>VXAA01005063.1:25000-450390 GCA_013399115.1 Anseranas semipalmata | reverse complement strand
ACTGCACAATAGTATTGACTGCATATGGGTAAAATTCTGTAAAACGATTAGGATTCTGTTTCACTTTCAGTGGTGCCGAAGCTGTCGTGCTTCAAAGATGCTTTTGAAAACAGAGTTTCAAGGGCCGAGTCGTGTACGTGCTTTTGAAGTTATCCCCGAACTCTGAAATACTTGTGTTCTTCTCGATTGCCTGTTGACAGGGTCGCTGCTCCCTTCCCAAAATCTCTGGGCAGGAAATAATGCGCTGGGGGCCTGGGCATGGGACGGCACCGGGTCCCCCTCGCTGCCACCAGTGCGCTGGCAGCGGCGACCCCGGGCAGGGCGAGAGTGCCCCGTGTCTCCAGAAGTGCCTTCCCGTCCCTGGTGGGAAGCGCGGAAGAAAACACGGGTAGAACGAGCTGCTCGGTTCGTTTCTTTGAAAATCTGCAATGGCTGACATCTGTTTGCTTTTCTTTGTGGTTTTGGAAGAGAAGAGAGGGTTCGGATCCAAAATAGCTATAAGATGGCTTGACATGGAGTAGCATGAATAGGCTTGTTTTGTCTCCTCCTGTTATGAATCACTTTCCATATTAATTTCAGACTTTGAGCTGATGTGTGCTTGGCCTTGTGGAGCTGCGCACCGCTTTGAGTCGTTCTACTGTTGTTTTTTTTTTTTTAAATCACATTTTCATGGACGCGCATTTGCTTCTTGTCAGAAACCAGGGTCTCGGTGAAGGCTGGGAGGTCAGGAGGCGAAGAGCTCGAGCGGTGGGGCAGGACGAGCCGGTCCGAAGGCTCTCCTGATGCCGGGGAGCTGCAGCGCTCTCCCAGCCCTCCAGTGGAGCTCGCAAGGGCTAATTAGCCCTATTGTGCAGTTTCTTCATCCACCACCTCGAGCTTTGCTTTCCATCACGCCTCTGCGATCAGCCCGTGGGGTTGCCCGCTTTCCGGAGGGGCAGCGGTGGGGCTGCTTCAACGCCCCAGCCTTCAGCGCGCGTCCAGAGCCCGCCGGGGTCTCCTGTCCGCTGCCATTGCTTGCGGAGCCGACGATTAGAGCTGTTTCTTCTTTTTATTTTTCTCCTTTTTGGATAAAGTATCAGTCATCTGGCTGTAAAGGTCCTCCCTTACCCTTTTGCCAGATGTCATGGATTACTGCTTCTGAACGGCTTTCCCATGAAAAGCATAAATAAATACAAGTCTTCGGGCTCCTGGCGTGGAGTCAAGACCCAGCCCCCTCTGTTTTGTTCTGCTTTTTTTTTTTATTTTTTGCTTTTTCTCAAGCAGATTAATGCCTTGTCTTAAGTGGCATATTTTGGTCAAACATCAAAAGCACCCATCCTGTGTGTGTGTGTTTGTGGAGGAAAACGGGACCGCTTTATGGTGTTAGGAGAGCAGCAGCGAGGTCAGGAGCCGAGCACCTGTGTGCGGCTCTGGGCTCATCAGCACAGCCTCGGTCGCTGCCTTCGTGCGTTGCTCTCGCAATCAGATGGAAATGGGGAGAGCTGTGTTTAGGTGAAGGCTGTATTACATCGTATTGACAAGTGACACACGGGGTTGGTTTGCTGGATGAACCGGGTGGCAGGGTGCCGCACTCATCGAGGTTGGGGACTGATGGCGCAGTATAGCAGAGATCTGAAAACCTTGTGGATTTTGTCAGTGCAAATGATAAAGCAGCGCAACTCCTTCGGTATTTCTGCGAGGTTCTGACCACGCTGACCTCTCCCGGTGCAGCTGTGGGGTTCCTCTCGGTTGGCTCGGGAGGACTCGGTGCCATACGCAGGATCAGCTCATGGGCTTTGGCGGTGTTCTAACGCTGTGATGTAAAATGCCCGAGTTAGACCCCCGCATAAAGCTGTGATACTGCTTTAAAAACCACCAAAATGGAAAGGAAGGAGAGGTCTTCAAATCTGTCAGTGGGTCATATTTTCAAGCCCTTCTCTGATATTTAGAAATTCTTTTTACTGGAAGCTGAGAGTACGAAACCACACGATTCCTGGAAAGCTGGCTAAATAAGAGTATCCAGAGTAAAGAAAAAAGTAGTTGTGGAAACCTTTGCAATGAAATCACAGGCATTAGCGGCACCGCACTAAGCGAATATGCTGGTTAAAGCTGGGAGGAGCTGTTTCCATTTCCTTATGTTTCCCTGGGAATGCGGCGGCTCCTCTGGGCACAGGCTCCCGCGGCCAGATGGGGTTTGCCGTCGTCGCGGCACCTTCACGTCGGGAACGTCGGGCTGTGCTTCCAGGGCAAGCCGCAAACCTGGGACCAGTCACCCAGCAATGGACCAGTAAATCAGAGCACTGGGATGCGCACAGAACGAAGAACATCCCGGCTCTCTGCACGCCAGCGCTCATCCAAACAGTGTCTGTGGCCGCTGCACTGCGTTCAGCCGCCATCCTCGCCTTGCTGCTGTGCTGGCTCTGCTCCCCTCCCAACCCCTTTGTGATTTGTGAGTGATTAAGATGGAGTCAGACAGACAGCAGAGTTGGCACAGCCAGGCTGTTACCCTATTAGAAGGTCCAGATGTACCGAATCAGGGTTCCTTGTGGCTTCTGATGAGCAAGAGACAAAACAGGGCTCTAGTTAGGTTTAAAGGATTTGGTGAGCGCACATGTGCCATGGGTCTAAGTGCCTTTGATGGGTACCAGATGGCCGGCAGAAAGGGGAGGATGGAGCGGGGGGGGACACAGCCAGGAGGAGGAAGGGTGGGGGGGTCCTTTGTGAGCCCTCTGCAGGGAGACGCGTGCGGAAGGTGCCTCATCACCCGCGCCCGGGGATGGAAGTGCTTAGATAGAGACACGGACGTGTGTATGCATGGAAGCGCTTTTCTGCTCGTTGGATCGTTTAGGTACAAGCCTGTTGCTTACCGCGCGCCTCTCTTCTTTCACGTGGTTAATCGTATTGTGGCCCTATGTAACAGCTCTGCGTGGGTTTGCAGCCCTCCTGTGTTTCCAGAGGAAGGGCAGACTGCGGTTTCAGCCCGGAGAGCTGGGAGGTTTGGCCGGGGCTGGTCGCCTGGCCTGGGGACACATCCCCTTGTCTTCGCTTGGGTTACGGCCGGTGTTGAGCCTCAGCGTCAGAAGAGGATAAGGTGCCCGTGCACCCAGAGGGCAGGGATGCCAGAGTGCCGGGTGCTGACTTGGGAGGAAACAAACGACAGGCCGGTTTTTACCATTTCAAATTGTAATTGGTTTCCAATTCACTGAATCCTTGGGCTGATGTGATTTTCTCTTAAAAAAAATAAATAAAATACATTTGTATGTAATGAGTTGGGAAAGAGAAGACAGCCCAGTGATTTATTTGTGTGCAGTAATTTAAACACTGTGATCTTTCTCTGGTACTCAGCTAATGTCCTAAAAAAGCCTGGAAGCAGGTGGAAGGAGTAAGTATGGCAAAAGGGCTGGAAGGGGAGATCTTTGACATGTCACAGTTTTCCAATTTGCAATTTGCAGGATGCTGCATCTGAAACCGGGAACTTTTAGATAATTTGGAACATAGTAAGATATTAGGATTAAAAATATAGGCTGAATGCCTCATTAATGTAAAGCAGCAGAGCTGTTTGGACTCCGGGGAAACCTGTGGGGTTATACCACCTCTAGGTCTGACACGGTGTGTTTTCCACTATTGTGTCATAATTCAGTACAGCTTGTCCAATAATGCAGACTAACTGTTGGCAGGGAAACGGAGTAGGTAAATCTTTTATGAGCGAGTCCAGCCTCCCTGGGCTGTGCTCAGCCCTTGGAGAGCCTCACGAGCACCGGGGCGGCTCTGGTGTCTGCTGGGAAAGATGAGGCAGGAGCACCACGGATGGTATGTGTGGCTGTGACTTTGTAGGGCTCTGTGATTGCTCAACTTGGAGTTGTCCAAACGTATGGGACTGACGTGCCCCACTTGCGGTGACAAACCGGGTGTTACTGGAGTCCAGAGCAGTTCCTTTTTCTGTTGTTTGGGGTGTCTTGGAAGGTGCCACATGGGAGAAAACTCTAGCCAAAACCTTTTTGGTCAAAAACAAAACAGAACATTTCTTTGTAGATGGAAATGTTTAGAAAAGACGTGTCGATTTCAACATAATTTCCATGGAGAAACATTTTGGGGAAAAAAAAAGTGTAGTTCTAGAAAATGTCAGAATTTAATTAAGGAATTTTGAAAGGTAGTTTTAAGTGTGCCCGTTTCTCAAATAGTTTTCTTTGCATTTCATAATACATTGAGTTATCATGCTATTGAGCTAGCATAATGCAGTGGGATTAGATATTTAGGTAATGTATTTATTTACATTTACAAAGTACGTGTATTTAGATGCAGATGATTATTTTTGAGTCATTAGGGACAGCTGCCATTTAACAGAGTCTGAAACCCTTGCTTTCCTATGTCTGTGTTTCATTACAAAGCAGTAAAATTTGGTGGTTTTAGTGTTTCTGAAGCTGAACTGAAGCATGCTTTGAATCACTGAGGTTGGAAGGGGCCTTCAGAGGTCCTTTGGTCCAAACTGGTGCTTGAAGATCAAAACCTCAAGGATGGATCGGGTTGCTCAGGGTCATGCCTTGCCGAGTGCCAAAGACTTCCAAGAGCAGTGATTCCTTTTCATCCCCATCCTGGTGCCAGTTCACCTTCATGGTGAAAATAGTTTTGCTGTTGGCTCTGTAACCTCCCGTTAGGCAGCTGAAGACAGCAGAAGGTCCCCTCTCAGCCTCCCCTTGAACAAACACGTCTCCCTCAGGCTCTCCTCGTCCATCATGTGCTCCAGCCCCAAGGTTTGCAGCTGAGTGCTGGAATATCCATCTAACATCGATTCAGCTAAATTGGGTGCCAGTAATAATGAAGATGCATTGGCACAGGCTGCAGCCTGGGCGGCTGCTCAGGTATATGTCGACGTGTGCCCTCGCTGGGCTTTCAGCTTTATTACCACCACCTCTGCTACCTTCTGCTACCTCAGCCGACTGATTAAGGCCGCTTCAGATATGTTAATTCATGATGTTGTTGTGTTTCCAGAGCGTGATACAGACGTGCCCTTTGTGCCGGGGTGGGGGACGCTTTCCCCGCATCACAAATCGCAGATATTTTCATCTAGACGAAAGATAAGATGCTTCAGTTAGTAATAAACAACAGCTGTCGTGGCTGAATTAAAAAATAGTAGAGTTGCTCAACTCGTATGTTGCAGTGCATCATGTAGATGTTATTTGGGGGAAAAAGAAAACGTTCCAAACAGATTTCTAAGAATTTTCATTTTATGACGTTTGTTTGAACTGAAACCGGACCCTAAACCGGGAGCGTTTTTGTACCGGGGGAGAACAGAAGGACGGAGAGCGGGCAGGAGCTTTTCACCCTGTACAGCCGGCACCGTCATGCCCGTTGTAGCATCTCCCAGGTGAGGATTTGCGCAGCTCTACGACCGGGGTTGTGTCCAGCGCGGGGCAGCCGCAGCCCCGCAGTGACCCCTGAGCCCCGTTGCTGGGTCTGCGCGCTCCCAGTGCCGCCTGGTTCCCGCTCGTGGCCGCGCTGGCGGATCCGCTCCCTGCCCTGGCGGTGCCGCGACTTCACTGCGGGGCCGTGGGGAATTCGGAGGGATGCGGGGCGGGGAAGAGCCCCCCTTCTGCTGGCTGCGTGCGGTGTAGCTGCGGGGATAGCTGCTGACGTGCGGTCCCCCCTTTGTGGCAGCAGATGCGGAGGATGTTTGCAGATCTAACATGGGCAGCTGAAACCAGGAAACAAAGGAGGTTGGTGCGCATGAGCCTTGGGAATACTTGGCTCATCCTGCCATCAGCAGGCTAAATATTTGTAATTTCTATCATAAAAAATTCACCAGCTGCAGAAGTCAATAGAGGGGAAGTAGTAAACATGACATGACATTGCTTTTGTAGCATTGCTCGGAACAAGAAATCTCTTCTTTCAAACAAAAGCCAGGCGTTGCTGCCTGGATGGACCTGAATACTTTTAGGATCTTGTCAGAAAAATGTCTGCCCCAATTCAGTCATTTGGAAGAGGATCCCAGGTCTCTTCACAGTAATGAGGCTTGAATGTAATCTCGAGCGGAGTGATTTAAAGAGCAAGGGAAGCTTCTTTACCCTGCTTGTTTATAGGGCGATGCATTTTAAATATTGAATGATCCAAAAGTCAGTTCAGGAAGGATACACAATCAGAGGAAGGAAATAGGTCATAATTTCTCACAAGGGACTGCATGAAGCCTTCAGTCATCTTAAATTCCCCATCCAGTCCATTTCCCTGAGTATTCGGTGATGCCAAAAAGGGGCCTTCTTTTCTCCTGTTGACTTGGCACTGCCGCGGCAGCATATGCTGAACATCTCGGCTGGGGTCTTTGGGGCCAGAAAGGTAAAACTCTGCCCCATGGTGAAAACAGATGGGCTGCTTTATCTTTGCTTGTGGGAATAAGACACATGCCATTACTGCAGAGGAGGAACAATAGCCACCTCGCGTGTTACTGGAAACTTCTCTGGCTCCGTACGTAGGCAGAGGTCCCAAAGCCCTTACAGCTTCAATGAGAAATGAAATTATCTCTCTTATTTATATCTAGTAATAATTGCTTCTTCTAATTGCCCTAGTTTGTGGGTTTCTTCCCAGCAGGTTAGGCTGAAATTTCAATTTCAGTTGGATTTGCATAATCGCGTGAGCCTCTTTCCCTGGCTCCGTTCTTTCACCTGACACTGCAGGCTGAGCTGCGCTCCCCTGGGAGCCGGCTGCGGTCCTTCGGGTGTGTTTCTCGGGAGGGGCGGGCGAAGCTCAGTCTCCTGCTCTCTTCTCTGTTTCAGCGTGATCTCTGAAGTTATATTTATTTTGGCATTCCTGGGTAGCAAGCGATGGCTGGGCTGTGTTATGTGTCACCAGGCATCGTGCTGTGCAGGAGGCGGGGAGGTGAAGGGTGCGTGTTGCTTTTGTTTCTGCATTTTCTGGTTGTTTCCTAAGATGATGGTATTGCCGCCGGTCCCGCTCGGGACACAGCCGTGCGCGTGGCGTGGCTGCAAGGGTCCCTGGTCACGGGCTGTGCTTGAGTGCACGGCTCAGTGGCAGGGTGCTGTCGCATAGGAGGAAGACTCCGCTCTTCTAAGAAAGGCTTTGGCACTGCAGGTGGCAAGGTAGCTTCTTCTGAAGCAGGTTTCCAGGGCTGGAGAAGGAGAGGTCTTGGACCAAGGCAGCCTCCCAGCTGCGGTCCCTCCTGCTCCCCCTCCGAAACCGGCTTCCCCAGGTCTGCAGCGAACCGAGAGCATCCCACAGGTCCCCATCTGCCCACCCGGGAGTGGCCTGTAATGCGTCTGTCACAGTTCGGTGGCACACAGAGCAACAGGGGACCCAGGCACGTCCCCCCGTCCTGACACCCGTCGGTCTCCCCAGAAGCAACCTCCTTGTGCCGGGGGTTATCTCGGTGGGGCCCGGGCTTGTTCAGTGCTGTGAGGACAGGCAAAGCGGGGCTTGGCGATAGCGGTGGTGTGGTTGTGGGTTGAGCTGGCCCTCGGGGTCAATTTTCTGGCATGGTGCCGTCTGTGTGCCCCCGGCTGCTCCTGTCCGGCCGTGGTCCCGCTGCATCCCCTCGAGGTCTAACAGACTTGTGTCGGACTTGCTTCCGTCCCAATCTTTGGGGTGCACGGAGCCTTTTGTCAGGCTGGAGGGACGGAGAGAGGGTGCTGGTGAAGGGGCTCGGCTGCTCTGGGGTTTATTTCACTAATTTTCTTTTTGGCTGTGTTTCGCAGTTCACAGGCTGTGATCCGCAAACATTTTTGAAGGAGTCGTTATTTTCCCCAATTAAGGCGATGGGTAGCGTTCATTAAACCAATATGAGTACTTCAGGGTGGGGGGGTCACGGGGCGTGCTGGGGTTGGTGAGAGCGAAGGCTGCCCGGTGGTGTTTGCATCACCTGCTAACCCAGCGGGTCCAGAACGGGCTGGTGCCCTTTGTGGCTGCTGCGCTTTGCGGTGGGGGAAATGGGGAGCCACGGTCAACGTCAACGTTTTGCTGTTATCTCAGCATCCGAGCACACAAACAGCCATTTTTTATGGATGTGGGTTTTTTTACTGGATGCTTTTTGTTAGTGCTTCCTCTGACCATGCGGCTCTTGGATGTGGTCCTGCATTCTACTATTAAGAAAGCAAAAGGACTGTTAGATTAAAGAATAAGCTCTGCAGGGAAGAGGCAACATGTATTTTGCCTTTCGATTTCTGATGTTTTATGTATGTATGTAAATGAAGAAAGATGTGTGTATGTGTCTGTTAGCATATATAAAATATACGGAGCTCTCCTGCCAGGTGAACGTGACAGCATCGCTCTCTTACAAGACTGCATTATAAACTGTCAAACACTGTAAGCATGTGGAAATTAAAACACCCAGGCAGCCTTTTTTGTTGCTGAGGTGACCCTTCAGCCTGGCTGTAATCACAAATCCCATTTGGGCTGATACAATCAGCCTGGTGCATTTAGTGTTTCCTCCTTAGTGCTATGGGGCGAAGGTGCATGTCGGCACCTGCTGCCGGTGTGCGCATGGAGTCTGTTGTTCTTCCCTTTAGGAAAAGCAGACATCCCCCACTTATTGCTGATTATTTACTCACCCTGATTAGGAGCGTAAAGTAGAAATGGAGTAAAGGCATGTTCTATCAAAATCCAGGATGCTGAGGGGTGACTAGAGGCTGGATCCTGCGCCTTCGGGCAGACCAGCTCCCCTGCTCCGTGCGGACGGGTTTCCTGCCCCAGATAAACTGGGCTCCCAGCATGGGGCAGGTGGAGCTGGGACACGGCCAGGGTGCTGCCCAGGTACCGCCCCACCTTCTCTTAGGTGTCTTTGAAATGCTAAAAACGAACAAACAAAAAGCAACCCGCACATAAAAGATGTGTGGAATGTCTTCTACATTCAGATGAACGCTTCTTTCTTTCTGCCTGCTGTGCGTCCCTCCGTTCAGCCTTGGGACCCTCCAGCGCCGGGTTAAGGCCACGTCAGCAAGCAGCAACGGGACAGACCGCAACGCGGTGGCCATCAGCTGCTCCGTGGTTCCAGAAGTGCCAACAGCGAGTGCAGTCGTCCTGCATGGAGCTTCAAAGTTCTGCTAACAGCCCAAATGCAGCAATCTGGGCTTTTGGCCCCTGATCCACTGTGCGTCGAACACCAGCCTGTTAGCAGCTTAGCCCTGTAATTTAAAGGAGGAGGAACTCGTGCTGAAAGCTAACGCTGGACATTGACTGTTTTGCTAAGTCCAGGAGTTTGTCTGCGATCTTTTGACTTCAGGCTTGAGCTCCGATGTACCTGTCAGTAAAAAGCACTGAGCCTGGGTGGTTCCTACAGGCTCCTGCTGTGCAGCAATGTGCTCGGCTTGTTGCGGATGCCCGGCAGGGCTCCAGGCTGACGCTTGGCTGCTCAGGACGACCTTTTCCTGGTGGAGAAGCACTGGGTCGGGCTGTGTTTGAGCCGGACTCCCGCGTGATGCTGTGTGATGCTGCTGTCGGCTCGGAGGAATTCCAAAGGCTGGGAACTGGGCAAGCTCTGGTGGAAGCAAAGTGGAGCCCTCCTGCCCCAAACCCACGGGGGAAGCTGTTGTTGCAAGAACCCCAGAAAGCCCATCCCGGGCAGGGCATGGTGCTGGCTGAGGTGAGCTGGAAAGCCTTGCTTGAGTGAAGAGAGAGGGACACGTCTGCTAGTTCTGCATCTCCACTGCTCTTCCAAACTCGTTTGGAGAGGAGTGGGAGTTGACCTGAGCGAGCAGGAAGGAATCCGCGCTGCCGTTACCCCCCATAGAAAGAAAGGAAGATGTTGGCCTTGTCCAGGGCGTTCTGGGGCAGGGTAAAGCTCAGCTTTACATGCCCAATTTTTGGCAGTATTATTATATACATATTCGACAGACCTTTTGCACCACTGGCAGTGATTAGAGCTGTGATGAGTGTTTGCCAGTGGCATTGGCATGGGCACTGACCATTACGTACTGCAGTTTGGATGTAGTGAGGAATATGGTAAGAGAACAAATTAAAAAAATCTGTTAAGCTGCAAATATCGACTCTTAGCCAGGCTAGTCCTGCTGTTGGAGCCTGACAGTATTTTGTCCTCAGGGGCGACTGGATGTGGGCAACTTCGTTTGCCTGACATTAGGTTAGATTCTTTCCTGCACAAAGGGAGCAAAATTTTTGGAAAAAGCTGAGTCTTGATGCTCATTTGGAAGGTGAGGATGTGTCTGGCACTGCCCCGTAGGAGTAAGGGGGATAGTTCGGCTCATGTGGGTGCAGAGGAAGGACGGGATCCTGGGGTAGGAAGCTCAGGAAGCGGTGGTGAGCTTAAGCTACCATTTTGAACAACTGAAAAGGTTAAAGTGCTACTAGGAAAAATTACAGCTCTGTGTCCTATCCTCCCTCCTCCTGGCATCCACATCTCCAGGTCCTTTCCTTGAGACGAGCAGGAACCGGGTGGTTTGTGTAAGCTGCAGCACGAGCCTGTGCTCTCCAACTTGGTAGCAAACCCCATCGAACAGCTGCACCAATGTCCCTTGATGTTGCGAGTGCAATAGCAAGGAATTAAATACAGTCGCGTTCATTTCAAATTCCATTTGAAATACAAATAGGTAACCCCTTGTTCGTCAAACGCCAAAGAGCAAGTGGAGAAAGGAAGTTCAGCAAACGCTTTCTGTTTTAAGTCTTCTGAGAAATACTGCAAAGGGCACGGAGCAAAGTGACGGGAGAGGTGTGGTCTCGCTGCCTTGTGATTCGGAAGCACGCGGGCGTGCTGAGCCTCTCGAGCTGGGAACGGAGCCTCTCGAGCTTCTTGGGCAAGTGGAGGGGGGGGCAGCGCTGAGTCTGCCCGACGCTGCTGGTCGCTACCGAGTCACCGCGGGCAACTCGATCTCATCCGTCTGGCTTCCTGAAGCACAGTACAATATCTGCTGGGATATTGCGGGTGCACGTCTGCCAGTGGAGTCCCAGGGAGAGGAAGGGCTGCTGCGCTCGCTGGGACAGGCGCTGGTACCTTCAGCTGCAGGGGTCCCCTGCTTGGCTGGCACCTGTGCTTATTGATACTGCTATTGATCTGTTTGTCTGACAGCTGGCCCCGAAACTATTAATGCCAAGTGAAAGCATCCTATTGACCTCGGTGGACTTCAGAGCAGTCCCCTTGTCCTCACCTCCATCAGCCTCTGCTTGATGGCTGCAAATGTCCCCTGCCACATCACCTGCCAGGGCCACGCGGGAGGCTGCAGGTGCCACCCTGTCGCGGGTCTGGTGACGGTGACAGCTCTCAGCCGCGGGAGTTCCTATGGACACAGGGGTGGTTGAAGGGGCAGGAGAGGGGGGAAGATTTAGCACAAGTTTGCTATAAACAGGGCTACAGCTGGCTCTGGAGAAAGTTGTAGAAATATTTGGCGTTTGCTCTGCAGACTGGCACGTCCGTAGCGGTTTTATTCCCCAGGAGGCTGCTCGCCGCATGCGACGTGCCACAGAGCCCATTTCACTTACACAGTCAGCAAAATCGCCTTCCCATCAGAGGAGCTGCCTCCTCCTGTTTTGTTAAGGGAAAAAAAGCATGTTTGCTCGGGAGAGAAAAATATGTTTTCGTCGGTGGAGGCGGGGAAGGGTTAAGATGTGCTAGCTTTGAAGCTGCCCCGGTGCTCATGTGCTTTGCAGCAGTCCCTGCAAAATCAGTCCCAACTGTGCTCAGACATGCAAGCGTATACAGCTGGGCTTCTGGCGGAGTGCGAACCACATTATCGTCATTCAGCAAATAGTTGATAGCCATGGCAGAGCTGCAGAATCTCGAGTTTCTTCAAAGTTACGTGCAGCAGGAGCTGGGGGAGCCAGGGGGTTCTCCTTGTTTGGCACCGAGGCTGCCTGGTGGTGGTGTTGCTGCAGAGCGTGGTGCAGAGCTCCTGAAATGGGGCTTTGAGATATTGTTTGATGATGGAGAGGGAGAGAATAAAGGGCAATTTGGTAAAACAGCAAAGCCTTGTGAGAGTTGCTGATAACACTTCAGGGTTTGGCTTTGATTGAGCAGTGCACATGAATAAAACTGCCAGAGCCAAGCCTCGAGGGTGCTGTTTCTAAAAGTGTCTCGTTGTTTTGGGCTGTCCAGTTTGAGCCCTGGTGGTTGAAGTTGAATCTCACAGAGCTGGTACTCAATCATTTCCAAGAACTGAGGCTTTTTTAAGGTGCTGCAAGTTGAGCTCCCCTCCTCCCGCCACAATTTTGGAAAGTCCTGACACAGGCTACACAACTGCAATGTAATTTTGCTTTCCTCATCTGAGATCTGGTCCTGCTTGTTCATGTTGTTGGTGTCTTTCCCAGAACTGGTCTCATTGCATTCCCTGATGCTCTAAATTCGGTCTGAGATCAAGTTGTTCAAAAGCCTGGGCATCTGCAGGAACAAGCCAAAAGCTCCTAGCCAGCTCTCTGAATGGGATTCTTTTGCTCGAGCTTTTGCTGGACTTGCAGGTTTTTGCTGGAGTTGCTTTTTGGAGAAAGGGCTGTTTGGGTTGCAGCGTGTGGGAAAATGAATGTGTTCAATGAAAATCTGAAAACCAGATGTCAGAGCAATGATGTGCTGATTATTGGAAATAGGGAAGGAAGCATGCAACCCCCTAATCCATCTGATTAATTTCTTGGCTCTTTTACCCAAACAAGTGTCTTGCTTCCCAGAGCTGTAACGATTTGACGTGCTTCTGATAATTGAACCTAACTTGTCTGCTTTGGCCTTTCAGCTTGGCATCACAAATTATGATTTCACTTGGTGATCAGGTGCAAGTGAGTATTTGGTTCTGTATTAGCCAGATTAAACAAATCAGACTGTAGTACAGAAATTTTGAGGAGCCTTTGATGATATTTTAAGCCCAAGTTAACTGAAAGTGCTTTATAAGATCTGTCAGTCAATCTGAAGAGAGTCTCATGATGGATAGACCATGTGTTGGCTTGTCTGACACTTCTCAAAGATAGTGACAGTGACATGTATCAAGCAGGACTGCCTTTCAGCTGTTTCTTCTTCCGTTTCCAGTTGCCAGTTCTTTTAACTTAAATTATAATACATTTTGTGGGGGGCTGAACTGGAGCATCAGGTTCAAAGTGCAGACTATATTTGCATCCAGACATTGATTACTGAACTCTGGGCAACTGGATCACTTGTGCTAAGAGCTCTAAATCTGTTTCCATGTCTTGAATTTTGATAAAATTAGGGGTCTGAATGCAGACCTGATTTAGCTTTCTGTTGGTGACCTTAATAAGCATCATGTCAATAGAAGAAATCAATCTCATTTAAAACAAAGTCAGACTGCTGGAGAGTTTTAACTTAGAGAGAGAAGAATCCTTGTCACACTGTCATCACACTGCTCTCGAGATATGGTATGGGTTCATTTTGGAAATGATCATGCTCTAATTAAAGTCCACAGAGAATTGGAAGTGATTTGGTGCAATTAGAATAGACCCCTAAATTAACATTTAACAACAACATCCAGCGGTGGGTGAGAGGATTTTTCATTCCCTTATTCCTAGGGCACATATGGCTTGAAGACTAGTATTTTGGGGGATAACAGAGCTTTGCTTCACTCGGTGACATACCCAACGTACGCTTTAGGCCATTGTGTGGTGCTGGGAAAGGGGAAGATCCCTTCCAGCCCCTTGTATTTGATTCCGCATTTCGAACATTGGAAGGTGGGCTTGGTGAGCTCTGTACGAGCACTAGAGGTCTGCTGTCCTTAACCCTGACTTGTGTGCCCAGTGGAGTTCACAGGCTGACT
Organism: Anseranas semipalmata; assembly: GCA_013399115.1. NCBI lineage: Eukaryota > Metazoa > Chordata > Aves > Anseriformes > Anseranatidae > Anseranas > Anseranas semipalmata. The sequence continues at coordinate 436,714 of VXAA01005063.1, read as the reverse complement.
GAATGGCGGTTTAAGTTCAGCTAATTCCCCATGTATAATGCCAAAGTCCTCTGGACTGTTTTTTTGGGTTTTTTTTTTTGGTAGCTGAGAACAGGGACATTGGAGAGTCATCAGCATTATGTTCAACGTAAGCCTGAGATGCACTTTCAAGGTGCGTACACACTGTGTGTTGCCTGTACGTAGGTAAAGAGAAAATACCCCATCTTCAGTGACAATGAATGTCACACTGCGTCCTCTGATTTGCCTAAACATCTAATATTGCAATTAGATCGAGCAGCATACACACAGATGACAAAACAATTAAACAGCAATGAAACATAAAGGGAAAAAATTAACAAGGAACCAAATTCATTTGACACAGAGATCAAAACATATCGACGGTGTCTCACAGCTCTGATAATTCCATTGAGCTGTGCAGAGCTTAACGTTGATGCTCACATAGAACCTCTGATTAACATTAAGTGGGGCTGTCATTCTGACATAGCTGGATAAACCAATATTGAAAAATCTATTAAATATATCAGACTCGAACAGGGAGCGCAAATCTTATTATATTATTTGAGGTGTAATTAGGTGGGAGATAAAATCGTAAACAGGGAAGTTTAGTGAATTTTCTTCTGACTGCGTGTAGACACCTGGGTTTCGTTTGTTTTGGGGAGAGGCTGGATGCGTGCCGAGGACCCGCCGCTGCCCAGGAAGCAGAGCTGAGGGGTGGCTTTTGTAATGTGCACAAAACAGGTTTTTAAGTTCAACAACATTGGCTACAATCCTCCTTGAGATAATGACGGTCGTAATGGATGTCCTTGCATTTAGCTGGAAATAGTAGTTCAGTGGTTTTACAACCCGGAGCCTGCCTAATTGGTTCTTTGAATAGATAAACATTGCTATTTGGGAGGTTTGCTTTAGGATGTTATGCATTCTGTTCCTATTAATAATGGAGGTCATGCCATTAAAAACTTTCACATGCTAAAAGTGTGATTTTAAAAAGAATTCTCTTGGGAAAACAAAGACACCTTTTCCATTTTCAAGGTTACGGAGGTTGCAGAGCCAGGCCCTCCAGAACGGGGAGGGAGAAGCTGAGGTTCCCCCTTCACCGCGAGCTGCCCACACGCACTGCCCCGGCTTGGTCTTACCATGGGGCCTCATCCTCTCGTTTCCGTGCCGTGTTTGTGACTTGCTCCAAGGAACTCAGTGCTGCAGCCCTGAACCAACAGGAAAACGGGCAGTTTGGGTGGCTTTAAATACATCTGCTCTTACTTTGTAGGCTGGGGACTGGAACGAATTTGCCGTTCTGTTTTGGTCCTGGTTATTGAAGGTGGGGTTTCTCTTGCCTGACTGCAGCTGTTGGAAGGCTGATGTCCCTGTGTAGCTAAGGGTTTGTGGAGGTGACTTCCCCCATCTGGTGACAGTGGGGTGCCAAAGCCGTTCCAGCAACCCCTCTCTCCCTTGGCAATGGAAGCTGTTTCGTGTGGCTACACTTGGGTGAGATGAATTCCACCGGTGCTGTGTAGTCCCGCTCCTGGTTTCATTTCAGTCTGCTGCTTGTTGTATGTCAGTGGTTTGCAAGTACCCCCCAGGGGAGGAGGCAGTGACCTCCCCACGCTCACACCGAGAGCAGGCACGTCTCTCCTGCACGGCCATCTGATGTCGTGACCGAGAAAATACTCGTCGTCCTCTAGCCAAGCCTCTCCCGCTCCTCGTGCACGGTGCACACCGCGCGGCGAGGCAGCGACGAGCTCTTTGGTTTTCGCTGCGATTCAAGGAGCTGTCGAGCTCCTGGAAGCCAGCGGGCGCTCTGCCATCAGCTGCAGCGCAGCCAGGGTTTTATCTTCGTCATACAGCCCTGCCTTATTCTCTGTCCAGTGTTTGAACTAAGCGAGGCGTAAATTTAGTTCTGATGCTGGTTGGTAAGAGGTGGAAAATGAATTTCTGCCAAACGGGGATGTATTTTCAACTATGTTTAATAGGGTCTGTATCCTATCCCAAGAGGTCAGGACCTCTTTCTAACAAAGTTTATGATGATAGATTTAACTTCTATTAGTGTATTTGCCTCAGTATTTGCGGAGAAAGGAATAGAGGAGGTTTAAGAAATAGAAATGATTTATGTCAGGTATAGAATGCTTTGCTCTTTCTCATGTGCTTTACTGTTGGAGGAATGAACAAATAGTCTGTGAATAAATAAGGGAATATTTGTATTCTTTCTTGGTCTCAACTGCCCAGCGTCTTTCCTTCTTCTGGAATGGCAAGGAGCGCTGAATAATTCATGAGAGCAGTCATTAATCCTGCCTTCTTCTCCCTTGCTCTGGGGGACACCTAGTCCAGATACCATAAAACTTGTGGCCACCGAGTGTATATTGCAGCTCCCCAAGTTAAAGTCAAGGAGTTTGCCTGCGGTCTAAAATGTCACTAATGAGAACGGGCTCGTTAGTATGCAAAGTACCCTGGGCACCCCTGCATTTTGCTAGGGGTACGTGCAGCCAAGAGGCAGGGAGCTTGCCTGGGGGCTTTGTACCGGGGGCTGGTGTTGGCAGGTTGTCGTGCCTCGCCTTTTCTCCACCGAGGAAGATAGAGACGAGAGTTTAAAAGGGGGAAAAAAATGAGAAGGGGACAGTGAATTCTCTGGCACACAAATCTGTTAGCAATCTGGGCAAACAGAATCTTGTCCTGGTGCTACATAAATGCTTGTGGGATAAACAGAATATGTGATAAGAAATCATTAAGTGGATTCCCAGATGGACGGAGGTTGTTTGAACTCCACCTTGGTTTATGGTGTCAGGAAATAGTAGAACAGGAAGAGTTGTGTGGGTAATTAGATGCTTTTAGAACACAGCTTTATTTCCGAGGGGCTCTGCTGTCCGACCTGGTAGCGTGAGAGCAGCCGCCGTCACGCGCTCTGCCATGAACGTGTGCCGTCAAGCTCGGAGCCGCTCGATGGCAGTCCCGAGGCGGTGGCACCAGAGCTCCCGGTGACTTTTCTCTCCCCAGCTCTGCTTATCAGGCTATTTTGTGCAATTTTTCCTAGCATGAGTCCACGTGAGGGGTGCACTTACAAGCATTATACAAACTGAAGTGCAGAACCGAGCAAAAAAGCACACCATGGAAAGCAGTCCTGAGCTGATAGCATTGTGAATAATGTGTCTCTGACTTCTGAATGTGCGACTGTAGTCTTATTTGCTGAAATGCACCAACAGAAATGTAAACACAAGCGATCATTAATTTTATTGCAGTTTTTTGCCTTTTATGGAAGCTTGGTAGTGCTGTAAATTTGGATTTGAACCATCAGTGACTTGAGTTCAAAATGTAGGCTTGACTCTCAAAAAGATTTATGCGTGTACTTAATGATTCTCTTGAAAGAGTTCCCAACTGGAGCCTTGCTGTCAGACTTTGTGTACAAGGGCTGGGGTTAGAAGTGAAGCATGTGTTAGGGTACACGTTAGCTGCATGCATTAGGGCTCCTGACACCCATTAAAGCAGAATGAGCTGCGCTGACCATGAAGGAGGAAAGTCTTTGGCTGTGTGAATTGCACACACCATGGAGACTGCTGGACACGCAGCAAGACCGATCCTTGTCTTTTCTTCTTTCCAGATTAACTAAACACAGCTAGTAGGTTTGGCCAGTGTCATAAAAAACATTTTATAAAAAAAGGAAAAGCTGTCACATTGGAAAGAGCTATTAACTTTGCAAGAGCTGAAGTCTGCAGGGTTTAGTCTCTGTGCAAGGAGCAGGACAGCTGTAAGGTGCCTCGGGAGGACACACAAAACCCTGTGATGTCTCTGGCTGACGTGGATCCCACACAGCATCACAACTTCTTCTCAGCCTCCTCATTTTGAAAACAGTGAATTTATTTGTTACTTTCAAATATTAGACAAACTAGGATGCTTTAAGCAATGAAGCATGCTCATTTGGGTGGAAAGCAGAGACGGGCGTTTTCAAGGCGTGTTCAGCTGGCAGAGCAGTTTGGAAGGACGGAGTTGTTGCAGGGAGGGTGAGGAACAGCTCAGGGAGAAGGGAAAAAAAGTCTGAGCCCCCAAATGGGAAATACTGATGTTTGTATGTTCAAGATTAACAGCAGGGCATATTGCATGTAACTGCAGTCAGTGATGATGTTGCCAGCTACTTTATGTATTAGTTCTTTTGGAGAGCGGATGAAATAGCAAGCGTTCAATTAGAGCCCAACCCGAAAGGAAAGCCAGCTATTGCTGCACGTTGATAGACGTGCTGAGGAACAGCTTTACCTTCTGTTGCAGAAAGGAAGCAGGTAAACGTGAACCAGCCAACAGAACCGACCCTGGAGGTTCGCTTAGGATACCAGACAGAAGTTAAGCTGTCAGTGTCGGACACTTCGAGGTACAGCCCCTGCCCTCCTCCCAGCAGCTTCAAGCCCACTGACAGTTTTCAGGCTTTGTCCAAAGGATGATGTCTCTGCACTGACCATTGGAGGGGACTGCATGAGGAGGTGGTGGAGGTACTGGCTAGAAGGATGATTTTGTTGCTCCAGACTGCTAAAGGCTCCATGCACATGTGTTTTCCAAGAGGAAAGTGCCTGGGTCATGAAGGCTCTTCTGGGATCCTCTTGCTTAGGGCTGTGGTGCTCGCACCCCTGCCCTTGTCCTCGCACGTAGCAGCGAGACCCCAGGCACTGGTGCTGTGCTGGAGATGAGTCTCCATAGCTGTGTGCTGTGCTCGTGTTTGTGTCTGGCTCTGCAGCCAGAGCATTTCCAATGAAATTCCCATGTCTGTGCTGCTTGCAAAGAGCGTTTGCTGTGGACTCGCACTCCGTTCTTCAGGTGGAGAAATGCTCCGTCATCGCGACGACACAAGCCGTGCAGGCGCCGTGCTTACTCAGGCTCAGAGCAGCCCCTGTGTTTATACAGCCGGAGCCTCCTCCGTCGAGTCTAAAAATAAAACCCTCGCTCTGAGTAAGCAGATCGCCCGCGTTCCCTGTGCGATCGCTGTGATGTCGCTTCTTTTCTTCTCCTGGGGCGACCGGGGCCTCGGGCGCAGAAATGCCTTGCCATGGGGCACGGCAGCTGCAGTGCGGTGCCGGTGCCGACGGTGCCACTGCCCGTGCGAGAACACCGGTGGCAAGGCCCCGTGGCACGGGGGGAGCTCACACTCGTTGACGGCGATGGGTGGCAGCTCCCGTGTCGCCGCAGAGCTGGCGGAGAAGAGAGCGTTCCAGCGGGGAGCGATGTCGGAGAGAAGCGGCACGGAGGCTCGGAGCGAGTGCTAAAAGTGCCTGCGGTCTGCATGGCGTCATAATTAAAGTGGCTGCCATTAACTGGCGATGCAAATTAGGGAGTGATACCAGACACATCAAGCCTTTCGCTCCAGTGCTCTCAAATGCTTGGGAGAGCAAGGTGGCTTGCAGGAGCTGCTGGCCGTGTTGTGCTTTGGGTTGCAGCAGGTAGACCTCAGCTGGCCAAGTTGCATCGCTGGGAGCTGCTGGGTCAGGTGCTGCAGGAACATGGGCCGAAAGCAGGAGTTCAGCGGCCAAACCGCCCCCACAACCCCCCCACAAAAAAACAAGCGAAGGAAGCTGAAGCACAGAGAAACCGAACCGCATGTACAGGGTGACAAAGGCAGGATTAGCATGACAAACACTGGTACCAGTCTAGCTCTGCGTCCACTTGATCACAGCGTTTGTTAAGTCAGCTTTGGTGTGTATAATTCATAAGTAAAGTTCCTCCCAGGGAAATTCAATGGGAAGAGAGTTCTTGTTAGCTCTATCTTGAAGCTTTTCAGAAATCCGAGAACTTTGGGTGATGTTTTATAGAATTGCCTCTTCGTTTTCTCGATGCCCCTGCACGTCGGCTCTGCAGTCGGACAGCGCAGACTCGCCTTTCCAAGCGTGCTCTGCCTGGTCAGAGGCAGAGACACGAGTCAGCACCTTGTAACTCTGCTTTCCCGAAGATCAGAGGGTCGTTTTCCGCAGCAGTTCCACTTGTAGGTCCTTCTGTCCCAAAACAGCAAAAAGAAAATGCAAGACGAGGCCAGTGGGTACCATTTTTTCCAGTTCCTTTCTGTGAGCCCGGAGAGTACAGAGCTGTGCGGTACAGACACCAGCACCAGCGTCTGCCACTGTAAACCAAAGCTGAAGGTTCCTCCTGACCCCAGAAAGCTGTCAGGTGATTTTCAGTGCTGATGAGTTTATTATCTTTTGATGTTCAGCCTGGTTCTTACAGCTAAAAGTACCGTTTTTTGTCATTCACTGAAAATAGCGTTTTTCAAACTATTTGTCCTGGTAGGACCCCATGGCAAGCAGTTCCACAAAGTAATGTACTTACTGCACACACTGAAAATTGCATTACCTCTGTGATGCACAGGCTCTGCTCTTACGGAGAAAGGAGGTCTGCTGGGGTCATCTTCTGATGATTTTAGCAAGTGAAGAGATGTAATTGATAAAGAAACGCCCAGGCGTTTCAGCAGCACCTGCCAGGGCATCAGTGGAGATGCCGGTACAGTCGTGAAAGCACAAAACCTGCAGGTGATTCAGCTGCACAGAATGCAGGACAGCCTGGCTCTGCTGCAGCTGGGAAAGTGCTGCACTTCTGGGAAATTATTTCTTTCTGCTAGCAAGTGTGGAATCTGGACTGGAAACGAATGCTGGCCATGGTGCACCGAGGCGACGAGCTGGGCTGAATCCTATCTCTCCCCGTTTTGTACCCGGCTATACCACTGGGCTTGCCCACAGCTGCGAGCTGCTGTCAGATGTGAAAAGTGGGGGCTTGCTCGTACCTGGTGCCATGTCACCTCGCTTTATGGCCCTCTGCAACTTGTTCCTGGCTCTGGAAGAAGCCTGGAAAATCAAGGCATTGAAAGTGGATTTTAGCAGAGAAAACTCCACTGAAGTTACCTATCTGTCAGAAGATTGGTAGAGAAAATGGATTATTATAGACTTTCTAATAGTACAGAAATCTTTGCAGTTGTCTGTGACCGAAGTAGACCTTTGTGTAATGATGGGAATAGTCATTAGTATACACCACATATTAGATTTTATAACCAATTTTATTAATTTTAATCGATTATAAAATAATGGGGGATACATTTAAGGAGCCTCTGCTTAATGCACTGTAATTATAATATGCTTAATTACTATAAATTTGATGGTGCAATAAAGGTATTAAAATAAATAGGACAGTAGAGGTGCTCATTAAAATTGCATCTGACCTCTATGCATTGAAACTTGCTGGAGTGAATGCAGTAAAACTGGCTGCAGTGTGGTAGCAGTGGGAGCTATTAATTCCCAATTCACAGGTCCTGGCAAGCATGATGCAAATAAAGTCAAACTTAACTATCTCACATGAAAGACCAGAGAGGACTTTGCAGAAAGAACAGTAGCCTGTGAATCGCTGATGATTTCAGTTGTGCAGCTGCTGCAAACGCGGGGCTTCAGACACTGAAATTTTGTGCACATGGATTCATAGCAATTTGTAAAGATAATCTCTTAGGTGAGTCTGTCGCACTCCGCTTTGGCACGTGCATTGATTCAGAGCATGGTTTAGACATTTGGATGCTCATCCAGACCCTGAGCAGTTGGACTGGAAATCTTTCAAAAACTGTTTTTTGAAGAATCTTTTGGATTCTCGTTGCCAGACCCAGAGAACGTTTTGCAACCTGGGAACAGGCAGTGATTTGGGGCCAAACCTGCAATTACGTTGTTCTGCTTTGGGTGCAGACGTTCAGTTTGCTTCTGTGTTTTGAAAATTGTCCGGGTGGGTTGTTTCCCCCTCATCATATACCTGTAGGTGCTGTGAGCAGGAGGGGGAAGCACTGGGCTGGGTTAAACGTCCTGCTGATGTTGCCGCTGGCCTCTTTGGCGTCCCGTCTGAACGCTGGTTTCTGCTTCTCTGAATGCCCTTGGGAAACGCTGAAGCAAGTACGTGTATGTTAGTACTCTGAAAATATGGATTTTATTTCTTGAAGTGGATAGCGGTCCCAAAAAAGCCATTGGGCTTTTCTTAAAGCCAGTTCTGAAAAATCAAACTGCATGGGTAGGAAATGAGGAGATTACAATGTTTGTAAAGAATCCTGTATGTTATAGACAGTTTGTTTCCCTGGAGATACACAAAAGAGCAAACATTTCCTTTCTGGGGTGTTTTTTTTTTTATTTTTCTCCTTGTTTCTGAGAATCCCATCCTTGTATTTCTGCCCGAGTGGCGGGGCAGTGTTTTGGCAGGGGGGCACATCTGCATCATTCATTTCACTGCAGCAGGATGGTTGGGGTTTCTTTGGTACTCTCAGGTTCTTCTGTCTGGGCACAGGCTGCCAGAAGGCAGTGCCAGCCTTGGGGTACATCTGGGCTGTAAGCCATTGCCAAAAAGGGCCCTCGTTTTTGGCTGCTCCCGGTGCTGCAGGCTGTGCCGAAGGCAGCCGGCAGCCAGCGGCCATCTCGAGCGGTGCGGCGTCCTCTGCCCGCTCCGGGCCTTCGCAGCGTGGTTGGCAAGCGGGCTGCAGCCCGGAGAGGCTCCGGTTCACAAACGTCATCCTCTGCGGACAATTCATATTTACAGGCGAGCAGTCCTTCAAGTGAGCCTGGCCAGGCATGGGAGCTGGCGCTTTGCTTCTTCCTTTGCTGCGAATGTGGTTTTGGAGGAAAGGTAATTCGCGCATTTAATGGGAAGGAGACATTTTATCCTATCGCAAGGGCAGGCTGCTTTGCATTGATTTGGAGAGAGAGCATTTGCACTTTCCAGGAGTGAGGAATGGGTCTCAGTAGGACATTCCTGTGTCTGAAGACAAAATTCCTGTTTTTTCCTGCCGCAGCCCATGTATTCAGACTCATTTTTGCATGGCACTTAAATGGACCTAAATATTTTACCAGCTAGCAAGATAATGCTACAGCTTGTTTAGTATTTTGTAATCAGTTATTAGGACAGGGCTTTGCTGAAATAAAATATGAGGGCAAAGAAAAGTAACATGCCCGTGGCATTAAAATGCTGTTAGCAAGCTTGAGGCATATCAGAGAGATTGGTCCTGAGAGTAACATTTACTGCCTTTCTGCTTTTGAACTTTTTTTTTTCATTTGCCTGTTTCTGAGGTCTGGGATTTATCCTGAATTTAAGAACTGACGGGTTTTGATCATTTGAATAGGTATCACTGTTCAGCGGGGAATACATGTGCCAGCTGAGATGTCTCTTAAAGCCAATTTGTACTACCAGTTACACGAAATGATTTCTTGAGACTGTAATGTATTTCAGCTTCAGCTTCTCCACCTGTATTACAGTGTTCATCTCCTCTTTCTACCACCCTGAATTACTTTACTCTCCCTTCCCAGCACCCCAGACACCTGAGTGCATTCTGGAGTGTGAATACCTATTGAACCACAGAAAAATGACATTGTATCCTTAGGAATCTGATTTACTAAGGCAGAGTAATCCAGAGCCTCAGTTGTTTCTTAATCCAGCCCTCATCCTTTTGTGCTGCGGACATGCAGGTAAGCAGAATCGCCCCTGCTATTGGATCTCCAGCATTTAAACAGGTGGCAATTCCATGAGCTTCTCCGTAAATAGCTGATGGCCCAATTCTGACACCTTTCGGTGTGTTGAAGAGCAGAAGAATTGGGTTCATAGTTAGTAACTGTTGCACACGTTTCTATTACCTATAGCTCTTTATAGGTCACATATATAAAGAAGACTTCTTCACTGTAGTGCTGCTTATTGACGAGGCCTTGTCTCATGGTCACATTTATGCACTTTGGTAGGATAACTGTGAACTGCAAGTCTGGGAGGAGATGTCCAAGGCTTTAGGTTCAAAGCTACCATTATCCTGAGTTGTACAAAGCAGCCGTTCATCTGCCCGAAACTTGGTTGTTTCCTACTGTGCTTCTATAAGGGTCTTTTTAAGTTGGGGCAGGGGATGGATTCAGACATGCAGCCTAAACCCTGAGAATAAGAAATGACACCCTGGTCCTGGAGAAGTCAGTGGGAATGGAGGCAAATATTGCTGGCCAGCCAGAGAGCCTGCCAGTGTCCTTTTTTTCTTTAATCTTTATAGGACGATGCACACTCGGCTGCTCCATAGAAAGACAAAACGGCAGGGACTGTTGTCACCACAGCTCGTACAGACTGACCCCACAAACCGGAGAGCTGCAAAGCCCGCGTTCTGGTCTGGCCCAACAGCCTCGGCGAGATCTGGGTTAGTCCCTGCTGATTCAAACTCTGTTTGAACCACGAGTGCACATCTCAGAAAATTCAGGAGCAAATCAGTCTGCAGTGTTGCAAATAATGCACAGAATGCATGACGTATGCGGAAATGTTTGAGTGATCCCAGTAGACCCACTTTTACCTCATTTCCAATGCATTTGTCTGTAAAGAAGAACCATGATGGGAAAGGAACGGTGGGGATAAAACCTTTGAAGAATGCCTCCAAAGATCCCATTAAACCATCCTGCTGGAGACTCTGTAGCCTGGCTTGATAGATCTGGTTCAGATCTTCCATGTATTTGAAGTCTTATGTTGAAGAATGAAGCCTCTGTTTTAAAGAAATGAGTCCCTAAGTGGGAAAAGAAAGAGTCCAGCTGTTCCTAAGACACTTAGGGTTATTTCGCTTTCTGTTGGGTTTTGTTTTGTTTTAAATCCTTCCGGTAAGTGTAGCTGATACTGCTAGCTGTCGAGTTGTTTAGAGAAATCTGTCATGTACGAGTGGGAGCTCGCCTCCTGGGTGGTGACTTCGGGGGGACCTGGCCCTCAGAGGTGTGCCTGGGGGTGCAGCGGGCATGGGGCAGCGTCCGCCTGTTGCTGCGAAGCCTCATAGTGAAAGCACGGGCGTCAGTCATAAGTATCCCCCTGAAGCACTGAAGAAAAGGGGTCAAGGACCAAAACACCTTGGAAATGTTTAATGTTTGCTGAGTATTGGTTTGAATGGGTTGAACTTTGCTTGCTGGGGGGAAGCATTCATATTTCCATGCTTGAAATGGAGCATGTGGATCTAAATCCATTCTGATACAAAACCAATCCTTCAAGTCCAAGTGTTCCGTTGGCACCTGGTGACCATTTTAGCGATGCTTTGCCCTTGCTCCCTCTCAAGGCAGCGCCTTGGTCGAGGTTGCTGCGGTGCAGGAGCGGGAGACAAGGATGTCTTTTGTGGGTCTTGATGTATTTACTCTTTTGCTGCCCGAGGAGGGGCCACGGCAGCCCTCGTTATCAGGCTGTCAGAAGAATTAAGAATCAAGTAGTTGCATGAGCAGCAGGATGATTGAAGGCCGGTTTCCGATGGACTTTTATCTCGTAATTGATTTCCTCTGTGGGTTTGTGCTGTCTAATGAGGTGTGAGCTAACACGCCAGCCTTCCCCTCGGTGGGAGGTGAGAGAAGCCAGGCGCGTCTTCGCTCCGCGGCTGCAGCCTCCTCGCTGAACGTATGGGAACTTCGTATCGTTGAGACCTCTGCCCTGCTGTCAAATTTGCTTGAAATTAGTGGGCTTCAAGAGTTATTAGGAGGGGGACAGATAGGCAGACCCACACAGGCAGGCTGAACTTGTGTCCCCTGTGCTCTTTGAAAATTAGGCTTAAAAAAAAAAATTAAAAAGAAAAAAAGGAAACCGAGAAATTGCTTTGGTCTTAAAAGCTGCCTTCTTCTGTATTAATCCTGAGATCGGGAGTGGGGAGGGAGGCGGAGGAGGAGGCAGGGCAGGAAGAACTGCTGATTGCCACGAATCTAATGTCATGCTAAAATATGCTCTCTTGCCTGAAGTGCTGACAAGTGTGTTGGTAACTGCAAAGGTTCCCAAGGACTTAAGCAAATAAACAAAAACCAGAGCCCTGGAACACGTTTGGGAGTGATTTTGGTTTCTAGCACTGTCTGAAACAGGAGGCAGCTTTTCCCTGTGCCCATTGCTGGGCTGGTGCAGCCAGAGCCAGCTGCCCCGGGGGCTGATCCCTGCCTGCCCTCGCTGGGTAACCCTTTACTGGGAAGACTGGAGGTAGGTTGGGCTCTCCAGGCTGGAAGGGAGCTGTTGGAATGGGGAAGAGCAATAGATGATATCTATTAACACTTGGGAGTCTGGAAAACTACTTTACTCTTTTAATCCTCGAGTAAAATGTGGGTGTTTATGCAAACTTTGGGAACGCTAAATGCTATACTAAGCCAGGTCAGATTTACAGGAGAGTTTCTGAATGCTGGGAGGCTGTGCAGAAATGTCCTTTCATCCACTGAGCAGTATGCATCCTCAGGTATCCACACAGTTAATAGCGTTAGCCCCCATGGAAAGCCTCTTGAGACATTGCTGGCTGCACTAGAGAACGTGGATCACTTAAACATTAACAGCTTTGGTTATTAATTATTGTGGAAAATGTGGGGGTGGAGAATGCTGAACTGGAAATGTCCCACAACGTATTTTTCCCTTGCTGCGCGATCAAATCCATTTCTGCCGTGGCTGAGTGAAGCGCTTTTAGAGCAGCGTGATGGGGAGCAGAGGTTACTGCCCCTGCTGCTTGGCTCACAGGTTTGCTCTTGACAGTGATGATGGAGTGTGTTTTCTGTGGGGTGTACAGATGATAGGATTTAACTTCATTTAATGTAGCGGGAGCTCTGTTTTCAGCCAGGAGCAAAGCGTCTCGTAAAAATTGTGCCTTGAATGCATCCTGTGAGCCAGCATAGTGTGGGGATGGTCTGGGAGCTCCGAGGGGCTGAAGCTGTGCTGTGGTGAAAAACTGGCTCGCCGAGCCAGCCCTGCCACGTCGTGTCACCTCCCCGGGTCTCCGTGACCGCGGTGTGGTGATACCGACGGTAAACTCGATCGCGGTGATTTCTGAAGTTAGAGCAGCTACGTGCCCGCCGTGGTCAACGGGAGGTGTTTTCCGCTCAGGTATGCAGAAGAGCTTGGAGGCCTGCAGCTTCACCCAGCGCCGGCCTGCTAGGACAGCACAGCCAGCACCACACCAGCAGGTGCTGGGGACCAGGCGTTTGGGAAAATCCAACCTTCGTGTAAGTGCTAGAAATGGGGAGCTGAGCTCTCTAGAAATCCTGGCCTCAGCCTTGGGTGCGGAGGCCTTGCAAATGTGCCCACAGGTCAGCACGCGCAAGCCTCCAGGTCTTTTGCATTGCCAGCCAGGGTTGTATTTGAGCTCCTTTGGTTTCTGTATTTAGCTCGGTCTTCAGCAAAGTCTGCTTGTGAAGCAGGACTGCCTTGTAGGACGTCCAGGGTGAGTCACCCGCTTGGTGGTCAATAAGCTCTGCCTCTTGCTTAGTTTGCATCTAGCTAATACGGCTGTAATTACTGAATTGTATTTCCTGGACACTTGGAAGTAATTAGCTCCATGTAAAACTAATGTGTCTTGCCAAATTTAGGCTTAAAATTGTTTCTATGGTTGGGTGCAGTAATCTTCTATTAGATTTAAGTTTTGTTTTTTTTTAAATATTTCACTAGTGTCTGGTTAGATTAACTCATAATGTTGTAAGGCTTATTTGTCGAGGGGGTATAGAGATATTAAATGAATTTGGAATTAAATCTGAGCTGGCTCAATTCCCGCTTTCCTCAAGCCCCGGTGATCCGGAATCTGGGCAAGCAATATTGTTGCTGGCTTGCTGAAGCGGAATGGAGGTATAAGCTATGAAAATATGGGAGATTGGGTTTTGGGGGTTATTTTTGGTGCTTTTTCTGCAGAAACTAGCTTTATGCAAGAAGTATACTTAAAGACCTACTTTTCACACAGTGCAAGTTATTACCTAACGTCCTACTAGTTAAAGTCAGCACTCCACTGAGGTTAAAAAGTGGTATTTGCAACTAGGTGTTGCTCCACCTAGTTTGGAAAGAAAATGAGGATTCAGGAGGCAAGCCAGCAACTTCAGGTAGGAAAGACCACTGGAGATGCAGGGAGATGAGCAAAGTACTAAGCAAGTCCTGGCGGAAGCTGGGTGTAAGGGAGGAGCTTCAGATACTTAAGTGCCCTGACACATGGACGCGTGGACTTGCGCTTGTGTTACAACTTGCTCACTTTTAGAGGAACAGCCTTAACATGTAGCTCGTGCCTGGATGCTGACATTGTGGGCTGGTTTGGGATCTCTGTGACTTTAGTTTGCATGGCTTCTTTCTGGTTTGTGAATCATAATTAATGATAATGAGCCCTGAAGACAAAAACAACAGAGTGCATGGACGTGGATGTCTACACCCCCAAAGCCGTGCATGCAGCTGTACAGCTGGACCGGAGAGAGCAGCCTGCTCTGGTCACTGCCCAGGGGACTGCTGCTGTCATGCTGGATCTGCAGGAGAAGCCAGGCACTAACAGCAATTTAATATTGTTGTCAACAGCAGGATTAGGCGCAGTATCGCTGGATTTGTGTAGGAAGAATTTCTGGGGAAAGCAGATATGATTTTTTCAGGCAAGCTCCATACCCTGTATTGATGGGGTGCAAGTCTGCCTTGTTTTTCCATTTGCCAAAGGGTTTTCAAGGTTGCCTTCCAGTTCTAAATATTGAATGAGGATGGATTTATATACTGTTATTCCAGATTTTCATGGTTGGAGGGCTGCTTTCTCTTGGTTTCTTTTATAGTTTCTGGTGTGCTGTTCCTTAAAGTGCCTACAGGAAATAACATAGGTGTCTTAAATGCTGCAATGTGAATGGCCTCGTGGGCCTATTTCGTTGACTGCAATTGCAGACTTTCAGTGTGACTGTATTGTCAACACTGGGAATTGCAAGTACCGGGATTATAAATGTTCCTAATCAGTACTCTGTTCTCTACAGCGGAGAAATCCCTCTTGATCCCTTTATTGATCTACAAGCTTTTTCCCATGACAAAAATTGACACCTCTCTTTAAAAATGTGTCTGTGCCCACATTTGGAAATAAATTCTTCATGTTTATGTGTGTATGCGCAAGTGTGAATTACATACAAGCCAGGTGTGTGCCCACATGTAAGTAGGTAAAGCTGCTGGGCATTTTGCCCTGTTTTATTTTTTTACAAGAAAGAACAAATTGTGGAAATACTTATTGTGTTAATAAATGTATTAAGGGATATGAAAAATAGATGGAGTGGTGATGGTTTGTATGGAACAGAAATTCTGTTGTAAACATCAGAACCCCCAAGAGCTTTGTTGGGAAAGGAACCATTCATCAATTGGACCCCACCTAGTACAGATTCATATAGATCATGTAAATCAGTCTGTCACCACTACTGGGTTGTCTTAGCATCCCCAAAACAGCAGTCTATGCTGTATGCCTGTCACCCTCAAGAATGGGCCTTGAATTATTCAAAAAATCTGAGTATATTGCTACTTTATTTATTTGTTTGTGCTGAACATGTTTTGTTTTGGATATGCAGTAAAGTAGGCCTCTTCCCCTGACCTTGCAGGGCTTCAGAGATAAATGAAGGCACATGTTCTCTGAGGCAGCTGGGAATTTATGGTGTTCAAAGAGACTTTGGCTCCAGTGTGGGTTGTTGGCAGCAGTGCTGATAATCACAATGTGATAGCAACTGGGCTGTTTCATTTAAGATGTGTTTAAATCTTCTTTTCTTGTGCTGTAAGGTTATGTCTTCGCAGGCTACCAGAGTTCAAAAGGGAAAGAGGAAGAAAATGCCAATCTAGAAACCTTTGTTTCTGAAGGTTATGAAGCATCTATTTTGTTTTGGTTTTGACCACCTGATGATCTAGATCTTAGGAAAAATGGGTGAGTTGTTCATAGACTGTACCACTTCCTTGACTAAAGCCCATTTCTATGAAACAGAGCCCTGTTATGTTACAATCTGTTGGAGCACTACTTTCCTAATTCCCTGGATTAGACCTTTCGTGTATGCTTGCACTTTGCAAGTTAGCAAATCTGGTGAACAAATGTTTCACAAAAGCCAGGAAAATGCCTCACAAACTGTGTTCCGTCTTTTCAATATTCATTTTAATTGCTGACAGTCATATTCCATAGAGGATACAGTAGCTATCTCTTGTATACGCAGTAGGAGTGTGGTGTAGTACATGTCCTAAAGCATTAGTTTCTGAGCCACAGCAGAGAGTTAGCAACGATAGCAAAATGTTCTGCTGATGTATTGTTGATCAAAAAATGCATAGTAATGGCATCCCTAATATAGTTGCATCGAATATTTCCTTGGTTATTGAATGTGCAGTCATCCATTCTCAGTCAGCATCTCTCTGAGGCCTTGCAGCCAAACACAGCGGATACACGAGGTCAAACAAAGAGGTGCCCTGAGCTGAAATGTTGAAAGTCTTGTAGCGCTTCTCGCAGCACAGGACACATGTGGGTTAATTGTTTCACCTAAACAGACATATTCAATTAGAGTTTATCTGTGCAGAATCTAATGATTTTCGACTGTGTATAGATGTTTATGCTATACAGCTTGTTGTAGTTTATTTCTATGGATATATGGGACTTGACTGATGTGAACTCACTTGCAGTAGTGTAAATTTATCCATGTGGGCAGCTTTCACTGATTTTTTACTCCATCATTTTTTTAACTGGCTGAATCTGTTTCAGACCAGCGAGCCAAACAGTCCACAGCATTTGGTGGAGCAGGGGAGTGCGGAGAGAGCAGGCATGCTGGGTGAGAGGAAGGAAGAGGTTACGTGAGATTTTTCAAAAAAATACAGCAATGATGCATTGCTTCTAAATGTATTTTTGGAGGAATTTGTAGATGTATACTACATATATAAAATATATGTAGCAAAACTTGGTTAATAGATTTCTCTGACATAAAATGTCCAGATCTGCTCCTCAGTTTGTTTTTTGGTGGTGGTGGTGGTGGTGTTTGTTTTTTTCCTTCTAGCGTGGCTGTTTGCCGAGAGACCTGTATACCACATAATTAGGATTCAGGGAAAAGATGGAGGGATTTTCTCTTTTCTGAGTTTGGAGTACACGGACTTAATTGGCTGGTCTCAGTTTTGGCGTGTGTGAAATCTGCATCATCATCTGAACTCATGGCATCAGCACAGGCTCTTTGCCTGGCCCTTGTGGCTTTCCTGGGCTATGAGTGGTTTTTACAGCTCACAGAAATATGGATCAATAAGAAAAGACAATATGCCTGTTGTCAGAAAGCATTGTATTTCATTGTCATAAAGAAAAAAAACACGTGGAACCGTGCTTTTTAATTGCATGGACAGCTTAATTACACTTTTATAGCATGTATCTATTTACATCTTTATATATATAGCTGAAATGCAAGAAACAGTCCATCTAGATAGTTTAATTTTAAATTCCTTGTAAATTAGCATAAAATCTGTTAGACACCTTTAAAGTGTATATAGGTTTCAGGTCCTGTCCAGTTTCACAGGGCTGTTCCCCCATCCTGCCAAGTATAAATGCATCTTGTGGCTGTCTCATGAAGGGATCATGAGTCCTGAGGTACCCTAATAAAGTGGATTTTAAAGCCTGTTAATTATATGGTGTGAAATTGCTGCCTGGCACAGTCACCAGAGGCTCCCAGGGGCTGGGCCTGGTACCTCAGCCTGAGGAGGCCTCTGCTCGCCCTGGGGCCAGGGCCTTTCGTTGGCCTCTGGGGCCAGGTGTAGGGTGGGGCTCCCAGTCTGCTAATGAGGGCAGCTGGGCTAATGACCTGACAGGAAGAGGCTGGGCGAGGCTGCCTCAGCGAGGGGCTGCCAGGAGTGTGGCAGCATGCAGGTGCTGGAGCCGGTGTTGGGGTGAGGCTGGGTGCCCTCGGCCCAGGGAGGGCTGCACCATGGCAGGCAGCGGGAGAGCCCGGCCTGCGCGGGGCTCGGATGGAGGAATGCTGTGAGGTGCTGTCGGAGTCTGTAAGTGCCTGCTTTTAATATCTGGCTCTTAATTGTCCTTTAGCTTAAAAGCTGTATATGTAAAAGGGAGAAGGAGGGTTCCTTGGTGGGGGGTGTGTGTTAATTCCTGAGGGGTGTGGGCCTGTGAGGTTGTAATCGTACCTGCTGTCCCGATCACAAAAAGGGAAGCTTTTAGGTGGAGCTACTCCTGTGATTTTTGGATTTGTGAAGGTACTTAAATGTGTCCCTGGATGAGTAGCAAGTGGAAATGCAGTAACCTGGTGTGTTTGTATTTAAATCCCTTTATCGTGTCTGGTGCTGCAGAGCGTGGCCTGGGCTGGCGGGCCCTCAACAAGGGGCTTGCTGGAGTGCCTCATTTGTTACATTTTCCTGACTTTCATTTCATGAAGTTTTTGATTTGTTACTAAACCTTGACATTGGAGAACTATGGGACAGTTTTTTATCTAGTCCCGGCTCTTCCACCTGTCAGGCGCGTGTGGCCTCCCAGGAGTTCAAACTCATACAAATCTGGGTCTGGCGGGCGTTGGGGCGTACAAATTATGCATATCCTCGAGCGCTTTATTAGCACTGCGGTGTGAGGCTGAAGTTTGAGGAGTAACTTATTGAGAAGGGATAGAGGTGGTAGCAAAGCCATTGAATTCATTTTAATGAGACTCCCGGCGCGCTTCTCCAGGTGCTCTCGTGTCAGGTCTTTGGAGATGTTGTGCCTTTGTGACAGGAGCGTGCCGCGCTAAAGAGGATCCACAGAGATAACAATAGGATGTCAAAATGAAGTGAAACAAGGGCAGGGCAATTTTATGGAGATGACATGACAGGAGGAAAGTATGGGAAGAAAAAAAAAAAGAATTTAACTTGTCAGTAGAGATTTACTGAAGGCTTTCCAATGTCAGCTAGAAGAAATGTCAGCACAACTGACTTGGCGATGTCAAGGTGATGGCAGAATGAAGTCCGATCAGCTCAGGAAGAATCTCTTACTCTGGTTGTGGAGATGAAATACTGTCAGTAAAGATGATGTCAGGATGATAATTATTTTGTGCATTATGATTTAAGTAGGGCATTGTTTCTGTTGAGGTAATATGAATTTAGCACAAGGTAGGGGAATACACGTTTGAAGATAAAAGCCTCTAAACTGGGGCTGCTTTCTGTGGGAACACCAGGAGTTTAAAACCCAGAGCGCTGCTGCCTGTGAGCCCGCTGCTGCGAGCAGGGCGCCCGGCTGCCCTCGGCACTCTGCACTGTGGTGGATGTGGTCGAGGCCTCGGGTGAGCAGAGCTGTGGCTCCGCTTGGCTCCTGAGTAATATAGGAGGCACGCTTTCTCTTAAAAACTCTGTCTAGTGAATAGAAGGGCAAATGATGGAGCAGGGGAGAAAACTGGGATACCACATGGAAGTGCAGCCATTAATTTAGGCAGGTCAGGTGGAGGTATTTGAAGATGGACAGCTGTAAATAACTGTCACAAATCAAAATAGATGTGTCTTTGTGTGCTATTGGTGAAATAATCAGTGCTAAGATAGCCAGCTGTGGTGAAAGTCACTGGGTGTTGAAGAGGGCAGAATAAAGTGGTGGCAGAGGCCGTTGCCACCTCTTGACTCTGTTTTAGGATGTTTGTAGAGCTGTGTGGAGAATTCACCTCTGCTCAGAGCCCTGAGGAGTAACAAAAAAAGCATGATGAAGCACAAATTCAGGCTCCTGGCTGTTCTGTAGTTGTAGGTATGGATTTGGTAGTAAGTTGTGCCAGGAAATGGTGGGTCCAGGGCGTGTGGCTCGCAGTTGGCTCGCTCTGCCTGCTTCTGCCCATGCCTGAGGCGCTCCTGGATGCTGCTGCAGGTGCTTCCCCTGTGATGCCATCATCCAAGTGCTCCCGCATCTGGCACCCATTCCAAGAAAGGATTTCCCTGTTAGTTAAACGACTGCACTCACTCTCTGTGTGTCCTTTACCACAAAACAAACAAACAGGAAAAAACACGCTGGAAGAGACAATCTAAGGACTTGCAATCTGATAATAAATCCCCTGTCTTTCCACACACACTCAGTGCCAGCTGTAGACTAATTAAACTCAATAGTTCACAGGTGTTCCTGGGAATGACTAACGCAAGAGCACTCTCCTCTTTAGGGCTCGTTAACATCTTTTTCAGAGCTCTTTAAATTTCATACACTGGCAATACTGAGCTGAACCAGATAAAAGATAGTAGAAGGGGAGTTGAGCTATTACAAGAGTGCTCTCAGTGTTAGTACAGGCTACATCCCCACTCAATTCAATAGCTTATGCATTTTGATGGGTAGTTCTCTTGGAGACTAATGTAAGAAGAAATCTGCTGTCTTAGAAACATTCAAATTTCTGTAGCCAAAAGAAATTCTTATCTCCAGAGCTCATGATATAATTGTGCACATACACACGCACGGGCAACAAGAAGAAGGTCTGTGGCCAAATGAAACAGTTAGCTTTCTTGTTACGGCTTGTAATTTCTTCCCAGGGAGAAGTAAACAGAAAGCAAGACTTCCTCCAGACCTCCCTGCTTATTGAGTCTTCCTCTGGGCTTTCACATGGTAATTTCTTTAGACTCTGGTATTAGAGAGCTGTACTGCCTACGCCTAGTCTAGCTTAATACGACACAATGGCACCAACCAGTGCTTCCAGTTCCAGCCTGCTTACGCTGAGTTTGCTGCGTAGGAAGAGCTCAGATTTTACTTGGTCTCTTAAACTTGCGTAGGTCTTTGTCTAGAGCTGGGTGGTGGCTGGCTAGCTTACCTGTGCAGTTATCGCTGTTCGTGTTCCTTTTGCCTTTTTTGCCTGTCTTGCAGAATTGAATTTAAATTCTTTGCAGAGCTCTCATAGTGGTTATGAAGAACGCTGCAGGAAAGGAGGTTTTTAGTGTTGTTTTCCCAGGACCCCTAAAAACCAACTCTCTTGTGCAGCTGGACCAGACTCCACGTATGTCTCATATCTATCTTTCCTCCTCAGAGAGAAAGCTTGTTGGCCAGAAACAAGGCTGGATTACTGCACTCGGGCCAGGCAGCCTGGAGAGAGGAGCTATTTTGCCTGTATAAACTAGATCCAAAAATACTTTTGTTCCATCGATGCTAACTTGGTAAACCTGATCTCTTGTATACTGTGCTATCCTGCCTCAGTTGTACACTTTCAGCAGACTGGGATTGTTCACCTGTAGATACACTAGGCAAAAATGTGGCTGGTTTAAAAGAGCTATTAATTGGAAATAAGTCTTGGATTTCAGAGCTCTCTTTAGATTCCTCTCTTTCTTCCTAATGATATTTTCAATTGTGCTCTCTTACAGTCTTCCCTAGACAAGAAAACCATGGTGATTTACCTAAATCTTAAACAGATTTATTACTGACTTGTGCTAAATTGATTTAAGATATCCTCAAATCAAAATAATATTTCCTACATGAGGGAGCCACACCAATTTAATGAAATCATTTTCTAAATCAATTCTGTCACATCAGTACAGTTTCACTGTATGCATAAAATCTTATTTAAACTGTTACAGCTTTTGGTGTGGCTATGAAGGGGAAAGAGCTTTTATTATCTTTATTATCAGAACTGTGGAAAAAAAATGTGTTTTCAAATAAAAAGATATGTGTGGGGTAGTTCAGTCTAACAGTATCTTTTCAGTAGTTCTTTTTCCTGTGGCACTCTCACTGGTAGGTGTGGTAGTGCTTCGGAGAAGGATGTGCTTGTTAGCTTATGTTGTGCTCTTTGGGAAACTGAGGCACAGGCTGAAAGGAGTTTTCATTGACCTTTCGATAGAGAGCTGAGAGTAGGAGTCCCTCAGTCCGAGGCACTTCCCACCAAAGTTGTAGCCTCTCCCCTAAACACAGCTTTATTTCCGAAAACATGGAGTACCCTGGTGAGAAGAGTCTGAGGGAACTTCCAGTTACCGCTGGCTGCTTGGTTTGGATTGGGCTGTGTGAATCTGATCGCTGCAGTAAAACCCAAAGCCACTCTGTGTGTTTGCATCGGGTGAGTTTGTGTGCAGAAGCTACCATTTCAGAGTCTGAGAGAAAAGCAGCAGGACAAGTAGATATTTTCATAAGGTCTCAGGATTTGATTTGTTACTAGAGAATGGCATTATTTTGAGTTTAAAAAAAAAAAAAAAGTAAACCCCCAAATGGTGCAGTGTGCAAAGCTAAAAATTTTAAGCAAAAAGTGGGCAGAGTATAAGAAATCCTTTCCTGACCCCAATCCCATACATCCCTAGGTATCATTGCTTGTGACATTGATTTGAGGGTATTTAATAAAGAAGACGACTTCATAGTTTCTGTGTTGGAGACTTCTGTGTGGCTGGCATCCAAAAGCTCATTTGCACACAGGTTCTGATGTTAAATAAATTGTGTGACAGTCAGTGTAACACTAAGCTGGAGCATTAATATGATGGGCAAGTGCTTTACAGAAAGCGCTGCCCTAGTTGCTTCTCCTCCATTTTCAAGATGAGGGTAAGGTATAAAATAATGTGATGAAATTCAGTGGCATTTAATTAATGAGGGCGGAAAACTTGGGATCTCACCGTCTGTGGATTAGGTTTGAGTGGTTAATGGTACAATTCCTGTTACTTCAAAACTAAGTGAGCAGATCTGCTGTTGAGAAAAATATGGGGTAGGAAAGGAAAGTTTTGCTGATTTCATCGGTATTCTTAATCCGATTTTTAAGGTAATTTTGAATCATCTGCATGAGCGTGTAGGCATCAGTGCACAGTAACCTTTACCTATCAAATAAGACTTCTTTTAAGATGTAGTCAAGACATCTGTCTACATTGAATTTTGGGAGACAGAATGTCCCCCTAGTGTTTCTAAACACTAGAAATGGACCAGCATGTCAAAAGAGGTTAAATATTACAGTATAATCAGTTCTCTGCCTGCTCAGCAAAGCAATTGCCTAATAATTTTTTCACTATAACAGCCACATAAACCCTTTTTGCTTGCTGGAGTTCAAGAAGCGTTTGGACAGGGCTCTCAGAAATACGGTTTGGTTTTTGTGTGGTCCTGCGTGGAGCCAGGAGTTGGACTCGATGATCCTTGTGGGTCCCTTCCAGCTTGGAATATTCTGTGGTTATCTGATTATTTTTTTTTGAAAGCACCCAGTGTGGGTTCTCTATATGTGCTTTGTATCTTTGGTCTAGAAGGTGACTTCTGTACAAACCTTGCATGCATGGGATTCCCCTCCCTAGCCCAGGAGTTTCTGAATTACACTGGATAGTATGTTGATGTTTTGCACTCGGCAAGAAGCAGATTCTTTTAAAATTGACGTGTAAGGTTATGTGTCCTGATGTATGGTTCTGGCAGTTGAGTACACCTCACCATTCATTGTTTTATGCTCTCAGCCACTCTTTTCCAAAATGAAATTATCGAACTTGAGATCTTATTGGGCTTTGTGTTGCAGTCAGGCCTCTTTCCTCATTTTATATGATTACCTCTGGATCATAACCGAGGTAGCTTTCAAGTCTCTCCTCTTGGTAAATTAAAGAATTGGAGCCTCCATCCCAAATTGGCTGTATCTGATGTCTAAATGCACATGAACTTCTTTTGATACCTGTCTACGTGGTAAGTGAGCCTTTCTCTCTCTTTCTCTCTTTAGTAAAAGACTTGCTTTCATCAAATTTAACTAAAAGTGTGCAGCAGAGTCTGGCAGGCAGTTGTGAAGATGTATGTGGGTAGGATTTGGGAAACGCGGGGATTCTGGTAATTACGGAGCAGCTGAAAAGTGCAGGTGCCCAGATGCAGACTCCAAACAGCTATTTACAGTATAGACAAGTTTCTTTTTTCCTCCTCCTCTTCTAAGGGTATTCTACAAACTCAGATGAATATGCCAGTTTAAGAGGTAATTATTTTCCCTTGAAATGAAAAAGTACCATGTGATTTAGCACAGCTTCTGCGCTCTTATCTGTAAGATTGATGTTAAGGCGACTCTTCAGTAGTAGTTTCAAAGTTCTCTCTTGCCCGTTAGGAGTTAATAGGGAGCGAGAGATCTATGTCTATTTATAAGATAAAATTAATTCCAGCATAGGATGAGAGTAAAGCCCAAATACTTGGAAGCTTAGTCTCTTGATTTTTATTTCTTATAAAACTGAATCATCCCCTGCTTCTGGATCGAAGGAAGCAATACAATACTGAGATATAACTTCAGTAGTTTTCTCTCAGGAGAGAGTCAAGCTCTTCTTTGAAGGCCAAATTATTTCCACCTAACTGTTAAATAAATCCCAAAGCAAATACCTGCAGTGCTGTACCACATACACCCCATGCAAACAAGCACCCCAGTCTGGACAAGTAAAATGTTAATTTCTCTATGGGTTGATGCTTGCAATTGTGTAGAAAATCATGTATTGAACGTCAAAAACCCACCGTTTAAAGTGCCCGACAACTCTTGGACCTTGCAGGTTTCGGGTGCCCGGCACAAAGCAGGCAGCTTGGTTGGGTTGGGGTGCTGCTCCCCGCGAGCCCAAGCTGGTGGGTGTGCTGGCAGCGCTCAGGCCTGCTCTGCGGTGCCCAGCACCACATCGGCGTGCCCGCGGTGCTGCTGGCTTGTTTGGAGCCTTGCCGGCTCGGCGCTTTGGTTTGTTGTGACTGACCGGAAAACGAGCAGAAGGAGAGGAGCAGGGAGAGGGCCTTGCCTTTCTTGACTGTGTGCGTGTGTACATATATGTGCAAATTAAGTGCCATTTCTTGACAGTTTTTTTTGTTCCCTCATCAAAAAGGGCAATACTCCTGCTGGGGGTTGCTCTCGTAAGCGACTCTGTGTGCCGCTGTGAGCTCCGCATCCCTCAGCCGCCCCTCTGCGCGCTGCTGCCTGGCTCGGGGCTCTGTCCCAACACAAGTACCTGCCTCTTGCTGCTTCTGCTTTTCTCCTAGGCCAGGGACACCTCTCTGGTGCCTTAACTGCAGCACCAAGAACTAAGTTGTTGTTTTCTCGTGAGCAATGCAAAATTGATCCAGATTCTCTTAAAATGCAACAGACTTTGAATCGTGGCATGAAAGGAGAACAATACTGCTATCTTACCATGCAAAAACGTCACGTGGATTAGTTCATTAATGTTTATAAGAGGTGTTGATGCAATTGGAAGTTGCTCTGGAAGTGGGTAGTGCTAGCACTGAGATGTGGCAGTTGGGATACATGAGAAATGACAAGGCAAATGAGCCCAGAAGGCTTGTTTGGATGATGATGGTTATTAGCTTTATGTCAGCCTGTGGATCAGCAGCAAACTTTGATAAGCAAAAATCCTCAGATACTTTCTGTTAGGGTGAAGAGCTGACTCATTCCCCCTAGCAGAACTTCAGCAGGATCTTCCTGTGAACAAGGGTTGTCTTCTCCTCCTCTGCCCTGATGAGTCACTGCTAAGGTTTTTGCCTTGTCCTGTCCCAGAGGCAGCTGCACTTCTATTTTGAGGGATCCTTTTGGATGAAAGGCAGGCAAATTACCATCATTAAGTAATAATCCTCTGGAGCCCCCCAAATATTATGTATTTTAATGCTGTTGTGTAATCTTGGGGATTATATATGCTTTATGACCCTCTATAATCGCCTCAAACACAAGCAAATATTTTGAAACAGGAAGGGGGAAAATACTTGACAACACTGCATTTTTAAGCTGAAAATACCCAAAGCAATCCTACCTGAATTCCCCCACGGATTAATCAGGATATTCTTTCTAAAAGTTTTTAAAACCCCCAGACAGACCAACGTGGTGATTTGTGCCCAAAGTCAAGCATTAATGGGGGGAAAGCATTATACTGGCTCCCCATGGTCCGTGCCCCTTGCTCCTGATGGTGCTGTGGGTGTGACCCGCGGGTGAGGGTGGCACTCAGCAATACGTGCACTCGGGCTTGCGAGTAGAGAGTGAGCTTGCCTGGCTGGGGCTAGCCGTGAGCCGGTCATCCCATGACATCTCCGATCAGCTCAGCCCACTTCAGCGAGCTCTGGTAGCTTTGTTTCTAAACGCAATTGAAGCTGTGATAGTGGCTGACCCCTGGGGGCAGTCGGAATATTTCTTCCCGGCTTTGTTGTGCCATGCTTCTAAGATGGGGAGGGTGCTGGAAGCCAGTCCTCAGCAGTAGCTGGCTTGCCAGAAGGGAAATAGCTGGTATGTCTCGTAACGTGGGCATGGGGAGAGGCCAGGGTGTTGCCTTCAGTGTGTGCCATTTGCTGTGAGGAAGGGATGGAGGTGTTGGTCAGCATCCTGACAGGGGTACTGCATTGCTCATCCAGCACTCCAGGGTCAGCTGAAATACTGTTTCACCAGCCTTGTGCGCCGCAGCAAGTACGTGCGGAGAAAGAACCCCCCCGTCTCTGCTGGAATTCCTCATTTTGAAGGGAGGTTACAAGGCAGAAGTTGGAAGCTATCAGTTAAAAGTGCATTTCCATAGTGCCCTTTGTGCCAAGCCTCTCAAGGCACTTAAGAAAATACTGGAAGCCGCACAGCACAAAATAGCATTGGCACATTGCTCAAGAAAAACAAACCTCCTGCCTGGATTTGAAAACTGAAAATGTAAAGAGTTATTACTGAGCCTCCAGCCCCAGAAGTGGAGTTAATAACAGGACCAAGCTGATCAGAGCAATTTGGGGAGTATTTCAGTGGTGGAGATGACATTTCCATCAGTTTTGATAATTTCACCGGTAGTTTTCTGTTTTGCCAACACACCATCTTCTTGTCATAACAACCTAGACCATAGGATTGGATTTCTCTTTTCAGCAGCAGCAGCACTGTGAACCTTCTTCAGCTCTTACTTTTTTTTTCTAGCTACTGCTAATGTGATTCTGATCTCGGGGATAGCAGGTCCACGCTGAGTTCTCACTTGCTGCGCAGTATCTTGCCTTGTGATATTTTGAGAATGCAGCTCTCCGCCTCCCCAGACTGTAAACAGGGAAAATGTCTCTTCCTTTTGTAAAGCAATCTGACGGTCCTGGAAGCCCTGTACTGCGTGTGTATGTTTACAGAAGAAGTTAACTGCCTTGCAGACACGTTCACTGAAACTCCCCGTGCAGTCGTGTTGTAGGGGACCCAACCAGTGAGACTTCCTGGGGGCTGGTAGGTGGGATGATCTTCTGATCTTCTGACGAGAAACCATTCCAGCCTGAGTGGACGTCACTGAAGGCTGTGTGGATTTCTGATGACATGTGAGTGCCGAGAGAAAAATAACCACCACGAGGAGGTGCTCGTCCTAATCCTCGTACAGAAATCCATCAAAGTCTGGTGAAAAAAGTTAAACCAGTAAAGGCTTCCTGATTTTACTGCTAAAATTTATTGCAGCCACATATAACATGCTGTAGCACATTTTATATTCTGGAAAGGGTGTAAAGACCAGTCAGGGTTTGAGATTTCATCTTTGGGATCAGCGGGGCTCTAGGAGCAGCAAGATAACGAGGAGAGAGCTGCTTCTTGTGGTGCAGGACTGCAGTGGGTAACGTGGTCCCAGAGAGCTGATTTCTCCCGTTCAGAATGCAACCCATAGGTTTTTCTCCATGGAGGCGAGGAAGCCCGCTGCAAATCCACTGGCAGTAGCTTTTCTTAGTTGTCTTTGTAGGAGTAATCATCTACAGGGACGTTTTGGGGAGGGGAAGGTTCTCGTTTGGTTTGGGTTCTGGGCTTGTATTTTCAGTACTGCTGGAGAGCAAAGGAGAGAATGGCTGCTGTGGGCTATTGGTTGTCAGGAGCAAAAGAAGCCAGCTCTAGAAGGGGAAATGGGAGAGGTGAAAAGGAAGAGCAAAAAAACTGTTGGTTGCTGTTAAATACGAAGGTTCCAGAGAGCAGATGCACACTGAGGGAGGTGCTAGGAGATAAAACCAGTCACCTACCCCAAAGCCGCGGTGATCCTGGCCTGAAGGAAGCGAAGTTGCTCTGTGGCTGGAAGCGAGCTGCCCCTCTCCGCGGGGCCGGTTCTGCCATCGCTCTGTGCGGCACGAGAGCAGCCCCTAGGCAAAAGCCAGAGCTGCATCACATGAGGTGCCCTGTGCCTTTGAGGAAGCTAATTACTCCCAAAATAGCCACTTGACCTTCATCTTCTTAGAGCCCTACCCTGAACCTCTCAAATGGTTGTGGAACCATTTTGCAAGTGATGAAACACTGAATAATTAAATCACAGCGGTTGGATAAGTCTGATGGGAGTAGGGATTGGTAAGCCCTCTCTTTTCTTTTTTTTTCTTTTTCTTTATTTTCTTCTTTTAGCAGGGCAAAATGAAATTACAAAACTCATGTGGAAGGATTTTATGGAAGCCAGAAGTCTAAGTCTAAAGAAGCAGTATAAAGGGATTAGACCTTTAGGAAGATTAGTGTCTATTAAACATGATGATCTGGATGCAGCTTCCAGCTCTCAAGGTCCATAAATTGCTGATCTCTGGAACCTGAGAGGGGGGACCAGGGGAAGGGTCAATTCTTCGCCTAAATAACTATTAAGTGTTGGAGAACAGGGCGCGGGAAGGGCCGGGCCCTTGGTTAAGCAAGTGCCCCAGTTCTGATGTTGCAGCAGTCTTCATCTTGCCTAAAATTAGTCCCGGGGGTCTTCATTAATGCCCCGTCTCCCCACCAGCGTGCCCGCAGAACTGGTGCCTGCTGACGGCTTCGCACGGCCCCAAACACAGAAATGGGACGTTGGGGCGGGAGGGAAGGGTGCAGCCCTGCTGTGGGAGAGGCCGGGCTGGTGGCGGCGCTGCTCTTGGGTGCCACAGGGTGCTGCGTGCGAGGGGGGCTCGGTGGGTTGGGGAGGAAGCGTCTCGTGTGTCCTTCTGTCCCTCCAGAAGTTCAGCTGAAGCTGTCGTGGGCCGCTGGAAGGGCTGCGGCGTGCCAGGAAAGTGTCAGCAGGCCTCCTTCTGGCATTTGTATATGAGGAGTAAGCACAATCCTGCTACTATTCCAATGAGCTGCTTTTGCCAAGAAAAGTCATTTGCAACTCTTTCTTCCTGCCCTAGTGTTTCTCCAGCAGGCTTGGGTTGACTGCTTTAACCCCTTGGGTGCCAGCTCGCGCTGCAAGGCGGCGCAGCGCCTGGCGCAAGCCTTGGCAAGTCCTCCCACGTGCAAACAGCTCTGAAGTAGACTGAAACGTCGTCTGGCAGTTAGCTTTTCTTTTTCGTCAGTCTGTTCCTTAGCGCTGCTGCTGCTTTTTTTTTTTTTTTTAAACTCCATTCCTGAGGCTGTAACAGAGAAGGAGGTAGCGACCTGGGAGGCGGTGTGCTTTCTGAGAGGTGCCTTAGTATGTGGAAGGAGAGGGGAAGCAGAG
Source organism: Anseranas semipalmata (assembly GCA_013399115.1). Lineage (NCBI taxonomy): Eukaryota > Metazoa > Chordata > Aves > Anseriformes > Anseranatidae > Anseranas > Anseranas semipalmata. The sequence continues at coordinate 407,800 of VXAA01005063.1, read as the reverse complement.
CCGGGAAGCGGCCCGGTGGTGTGAACCTTGCTCTGTTGGGTAGTCCGTCACCGTGCTGAATCAACAGCGCAGCAAGGCTGCCGGCGTGATGTGCTTTTAAAGAATTGCTCACCTGCAAGTTCAAAAGCAGTTCTTCCTCTGTTCTCTCAATAAAGCCTTAAAGAATAGGAGTTGCCTGTGCTTTTTATTATGTACATTTCAGCTCTTGCGATGTTGCATATATGCGCTTTTACCTTTGATCATCATTTGGAGAAGTTTGCAAGACAGGTTTAGCTGTGTAAGAAATGGATGTGGTGTTTTGAATGAGCAATTTCTTCCCTCCCTCTGGTCGCTGGCTGTATTTTAAGTTTATCACCATTGTGTCCCCCGAGCAGAAAGGCTGTTCCCTTTGTCTGCGGGTTAGCTTTACAGGAGAGCATTGCCTCTGCCCTTTTGTAGGAACTGGGCAGCTGCTTTGCTGTGTCCTTGATGAGAGATGTAGCAATTCATGTTTCTCTAGCAATTCGTGTTTCTCTACCTATGAACTTGAGAAGGACAATAGCTTACTTTGTCTATCCAGCCTGTTTTTTTTCCAAAGGGAGAGGAAAATAAGCAAATTACTTTGTTTAAAAAAATAATAATACCATTTTAATAATGCAGTAGTCTAACCTTTATGCTAATTGCCCCAGGCTTTTAATGAAGCAGTGTAAAATTAGTCCTATGAGTCTTCATTAATCAAATATAGGAGCTGACGGTATAGTATTAAGACTCTGTGCTACCTCTGCTCCCCATGCAATGTTGACATTTGCTTATATTTGGAGTAGAAAGCAACTATATTTTTTTGGTAGCTCATTAAAATAATTAGCTATGCTTGGCATTTTTTTATTTCTTTTCTTAAAAAAAATTCTTTTAATGAGGAAAGATGAAAACAGACAGGATGGATAAAGTCGAAAGAATCAAATTAAGATAGAAAAACTGACTGCTGGAGGCTTCCTTTGAACATGAGTCTTCTGTATGTTAATGGCAGCTGTTGGCAGGAACCTCTGTGCAGACACTTCTTGTTTGTTTGCAGAACTTAGAGCAGAAGCAAATAATTTTGAGGATCTTTGTTGTTTTGTTGTGTTTCATTTTATTTTCTGAAGGTGTTCTAAGACTTGTTAGGCCTTTTCTCTTTTTTTTTTCTTTCTTTTTGAACTCCTTGCATTGCTGGTGTGCTCGTGCCCATAGGCACTATTAATGCTGCCTACTCTTCTAGGTAAGTAAGTTCTGATGCCGTGCTTCGGTTGTGGAGCCGGGAGCCCTTGTGCAGGCTGCTAGCACCGAGTCTGTGCTCTGCCGATGTTTTGCTTAAGCTCAGAGCAGGAGTTAAGAGACTCTGTAGGCACATTGGTCTTGTGACAAGTCCTGGGTTCAGGACAAAGAGATGCTTAAAACATTCACGTCACACTGGAAACTGAAGCAACCCCGAATGCTCAGCCCTACAAGTCCTCAGGTCATTGGGAAGGGGCCGAATTCTGGAGCTCTGGACCAGAGTCACCCCCACATCTGCACTCGCTAGAGGGGCAGGAATCTGCTGTTAGGGTCCCATCCCCACTTCCAAAGCATTTCTGTCGAGCAGTATTTTCTGCTGCCTAAGTAGAAACTGCTGTCCTCTAGAAAAATGTTTCTGCGAAAAATGGCAATAGAGTACGATTTCGTGTTGAAGATGCTGGTGTAGCAGCTTTGAGTTTCTACGGGGTAATTACCAAAGCTGCGGCTGGCCGGTCGTTTCAGAGTTCAGGGCTTGGTGGCAGGGCGGCGTAGAGACGATTGTGCTGCTATTGCCCGCGTATGTGCACGCACACGCATGTTTGCGGATGAAAAATGGTGGTGGTGTGGTGGGGATATGGGTCTCGGAGCCGGGGAGCCTGTGCTCAGTTGCTGTGCCTGCCGTGTGGCATTAGCCGGCCAGCTCTCCTCTTCCGTCCATTCCTCTCTTCCTGTGCCTCTTCTGCAACAGGCAGAGAGTGGAGCTGAGGACGGCTCCTCTTCATAAAAAGCTTTTGGCTATCAGTTGATGGATGATTTTAAAATGAACACTGTGATTCCCACTGCTTGGAAATGAATGAGAGTTTAGCTATTTAGTCAAAAAGGAAGTTTCATTTCCACCCCCAGCTCCCCTGGGAAGTGCCTCTTTTCTTCTCTTCCATCTCCTCCTTTCTATCTATCTGTATGCCTGTTTTCAGATAAATCATATTTTGTTCCTGACCTATTTTCTAGTGTTCCAGCGCCTTTCTCGTGATCAGGTTAACAGCTCTTCTCTCCAGTAAACTCTTTTCATTCCCCCTTTCCAGAGGAGCTCTGTAAAATTCATTTCCCATTATGTGTGTTCTGAAAAGCATTAAAGCAGGATAACCCAGCGCTTCGGCAGCCTGTGGTGCAGGAATCCCCAAGGTGAGGGACCAGCTCTTAGCAGGAGGAGTGCTCCGTCTCCTACACTGATGTTCCTTGCAGCCCCAGCAACCCACGCCAGCTGCCTGCAGAGGACTCCTGCGAGAGTGCTGCCTTGTCCTCCGATGGGGTCACCCCAGCTCTGTGCAAACTCCGGTCAGAACTTCCCTTTTTTTCTTATTTCCAAATCAGCATCATTTTTTTTCCCTTTCATCTGGAATCCACTACTGCACACACAAATGGCTGTAATGGAAAGCAGCCTACAGTTATTTGCAGGAAAAAAAAAAATAAAATCTGCAGATTAACCATGTGCAGTGGTGCTCTCGTTTCCTGTGCCTGCTGCATGGGCTTTTACATGTGCGCTTGGTCGGATTTCCCCCAGGGCGCAGTGCCTGAGGGCTGAACGTGGGAGAAAACCCCAAGAAAATGCGAAGGTCTGCGTGTGCCCAGGACCCATGTGCCACGCTTGAGCCCCTTATCCGTGTAGGGCGTGTGATTTACAAAAGGAGCAGCCGTCGCTCTTCGCCGCTGGTCATTCCTTATGTATATGCAAAACCTCACTGATGAGGAGCGTGGGATTATATTTCCGTTAATTACAATGTTCTTTCTGATCCTCTGGCCAGCCAGAGGAGGTTTGGTGAGGGTTAGATCGCTGTCAAGGCTCTGCCTGGAATCTCGAAGCGCAGGAATAAGCTGTCGGCAGTGATGTGCCGCCACGGCACGGGTTCGGGCGTTCAGCTGATGGACAGACTGCCTGCAGCCCGCTGGCTGGGGGACGGCTGCGGGACCGGGGTGGTGGCTGTGATCGACCCAGCGCTGCGTGAGACTAAAATCAGGCGGGAATATATGCGAGTTCACAATGACACGGGCTCCTGGGTGTTGCACACAAAGACGCACAGAGGTAGATATGGGTGGGGGAAGTGTGATTTAAAGCACTGAAGACAAAGCCCGCAGCCCTAGGCCTGGCTTCTAATCCCATCGCTCACACTGAGTTGTTACAAAATCCTTCAGCAGCACTTAATCTCTGAGCTTTAATTCTGTCTATAGGGTGGGAGTGCAGCTGCTTTATCCACACTTTTGCGAGGTGCTCAGAGATCAATAGAAACCAGTTCAACGTATTACGTCTGTTAATGTAAAATACTTGTTATATCACAATATCTCCAGCATATTTATTCCATGGAATGTATTTATCCATAAAATTCTGTCATATTTATATACAGCTCCAAGCACCCTGGAAGCACCTAGGTGTTGACAGAACAGCTGCAATCTTTTAATATGTTCAATAAATACAAACGGATATAAACAGTATCCATCTGTCAGGCTCAGCTAGATGGTTTAAACATAAAGCTATTTTGTTCCTGTAATTGTATTTAGATCTGATGGAGGGTTTTTTTTTCTTTGCATACTGATAAGCTAAAGACTCCTTTGAATTGCTTTGCCTCCTGATTTATTGCAATAAATTAAATAATAATCCATTCTGTCCTGTGTCACCCCTCCTCCAAGAAAAGAAAGATGAAAAACTAACTGCTGAGGCAATGAAGCGTGCTGCTTACAGTAACCCACCTTCCCCATGCTTCTGAGCACCTGGGCCTGTGACCTCTGTGTTTACAAGATATTTATTGCTGCTTGCACTTTCCACTACTCCAGAGTTATCACTTCAGTGCCTTGTAAAATTTGATTGTGTTTAATAAATGTATTCAGCGTTATTGCTGAGCTTGGTGGCGAGCAAGTCTGACAATTTACCTCCGTTCTTCTCCTTGCACGCACAAACGCACACAGCTCGCAGCCAACATATTTTCTTACCTGTGTGTATTATTGCTTATGTCGTATTGGAGGCAATTCTGGATGCATCTCAATTAGATCATTTTTCTAATTAAATAAGTGCTTGTGGTTGTAGCGTGAGACTGCCTTTGAATACTAAGTGTGATTCACTGCAGTGATTTTTCCAACTTCTGTGTGATGTTTCCTTCGTAAAACTTAGCTTCTGGCATGGAGGCATCTCCTTACCTTCCCCATGCTGACCTCTGGAGCTGATGTTAGCCAGATGTGATCAACTCCCTCCCTCGCCACAGACTTCCTGCGTGACATCAGGGAGATCGCTCAGCCTCTGTACTGGTTCTCCATCTGTAACGCAGTTACCATAACCCTTACCTACTCCGCAGAGCTTTTGTGAAACTCGGGTTATAAACACATGTGGAACTGCATTTTGTGGTAAAGAGGAATGTTGGAAAACCTGGGGTGTTCTTCACCCCTTCTTCCTCATCACCACCAAGTATTTGAGGGTGGGGTGGTGGCAAAGTATGGCATGGTCTTTCTTGCAACAGAGGTGGATTTTGACTTTTCTGTGTCTGAGGGTCTCTGCTTAAGGATATCATTTACCAGCGTAGAAACTCCGGTTTGTGCAGCTGAGAGGGTTTAGGCACCATCTCCTTGGCCTCTCATGGGGCTGCTCCCTGCCAAAGTGAAGCCTTCTCCACTGTCCAGTTGCTGCTAAAACTGCAGGAGGGAGAGAAAAGGAAGTACAAACAGCTGCACCGAGTTTGCACGGAGGCGTGTAGTGATGCTTCTATTCCCTTTATTTTGTGGGGAATATTTTCTGGAGTGTCAGAAATCAGGGACTGAGCCATCAGGAGTTTTGCTTCTCGAAGGCTGACAGGTCAGTGTGGCTGGAGCATTTGTCGGCACCCTGTAAACTTCTGCGCCTGGGTTAATGTATCCCCTTGGATTCTAAGGAAGCTGCAAATGACTGCGAAAATCTCCTTGGAGACTCTAAATACTTTTCTATGTCTAGAAAGAGGAGAAGGGCTTTTCCAATTTTTAGAATTAAGAAAAATAACAATAACTGTATGACAAGTTACAGTTTAATGCAGGGGAAGGGATTCTTGTCTTTTATTTCTTTCTTTAAATGTTCCTTTTGTAAATCTCCAGGGCTTAATCACTTTACATCTTGTTCTTGATTAATTATTACTAAAGCAAACAATTGAGTCCATCGAGGCCAGTGTATGCTCATGGTGTAGTTTATTGGCTGTCTGTCTCAGGATGTGTTCAGCAACCGGTGGATAATCGGAAAAGTCACTCAATAGCGGGCTTTCTGGGAGCCTCATTGTAACAGAGGCACGAGTCAGCCTCTGAGATGTATGTGACCTGCATCCATCAGCAGAGCAACCTGACATTAAACTTGATTTCCTACCCAACAGGCTTAATTGCTCTTGCATTTTATGGTATTTGCATGAGTTCTTAGAAGTCAGGTAGCACTGGTTGTAAGCAAATAATAGCTTGGGGTAGTGTCACTAAATAATAAATATTAATACCGATGGAGCAGAAATCCAATGGACTATGCTGTCCTTAGTGGCGGTTTTACCTATATGCCAGAGTTTCAAGATTTCATCATGAGGCCACTTCAGGCATCTGCTTTGAAAAATCTTACTCCCCAAAAGCACTGGAGTAACAGAGAGTAGGCAACAGCTTGGGTGAGATGGCGCAGTGCAACCTGCATTAAAGCCTCGCCTTCCTGGACAGCTTTGGTTCTAAGTGGTTGCTTCAAACCATCTCTGAGGATTTCAGTATAGGTTTGACAAATAGGTAATTGAAGTTGGCTGCTAAAATTTACAAATGTGCCCAGGTTACATCTTCGTCATGGAGTCTGGCCCTTAATAATTGAAATTCCATGGACTTTTTGACACACTTGAACTTGAAAATTCCAGAATCGCATTCAGAAATAGATTGTAGGCCCTCTGAAATATTCTTGCATAGGGCCAGCCATCTTTTGCTGGCTTTCTCTGAGACTTTTTATGCTCTTAGAATGTAAAAGATTATATATATATTTCTTTTTGAAAGTGAGTGTTTGCTGTTGCTGGCATCATCATTTTAGAAGAGGCAACCCTCCCCACGGATGGAGGGAATATAGAATATTATCTAACAAGTAGCAGTTTGGACAAAGTGCCAAAACCAAAGGTTTGAAGGAAACAACCAAATTTCATAAAATGAATGCTTGCTTGTGGGCCAGGATATAGAAGTCAGTGCTTCTGAAGTGTCGTCAGTCTGCAGCAGACCTCTCGCTGATGGCAGCAGGAGGCTTGCACAAAGGTCATGGCCTTTATGTAGTGACTACGTTCTTATTATTTATTCAGTGCCATATTGTCACATTCAAGGGGAAAACTTGCTCATCTTTTGACCAGCACTGATTCTGACCTTGTTTCCCTACTGCGTCTTCTGCTCCGTTTACGTTTTGTTTTGCTTTTTGTGCTAGGACTCCTGTCCTCTGCTGCTTCCCTGTCTGTCAGACCTGAGGACATCCCTTCAAAACCCTTCCCTGTTTTGTCTGCAAAGCGAAATAATTCCATTTGGCCAGACTGGAGGTTCATGATCCAGCCTGCAGGACAACTTGGTGTCTGCTGTTGAGGCAAATATTCTCTAAGGCAGCACCAAAAATCTGACAGCCACGTCCTCTTACTGCCTTCAGGGATGCTCTGGTGTTGATCTGTGTCACCACTGCAGTCTCCCTGGGGGAGAATGGGTGGCTTGAGCCTCCTCTCTTAGGTACGTGCCCTGTCTTAGGCTGTTCTCAAGGTTTCTCCCTCTTTATGGTTCACGTACTACCTCTGATTATTAAGATGGGTCTGGTTTCTTTAAAGGCATGAAGGGAGAAGGAGTAGTAGACAGAGCCCAGGGAGATGGAGCCAGATGTTAATATGAAGATGCGGAGGCTAGAGACGAAACATAAAGCTGTCATGCTCCGGACTGCACTGATTGATCTTGCACTTAAAGCAGATATTCCCGAGTAAACAACAAACTGCACTCCTTTGTGCAAGACAGCCTGTTGTAGCAATTCGCCAGGCCGTGCACAGCGAGCCCTGCCTGGCCCCTTACCTGAACTGCGCCGGGAGGGATCAGCGCTGCTGCTCGTGGCTGGCGGCCCACGGCCCCGTCCGCAGGAGGGTGGAGGCGGTGCGGGTGCGTTGCCCTGGTTTGCGTGCGCCTGTACCGAGTCTTCCCGCACTTGAGACTGAAACCTGTTTAGCTGGCACTGACCTTATCGAATAAACATTGATTCAAGAGAATAATGCCCCACTTACAGCTTTCCATTTGACAACCAAGAGGAATACGCAGGCATACTGTGAGCAGGAGGAGGCAGGGTGAGAATTTGGGATTCTTCTTCACTTCCAGTCTAAACTACTGCAAAGCCTCTATTTTCAGTGCCTGCCCCCCTCCGCTTGCTCAGCACTGCTTTCGTTTTTGTCCTTCTTTTCCCTGTCAGGCAATATTTGTTTTTAGGACCTTGAAGACTGGCAGTGTCGGAAAATTAAGTTGTCATTTTGTCTGCAAACCCGCCACCGTGTCGATGGGCAAGGGGCAAGCTCCCTGCCAATGACTTCAGCCTCTGTCTCTGAGGATCTTCGTGCCGTAGGTGAGAGAGGTAATTCACATTCAGTGCCCGTCTCTCCCCGTTCTCTTGAGCTGCCAATTATACGGCATTGTGTCAAGTTAGATCTGGGGGTGTGTATATAAGGACCACAATTAGCTGGTGCTGGGCTCAGAAACGCTGCGGGTACTGACAGTCAAACCTGCCAGTGAGACGCAGCGAGTGGGGAAGGACAAAACAATCTGGGTGCAATTAAACTCCTTCCCGCCTTCTCCCACAACCCCTTTCAAACACGGGAGCTTGCATCTTTCTTTAAGGCTGAAAAAGTTCGGTCTCTGTCCCCCATCTTTTCCCCACCTCCCACTCCTTTCTGTGTCTGCACTTGTGCTTTCCAGCAGGGAAGGAGAAATGTTAAATCCCACGGGGAATTGTTCCTGCAGTGTCTCTGGCTCAGAGCGTAGCTGGAGGTGGTGGCTCTCCCGAGGGAAATTTCTTCTTGTGAGGCTTAGGGCTCGGTTCTGTAGATTTCAGGGAGGCTGCTTCCGTTCGCAAAAGCAGATGGAAGCAGAGAAAGCTGTCGGAAATGCACCCCCTGAAAACTGTTTCATGCACCCCCACTGATTAAAATACGGCCTACTTCTTTTTTTCTGCTTCCTCAATAAAAGATACGTTGGGTGGAGCTCATCTGTCGAGAGGAAAGGAGGGCAGGGTAGTGGAGACTAGGTTCTCTTTCTGTATTTCTTTTGATCCTCCTGTGGAAGTTGAAGGTTTTAGAAATTATTAAAAGCTTCATGCGGTGTGAATGCTTTCAGAGGAGACTGAAGCTGCAGAACTTAGTTCCAGTTGTACGGTTGTCTCGTAAGCCTGGGCCTGGGATATTGGCCACCATCTCACTTATCAACATGGTCAAAAGAGCAAGATGAGTGTGGAAACGGGCCGATTTCTGTGCATTTTCAAACCTACACTTACCAGCTTTTTAGGAGATGTTGAGGTGAAACTGAGGAATGTAATGCTGAATGAAATGGGCTTTCCGTGATGCTGGGTTTCAAGGTACAATAAGCTTCCCTGCTCCGTAAGTGACCAAAAAGTAGCTAATACCCTTCATGGTGGTATGGCTTATTTAATCCCTCTGATTAAGAAAATGTTATCCTTTCCCTTTATTCTTTCTGATAGGCAGCAATCACCTGTCACTCCTTTTTTAGCATATCCCACACATTAAATGAATGCTTCAGCTTTGATAGTGAGTAATAATAACAACAACTTTGCACTTAAATGGAGTCTGTGGTTTCCAAAGCACTTAAGAAAGTCGCAGCTAACTCATTGCCACTGCGTTTTTAACAGCAATTTTGCGCATATGGAAACCAAAAGATTGATACTAGCAAAGCTCGTAGTCGCAAATCATACTTTTGATGAAGAATCCACTCTAGATTGATTGGTCATTTTTTTGTAGCAGAATAAGTCGATGTTGAGTGGGGAATGAAACTTGTTTCGTGGGGAACAGCGCGGTCCTTGTGCTATTCTCCATGCACTGCTTCTCCACCCCCAAGTTACCAGTGCTCGTCTCAGCAGCAGGCGCGCCCCCAGGAAAGTTACCGGCCTGTCGCCGAGAGTTCTTCCATCAGCTCCCTCGCTTGAGCATAGGTTGCAGTCAGTTTTAAATAAGCAGCCATTTTTATTATCGGCTTTGAATGTAGCATTGCTCCATCCTGCAGCCCTGTAGCATGAGGAAATGTCTTGAGAATCTGCCTGTGCTGCCAATGTTTCCTCTAAACAGTGGGGAGAAAACAGGCTCTGTGTTCTGAAGCAGCATCAAAAGAGCTGTCGTGTGTGTAATGCCTGTCTTCCAGCCTGCAGTCTCTGAATGTGAGATTCACTTTATCATAATACAGTAAATCATCTGAGAAACACGCACTTGGGGATGAACAGGATTATACTTCTGTTAGTATTCGATTGCCTTTTTCAGCAGTCCTTGCTCAGGCACAGCTTCTGCTAAAGCCACGGCTCCTTGCAAATGCTGGGTCCCTGGGGCTGTGGCGGGGTGGGTCGGAAGAGGCTGTGCTGGTTTGTACCTCGAGCCTGACCATCTCCTGCCGTGGTGGTGTCAAAGCTGTCCTCCTCCTGCAGAGAGGGGCCCAGAGCGGAGCTACGCGGCCGTTCTCATTCAGGAGGGAGTCGGGACTCTGAGTCTGCGGTACTTGCTGCAAGGTCCCGGGCGGTGCTGCCGTTACCCCCGGGTAACTCAGGAATGGGAACGTCTCCACGCGATCCATTCCTCTAGACTGGGGGAAGAACTGGTGACGTGCAGCAAGCTGTGGAACAGGGACGAGCTGTGGATTTCTGGCCCCATGTGCCAAAAATCTTCCTGTGGCTGGAGTGCCGGCGCACAGCACCGTGCAGCGTGGAGAGCCTCGGGAGTGGGCCGCGGGGAGGAGATGCCCCTGGTTCCTCCGGGAGGGCCTGGGGCAGGCCAGGGCTGTGCAGAAGCCCCAGGGCTGGCCTGCTGGTGGCAACAGTTCCTGCTGGCCCACGTCTTGGGAAACGGTGCTGCTGAGGTGTTCCTTAAGGGCTGTCTTGTTTTATGGGTTGGAAGAGTCCAGGACGTTTCCTTATACTGAAGCACATCCTACTTACATGACAGCAAGCCACTAGAATAAGTGGTTTCTGGTGCTTTCTCTCTTTTTCTTTCTTTTTTTTTTTTTCTCCTGGTTATTAGCCATGTCTGCTTTTTAGTATTTTGGAAAGACAAGGTGACTGACAAAGACCTTTGCTGCAGCTGGAGAGGCTAAAACAAAATTATCCTAATCGGGAGATCTGGAGCTATGCTAGTTAGCTGGAGATTTTCATGTTTTCTCTGAGGCCTTCTCTTTTTAAACAGAGTTTTCTTCATTGAGGCTCAGGAGTTAGATTAACCATCGTCATAGATTCTCCCAATTAGAGATGGGGGAGAAAGCACTACAGTAAACTGGTGTTTGTAATTGTGTGGTGAGCAATTACCCCTTGGGACATTCAGGCTAAAGTGGGAGGAAGGGCACAGCGGAGAGAGGAATGCTGCTAAAAATGTCACTTTAATTGGGCTGCCTGACACAGAAGGATTTTGACATTCAAGAGGTTAGACCATCTGTTGTATAGTAGGCCTTGCTTTATAGATGTTTAACTTTTTTTTAAGAGTATAGTGAAGAAGCATTACTGATTCCTATGCCACGAAGCTGTTAGACATGGAAAGCTTAGTGAAAACACTTGAGTTGAGGCTCTTGAAAGCAGAAAAGTGGTCTCAAGCAGTTTAACCACTACTTAGTGTGCAGTTTGCTATGGCACATTCTTATCCACCTACCCCCTGCCCAGCTGGGTTTCTGTGGGGAATTATCTTAATGCTATATGGAAAGATGCATGCATTCCTCAGCACAAGATTTTGTGTGTAGTACACTCTGAATGTGTATTTTTGTATATAAATGTGTATGTATGTGTGCAAGTGTAAATATTCATGAAGTATAAACATGGAGTGTACAGTGTTGGCAAAGTGTTGCAAAATAAATAAGACTACGTATGAGTAGGGCTCTATTAGCCAAGACTGAAAGTATCCACGAACAGAGCTCTCCTCTGTATCTGGAGAAGTCCCCTGAGCTACAGGAGGAGCTGTTTTCCTTCTTTGAAAGCACTGGAAATGTGTACTCCGTCGCACGTTTTCTCATCAGGAAGTCTGTTTTAGCTTCTACAATTATGCAGGAAGGCAGGAACGCATTCGTACTTTGATTTTTGTATGCTTTGTTATGGTTGCATAACTGCTACTGTGCTTTATATGCATTAGTGCATTTTTTACATTAATGAGTTACAGTGGAGCCATGTGCATGCACACTTAATTAAGCCCCTTTGATTTTTTTTGATGCAGGAAGATGACTGGAATAGTAGAGTTACTGCTGTGAGTCGAAACTCGGCATTCATGATCCCGTTCCTAGTTTCGAACAAACCGGGGTGCAGTGAGGCATTGGAGAGAGGAGGAACTTCCTAGGGGAAACGGAATTTAACCACTGGAGCGTGCAGGGCCTGGGTTAATTGCTGTGTTAGGTGTACGAAGCTGTTTAGTGTAGCTTTAAAACTGATCCACGGGTTCTTGTTGTTCAGGGTTGTATTAGTGTCCTCCTTACCCTTCCCTTTCGTTTATTGCAGGTATCCCATAGGTTTTCTTGTATGACTGTGGTTATTTGTGCCTATAGGATTGGCAGGAACAGAGCACGGATATTTGATGGGCTTTCTTGGAACTATTGCAGTATATGTAATAGAGACAGTTATTCTCAAATTAATTTGTAGTGGCCGCAGGTTTGGTAGCCGAAGGGTTCTTATGGTGGCAGCTATTTAGAAGGCCGGGCTCTTGTGCGGTGCGACTGCCTGGCTTAGAAAGACTTCCTTGCCTCTGGAAGTGAAAGGTGAAATGCTCCTGCCTCTCCCTATTGTGTGATTCTCCTCCATGCTGTCAACAGGATGCTTTCTTGCAGAGTTCTTTGTTGCTGCTTTTAAAAATTTTCATGGAAGAGGAGAGCAATCATATTTAATAATGCAATTACAATCAGGGGATGATGTTTATCCTGTAAGATTCCAACTGCTGGAAAAGCCCTAGGGCATTCTGGGAAATGAGATGCAAATCTCAAGGATTACCTCCTCCTAAAAATACCAGAATCAAACAACAACAATAATCATTGCTCTCAACAATGTATTAGATGCCCAGGCTGTTATTGCTAGTCAAGAAGCTTACTTCAGCCGAAGGCCCGGTCCGAACTACAGATTAACGGTGCGGCAGAGCAGAATGTTGGGGAAGGGGGGGTGATGTGTTGCGGGCCCCCCCTCCCTGTTCCGCTCTTTGTGCTGCAAATGATGATTTAAAAGTGCTCGGTAACCACGGCTGAAGTCTACAAAGGTAAAAGTTCCATGAAGAAAAGAAACCACATCTCATTTTTCTCTATAATCCAAAGGCCCTCAGTTTGGCCTGTGGCATTTCGTAAATGAAGACACATTTCAGTGATGCTTTATGACTAAATTCATTTGCAGAGTCTTAACTCATATGCTAACTTGGCCATGGAAAGTATTATTCACAGAATAAAAATTTTGAAGGTGCTTCATTTGTGGTATAGCAGCAGCAGCAATCCATGCGCTTAGCCTTTAAAAAGGAAGAAAAAAAAGGGAAAAAAGACTTGGGACTGCACTGCTTCACTCATCTCATATAACTTTGGGTGCTCCCTGGTTCTTTGTATTTGCCGGTTACCAGGCAGCCTTAAACCTAATGCCGGTTCTAGGATGACATCAGCCTTATTCTTTTAAGATCAAACATTAAACATAACCATTTCAAGATCTAGTCTGAATTTAATTTCTGTAACATGTCAGTTGTGAAAATCTGGATGTTGGCTCTCCAGATTTAAGGTTTCATTGGATCTGAACTGAATTACGGACCTGCATAGCAGCACATGAACCTGGGCCAAGACATGCCTTTCAGTCAAATAGATCAAACGTAAGTCACTTCATATGATAATGAGCCGAACTTAGCTTGTATTTATCCAAACTGAATTTAACATTTGAATCCACTTGCACTGCAAACAAAGGCTTCAAACACATTTTCCTCTAAGAGCTGGTTAACAAGGGCAGGATCATTTCACTTTCAATTTTATATTCTAGGGTGCGAGTAAATATCAGGTTAAAGATTATCTGGAATTAAAGCTGTATTTTAAATCAAAGCTTTTTTTTTTTTTTTAGAGGCATTCTTCTAGTGGTATTTTCATACTCCTTTGTGAAGGCTTTTGGGAGGCTGCAGCACAAGATTGAGGTTCTTAGGTTTCATCGGCTCCTTTTTGGAGGCTGCTGGTGCCATGAATCTTATTTTATTCAAGTCCATTCCCTCCGAGAAGCAGCACTTTGCAAGTTTGCTGTGCTCCTTTATCACAGGGGGAGAGCATGCTATTTCTTCCTCTCATGTGTCATTCATCGGCTTTGTTCACTTTCATTTGTTTCGTCGCACGTTGTCTGGGGAAGGCAGCTTACCATTTAGTGCTCAGGTACAGATTTGTGTCAAAACCTCTGTTTTCAGTCCTCTGGGGAGTCTGGGATTTCAGCAGCAGAAGCGTTCTGCATTGTGTAGACGTGTGGCTGTCTCGTCACTCACCCGCCGAATGGAGCTGCTGGGCTTTGCCTCCCTCCCCGAGCTGCTGTCTCCGGGGCTTGCTGAGACGATAGCGGCTGGAGGGCGCAGCGCGGGAAGCCACTTAGGCACTGTTGCTCTAGTAACGTGCTCTCAGACATCTTTGTGGAATCAGATGCTCTTGGTTCCTTAGCGTCAAAAATCCAGAAGGTCAGGGTGGCCGATTTAAGGTCTCTGGCCACCAAAAGGTAATGCTGTGTGATTGTGTTATAGATTGCTTCGGCTGTTTGAAGGAGCCCGTGAGAGCAGTGTCCCATTTTGGGAGACAGTGTGCACATGCCCTGATTGAGAGTTGAAATGACCGATGGGCAGGAGAAGCAGCAGAAAGTGTAAATATTATGGCAGGAGTGATTAGCATCTACCAAGTTCCACAAATACATTGCTCTAGTATGCAGATGGCACACAAGCTCAGTTGTGTGTATACGTGTGTGTGCATGCAATGGTCCTCTGGATATGAGAGTATTGAACGCTGCTGTTTGTAAAAAGACAGAGCAACGTGCACAGCAGTGGGAAAAGAGATGAGGAAGAGTAACAGCACGTGAAGCGGTGAGACCTAAGGCGGTGAGAGACGAAAAGCAGGAAGAGGATAAGGCAGAGCTGTGTGCCCGGGAGGGGCTGTGGCTCAGCCGAGTGGGGAACATGTCCTGGCCCTTAGGTGAGGTTTTTCCTGTTGGCTCCAGGGATCCCACCTCGTCCCCTTCATCTGAACTGTCCGGGGAAGAAAGGAAGACTTCATTGTGGGGCTGCCTCGACCAGGAATTTTTATGTGTGAGCCCAACTATACGCCATCTCTTACTCATCATTCCAGGGAATTTCTAGCACCGATGCATCAAGCCTTCAGCTGTGTTTGCAGATTTTCCATCAGTTGGACAGCTCGTGTGCCAGAGAGACTGCACATAGCTGCAAACAAGGATGCTGCTTTGTACGTCAGCCTCTGCTGCTGAAGATTGCCTCCGAGTTGTGTCAGTGGCAGGGTTTGGTCCTTCAGCTAGCCAAAGAGCAGCCCCTGCCTTCAGGCACCCGCTCCTGCATAAGGGGAGGAGAGCCCCTGAACTTCACATTTAACGTTAGATACGACACGCTGCCGCGTGCAGTCGCACAGACCGGCCTCGCTGCGGGGTGGATGGCCAAGCAGAGATCAGGCTGCGCTGGGACGGAGCAGAGGGGAGCCAAGCTGGTGCCGCGGGGCGAGGAAGCACTGGCAGGGCAGCGGGACCGAAGCCGCCTGTTCCAGGAGCCCTTTCCCAGCCCTGGGGATGTCGGAATCTGAGCAGAGTGTAAATATTTCCCCTGGACTGCGCTGCTTATAGACTTGTCATGAGTTGCTTTTCCAACTGTACTGGGATTAAGGAGTGAGGACAGAAAGGGCGGAAAAAAGCTTGCATAAATATTTTTTGACACTAGGTTTAAACGCGGAGTGAGTCAATCTTGTCAATATTCCCACAGCGATCTTTGTGCAGCTGAGGCTTAGCGAGGAGCTTGCCTTGCTGCATGGCACTGACTTTAATCTACAGTAGTTCATGTATTAAAAAGAGAAGGAGATTTTGAGGTAAATACCGGCTGATCGCTGTCTTATGCGGGATGGATCTGGGCCAGGAGGAATCTGATTAACGCTAGCCCGATCCAAATGGGGCTGGGGGAATAAACCCCTGCTCGCTGGCCCGTGAAGCGGGCTGTGCGCTCGCTTCTTGCTGCTGTCAGAAGTCAGCGGCTGCCAAGTTCAGTCGGCGACCTGCTCTCGTTAGGGGAGCTGGCAGCGCAAAGTCACTAAATGGCAGTTTCTGGGTAGGTGGGTTGGACTGGGGGCTTGAACTGTGGGGGGGTTAGGGAACTGAAACCCCGATCCCCACGGCAGACTGCAGTGAGAAGGGGGCAGCTTTGCTTTGCGCTGCTGTTGCTAGGCTGCGCGTGGACCTGCGTAGAGAAGATGGAGTTTGGTGTTACTAAAAGAAAGGAGGGGAAAAAAGGGAGCACTACCAATTGAGCTGTGTTTCATTAGCTGCCAGCAATATGCACAGGATCTGTTATGCAGCTGAGCTGCTCCTGTTCCATCCAGAAGAGGTTACACGGGCTTGCGTGGTTAGTAAGCTGAGATTCGTTTATTCTGTGGCTTTGGCTGAGTCTGGGGAACTGGGTTGGTTATAGGGAGCTGTGGAGGAGAGTATCAGAGGCCAAGCTTCCTTTGGTCTGACAAAGATTTGCAGTTGTTTAAAACATTCTCCCTTCATTTGGTATTTGGGATCTTACTGTAGTCTGTTTGGAAGTGGGAGCACTATTCTGCCCTCTGTATGCAGGCAGCGTAAGGGATTTTTCATTCGTACAAGGCCAGTGAGCTTCAGACATCAACTCGCTTTTAGCTGACTTTGCCATCCTTGTCAGAAGGGTGTCAGGCGCTGACTGCGTAGATAGCCAGCTTCTGAGTCGCACGAAATTGCAAAAAGGTATGTTGTTGATGTATTGACCTTTGGATAATTATCTTGATTTGTTGGCGTGTGACTTATTAGTCAAGGAAATGCAGTTGGTTAAACCGAACTGATGAATAACGTGAATGAAGGGCACTTCAGTTCTCCTCCTTTGTCAGAGCAAGGGCACAAGCCCAGCTTTAAAGGCAAAACCCATTGCAGTGGCTCGGTTCTGGACTGAAAAAGGGAGCAGCCTAAATAGGTATGGACCAAAACAGTACTGGGGCTGTGCTGCAGCCTGGAGTGTGCATGTGTCCCTGAAAAAAAATAGGCTTAAATCCGAGCTAGAGTTTGGGTGTAGATCTGTGTTTTTCCCTAGGTCAGGGTTATTAACACCAGAGTTTTCTCTCTGACTCGGTTAAACTAAACCGATGTCCAAGCACTTGTGACTTCCATAGTACTGCTGCTGGCTTCTTATGTGAAGGGCTTGCCCTGCTCCGGATTCTTATTGTTTTGGTTGAAACAGCTCGGAGTGCTCAGATGTGCGGGATACAATGGCAGTGTCGTGTTTGGTGCCTGCCCAGAGTCTCTCCCTGGTCTTCTTCGTTACAGTTGCACAAATACTTTCCCATTAAAGGAAATAATTCTTGTCTGATCGGCATTAAGAGCCAGGACTAAATGAAATCCAGTCTCTTCCATTAAATAGCATTATGAGCTATGGTGCAGAGAAAAAAGCCACTACCTCCCAGGGGACAACAAAGGTCTACTTATCTTATTTGGTTGAGTGATTCTATGGCTATATCCCTAAAACCAAAATCAGCAGTAGAGCCTGGATCTTTTTAGATGATCCATTTATTAATCAGTGTTGATCCTTGACATTTTTGCCGTGGGTGCGAGTATCCCAGTCTTGAAATTTTGAGCAATACTTCAACCCGATGCAGTCCCACTGCAGCTCGTCGCGCCGTGGGTGAGAGAAGCAGCGGTTGGAGCTCCCTTCTGCAATCCACATGCAAGTGGTGCACACCAAGGCAGAGACCCTGTGGCATTTCTCCATGCGTGGCATTGCTCTTTAAGTGCTAGTCCTCCTCTGGAAGTGCTAGAGCCTGATTCTGCTTTTGTTTCCCAGAGCATAATTTGGAAGCAATTCTGCTAGTGGTGGATGGTATCAAACAGGTGTCACAGAGGGAAGAATCTAGCCCTGAGCTAACAGAAAATTTGTCCTCCTGCATGTTCTTGGACTCCACTTGTGAAAGCTGCAGAGTAGTTTGGGATAATATCCACTTCCATTATTTAGCTGCATAAAATACCTTGAAGGCAAATAGCACATCTATAAATTAAGCCTCTGAAATGTCGGTCAGGTTACTCGGGGGTTTTTTGACAGTGAGATTATTGACGGTGTAAAGTGATAGTTCTGCTCTTGAAAAGCTCATTCTCCTAACACAAATCACAGCACTGCCAGGATTTATTGAACTGCCTGACGGAGAGGTACCGTACAAGCTACTATTAGTCCATTTCCTCAGCTTTGCCATCAGGAGGCTTTAAATAATTGTATTTGAAAGAAATGTCAGAGTGACAGAATCGGGTGCAGAAGGCCATAGATATTCCCTCTCTTCTCCACCCTGCCCCTGTTCCTTCTCTCTCTTGCTCTCTTTTTATTATTTGATAATTTCAGAGGGAGAGGGCTTTCCTAGCTGCATAACAGACATCAGCGCCTGCTGCTTTAGGCATAGTCTTGCCTTGGTTATGCTGAAGAAACGGGAAGCTTACCAGCTTCGTGCAGTCCTGCGGATTTGTTTAGACAGCCGAGGATGCTCCTGCCAGGGTCGGGGCTGCCACAGAGGGTTGAAGCAGCGACAGCGAATAGAGCACAGCGTATGGCGGTGCTCAGCGGTTCCTGGGAGGCTTGGCAGCCTCCTGGAACGGAGGTGCAGCCTCCCTGGAAGGCTGTCAGGAAGGCAGAGGCTGCTTCCCAGCCCCTCTTTAAACTGCCTCATTGCGAAGTCTTCATTTGAAAGGAAAAGCAGCAGCTGTATGTTGTTGAAATCTTGAAGCAGGAGCTGTTGCACTCTTGAAACCAGAGGACGGTGAGTTCATGCAGTCGCAGTATGACTTTTGAAGCAGACCCCTGGCTTTCGCCCAGTCCCTCGAGCAGGGCTGGCTCAGCAGGCTGCTCGCAGCCTTGTCCGGCCGAGACCCAATAACTTCCCGGGATGGAGCTTGCCTGATCCCTGCACTGAGGATCTTTGCCCTGGAGGATCCGAGAGGAGAATGTAGGTGTCCTTGTCCTCACCAGTTTGCTGCTGCTCTTGACACGTGCACAACGTGCTTGTGTGTCAGGACTTTCTGCCCGCGGGTGCTAAGCTGGGCTGTTGCCATTCAGCGTGGTGCTGGGGAGACACAAATACACCACCGCAGCTTCTGCTAGGAGATGCCCTGGGTCTGCCTCTGGCAGTAGTTCTGGCTGAGCTGCCCTGTTTCAGCTGGGTTTTTGTCGCGTGCAGCAGAAGTTGAGGTTAATGGTGCAGGATAAACATAACACCGGCCTTTATGACCGAAGTGATGGCAGGGCTAGGAGGGCTTTATCCTCGCCCTTTCTTTGTCCTTCATGACGTTGGCATCGTGGTGACCCGTCCCATTAACAGACCAGCAGGGCTGAACCGGCCACGACGATGAAGATCCCGCCCAGCTGCCGGGTTGATGTGTTAAATGCACTTAAATGCAAAGGCAATAATTGATCCTCAAGGACATGAAACTGGCCTTTTAAGATGATTTTTATGGCATTTTGCTGCACACTCTTTGGTGTCCCTTAGAAAATCCAGACAGAAAAACTGTTTTTGGATTCCTGGGTTTCCCTACAGCCTGTTTGTGTCAGCATGTCGTATACCCCAGCCGTCCTTTTCCCTAGGGACAGCGGAGGGTGGTCACCAAATAGTTGTTGTTCTTCTGAGACCTCAAATGCGAGTCCTTTAATAATCCCAAGGTAAGCAGGGCTCCTTGCAGGTGGAGACAGCTGGTTTCTTGAAGCCAAGAGCATGGCGTGCTGGCCTGAGCGTTTGCAAACCAGCCGAGTTTTTGCTCTGAATTCATACAGAGGCTACCAAAATCAGGAGCGAGTACCTTCCTGAGCATCTGTAACATTACTGCAGAGCAGCTCTCCTCTGTCGCAGCAAGAATGATGGCTTCAGGATTTGCACTTGAATGTGTTTAGGGGACAAACATCTCTATGTTGAGCAGAGAGATGAGCATGAGAACATCTCTATATTATGAGCAGTCAGAAATGAGAGAGAGAGAGGAATCTTTTTTTGCTGGTAAGGTAATTTTAGGAATTAAATGGACACAATACTAGTAAGAGAGGCCTGTTGCTTCAAGAAGGATAAAACTAGTAGAGTTCTGCCTTTTTTAACAATAAAAATATGTAGAAAATGAGAATAATCATCTTGCTTTTACAAATTCTTTTCTAAAGGTGAAATGCATTCTGCAGGCTGATTCACATGTCCTACGATGTTAAGAATTTTTGTGCGATTCTGCCAAATTCTTGAAGAATGTTGCCATTTTAAATGGCAAACTGAAAAGAAAAGCAAGGTGTGTAATGTGCCTTGGTCCTTTCTACTGTGTAGTGAAGAAACGTCTCCTTTTTGCATTTTTCTTTGGTGAAATTAGCTCTTCAGAGGAGGTGCTTGGCCCCAGGGAGCTCAGCCCTAGTTCCCCCTGGAGAAGTGGGGAGAATCTGGTTTGTTCTCGTGTTCAGGACCCCGCTGTTAGATGTAGCTTGAAAGGAGGGATCTCTGGTTCCGCATGGGGGAGCGCCTTTCCTTTTCAGTCGCTTCAGTCCCACTCCCTTATAGCCAGCATTAGTCTGAATTTCAAAATGATTTCAATTCTAAAACATATCTGATAAGATTTTGACTCCAAAGTGTTCTTCCCGTAGCTTCCTTATTATCTCAGCAAGCACTGAACAATAACGAGCCTGTAAACACATGGTTTGTAAGCCTATTACAAGCTTCCCAGTATTATAATACGATTAGTCAGCACTGACTCATTTGTTTCATAAAGGCAAACGGAGGGGATTCGGGGATTTGTTTATTTGGATGTACCAATTTGTTGCACAGTCTAACTTGCTTGTTACGGAAATCGCAGTTAGTGCTCATCGCCTGCCTCCCCTTTTGCTGGGAGGCTGCATGCTACATTTGCAAAATCCTCACTTTCCACCAGTGTTATCCAGCTTGCCTTTGCAGAGGAAATAATGTTAAATGGAGCTTTTTATTTAATACAAACCTTTTCCATTTAACTCTGGAGAGTGAAATATGGCACAGAATGTAAACTCTGAACCGCTCTCCATAGGATGTCCGTGTAGCTTCCATCTTGAGGTAATTAGATCGGAATACACGCCACTGCTCCCATGGACTGGTGATCCAGCTAGTACTTAGTGTCTGAATTAACGTTTGGAGTTGTTGCTGCTTTCTTTGTAACAGAGACGAGAACCCAGATGGTTTGGGTTATTGGTAATGGATTCCAGTGCTCTGAAATCATTCACTCAAATCCAGCTCCAGTCTGTAGTAACCCAAAGTAATTATTATTTGATTGCTAGCCGGTGATGTAAAGTGAGTCGGTCATCTCAGCCTGGGTGGACAGATGTCCAAGTTAAACAGCACCAGCTTAACAACTGCCAGCAACTCTTTGAAATTCTGTAAAGGATATTGCTGAAGACACCGAGATAAATTTGGTTGGGAGTTTTCTCGTGCTGCCCATGTGAATGGAGAAGGAAATGCAGCAGGGGAAGCAGGTAGGGCCCCTGCGACCCCTTACCTTGCTGGGCTCGTGGCTGCCGAGTGCAGGGCGAGGAGAAGAGGCTGGTTCTTCACTGCTGAATGCTCTGTCCTGTATCCGTGCTGGTGCAAAGCGCCCGCAGGGCAGCGTGTTGATGCGATGGCACTGGGGGGTTGTGGGTGGGTGTAATTGCTCACAGAAAAGTGTCTGTCTGTCTGTCTGCCTTCTAACTCTGTGAGGCTGTTTGTTTTCCTGGAAGTGTTGTTTCTTGGAAGTCTTTAAAGGTGAGCTTTAAACAAAATCAAAGCATTGCCTTTGTATTACTATTGTTTGCTATTTTTCACTTTTCATAATACAAAGAAACAGAGGTTGTGGGAGGGAGGCAGCAGGATATTGCAGCCATGCAGGGGGCCAGCGAAAAGACTGTAGACTGTAAAATGCTGTTTGTGTTCTCCAAGCAAACAACATTTAGATGATTGTATAAATGATCATATGAGTTTCACAGGGCTCTGTTGGAATAAACTTCACCCTTAATTTCCTTCAGAACTGAGAAACTTTTCTGTCTCCTTCCAGCTCGTCATCAGCTCAACAAATCAAGTATAGATGTTGATATGGTTTGCTTTGATGTGTAAGCAGGCTGATTTGCACATGCAAGGTATGAATCTGAGATCATTGCCTGCATATCTATTCATCACGTGAATATCGCCATCACCTGACAAGCAATATGAAATAAATGGGTATATGGCACAGTCTTCTAGCACATAGCAAGGAGATAGGGGAAAAAAAAAATCTCTTGACCTTTTTAGCAATCTTCTGAGGCAGAGTCAGGAGATGTGATTTACTTGACCTAAAGGTTCCTCTTCTCCTGCTACTGGAAGAGAAATCCTGTTGTCAGCTGAACTTTGGGCTATGGCTGAAGGTCTTCCATTACTGTCTTTCATCTCTGAGGCTTGGCTCTCGGCCATGCAATTGCACTGTGTGCTCGCTTTGACTCTCGGTTGTCCCCTTTGGATTGTGACAAATTTAGCAGCAACCTTACCAAAGCTGCTTCTCTGTTCCTTCTGCTATAATGAAGACTGGAAAACAGCCGATGGCATTTCCCGGGGCGGTTCTTCTTGGGGTCTCACGTGTCCACTTTGTGGGTGCCCGGGTCAGTGGGTGCCTGCGTCTCCTGACGTGGGGACAGCCCCGAGTGTCCCCTCTCAGGTGAGCTCACCAGCCCCTGCTGGTGGCCTTCATGCGGAGGTAGCAGGTGGTGAGAACGTGAATGGCCATTGAATGCATTCCTTGGGGTTTCCTTACTTGGCTGGTTATGTGTGTTGAATGTAGTGCTTAAGTGTTTGTGTTAATGATGGTGTAGAGCTTTAGGCCATTTCTGTGAGAACCGTAGAGTGTAAAAAGCTGTGAGGAAGGAATACTTCAGAAATTATCACGCTTTTAAGCTTTTCTGCTTCGCAAGAAGAACTTTATGTTCCAAAGGAAACAAACTTGAAATGAATTAACTTGACTTGATTGGCTGATACGCTATTGTGAATTAACACTGATGGTGTTACGCTCTATTTAAAATTTCCAGTTTTATTAATGCTAATTAGCGATGCTAGGACTGCTACTTAGGCTTAGAGTTGCCACATGTGTTAGTATAAATTTCAACAACCGTGTGCTTATTCAGGAAAATCTCAGCAGTTAGTGGCATGAGTCAACAAGCCTGTGAGGGAGGAGGTAAAATTCAAGCGGTTTGTTCTCTGGCCAGTGATCTCTGCTACTGAAATGGGATCTCGGTTCCTTGACCCTGAAAACAGCAGCAACAACAGGAGAAATAAATGCTGTAAACAGCTCTATAATGAAACCTCTCAGACAGCCTGTCAGCATGTGCTGATCTTTTGCCTCCACTTGCTGCTATGACAAATTAGGTTGACCTTTCCTTGCTAGCATCTTCTTTTAAAAAAAAAAAAAAAAAAAGCAGCTAGTATTTGAAAAGAGCCTAAGGGAATTAGGTGCCCAGTGCTTATTGAAATCTGGCTGGAGTTGGGCGTTTAACTCATAGTTGCCTTTCAGAATCCCACCCACTACAAATTACACCCCACTTTGGAGGTGGTGAGAATACGGGGCTGATGGCATAGGGCTGTAATTTAGCCAAATGATGGAGGCAACATACTTGAAAAGTCAGGCTCAATACTTTCCATGCATTAGATCGGAGGGGCACCAACATGAGAACTGCCAGCAAAAGCTGGTAAGTAAAGTTTGAGGAATTGCTCATCTGTTTTGGGCTCTCCAGAAGGCACGCAGCCCAGGGCAGCGCGCGGCAGTGGCTGAGAACCCTTCCAGGGCCTCCTCCATCACGCGACGTGTTCCTTATCTGGCGGTTGCAGGTTCCCAAGGTCTCAGTCCATCCCGGCTTAGATTTTTTCAGTTGTCGTGTATCTTTCCGTAGTTTGCAAGATGATTTCCGTCCCCTCCCCACCTCCCCTGTGATGGCTTTGCAGCGTTACCTAAAACAGAACTCAAAAAGTGAAGATGTCCAGAAGAGCACCAGGGACTTGAGGATATTGTGTTGGATGCCAACAGTATTTACCGCTTACGTTTTTAGAGTGCATCCTACCATGGTCTCTAAAAGAGGGTGTTCTGCGTTGATGAAACATTTCTCCTGATGCAGCTGTAATTAGGACTGTAGCGCACCCTTGGGGTCCAGCCTGGCTCTCATTTAGATCAGCAGGAGCAGAATTGATCCCTTCTAAACAGTACTGCACTTGTGCTGCAGCACCATGATATATTTTGTTGTTTTTCCCTTCCTTTAACGACAAAGGAGGAGTGAGAAAGATAAATAATGTTGTGGGGAGGGAAGGGGGGTATTCGTCTTTGAATAATGATGAAGATAAAGATGGATAAGCAGGGCAATTTGTGAGTTTTATTCCCTATTCCACTTAATGGGTTGCAGTTATATAAAGAAATGGAGGTCTCAGTTAATCTTTATACTGCCTTCTTGTTTAGGAACACAGTTGCTTCAAATTAAATTAGCCTTCTTTTGCATCTTGCTGTAAATGATGCAGTTCCTATGGTGTCCTTGTTTAGTTTTCATTGATCTAGACAAACAGAATTTCTCCCCCATTTTCCCCTTGGGATGTTAAGAATAAAGGGATCACCTTTCTGCTTTCAGCTGCCACGGCCTAAAAAATGTAGGAACCAGGAATAAATTCACCACGGTTTGAAGAACGCCTCTTCAAAAAACTGATAGGGAACATGACAGAGAGTTAGAGAGACCTCTCCTTCAGAAGAAGAGTAATATATATTTTATTCTCTTATTAATATTTCATTGGCAAGAAGGTCAAAATCTACATTTAAATGGAAATATTTAAAAAGCAGAAGCATAATATTTGACTATCTGGAGCTTTTATGGGTTAGAGAAAACCAGAGGCTTGAACACATTGGTTCAAAATTCGTGGGGTGGGCTGGGAATTCCTTGTGAAATCTGTGCAGCAAAGGAATCAGCCATTTGCCTTCATCGACACCTCTGATAAAGGGTTTATGTTCTTAATACAGAGCTCCCTTTTAATTTAAAAATCCTTTTAAGTATGTCGTGTCAGCTAGAAAAGAGTCTTTGGATGAGATAGCCTGTCACTGCTTAGAATATCACCGTGGCAGATGGAGCGATCCGTGGCTTGCGGCGGCTCGCTTATTTCTGCAGGGGCCGGGGGATTTGAGAGGCTGCTGGAAGTGCGTGGTGGCAGCGCGGGGCAGGGACCGCTGGCCCGGAGGAGGAAAAAAAAGTGCGTGGGAAAGCAGTGTGGTTTCTCATTTTGTTCCGATTGAAATCCACCTGTGCAGAGAGGATGCTGTGGATCACTTAAGTCAGGATCTGGAGTGGCACGAGCAGTTTCTGCCTCCCACTCGGGCCAGTTTTGAACGCGCTCGCTTTCCAGTCCCAGGAGTTTTAGGTTTGACATTAGTGGCTTGGAGCTGAGACTCCAGAGCGTGGCAGCTGTGGCCCTACCCGTAGGTGTGCTAACTGGTAACAGCACGAGAACAGGCAATAAAAAGCTCGGTGGGCTGTGTTTCCCCAAGAAGATGGGAGATGGAAAATAGCAACTTTTGCCCAGCCCGGAACTGCTCAGGCCTGCCTTCATCCGCCGGAGGGCATCGCCGTGCCCACGCGCGGCCCTGCACGGAGCCGGGAGCTGCTGCTGCTCCGCGCCTCCCCTCCTGGAACGGCCGCATCCCTCCCTGGCTGCAGCGGTGACACCGGAGCAAAGTTCGGGAATCCCTGGCTTAAGGGACATGGGCAGCCCAGGAGCTTCAGCAGCAGCGTGATCTGCAGAGCAGTGATAACATTGATAACCGGTGCGGCGATGTTTGGTCGAGTCCCACCGCTGGGCAGAGGGCTGGCTTTTTGTTGTTGTTTTGGTTTGTTTTTTTAAATCAGCATCATATTGGCTAGCAGCAGCCTGAGCGCTCGGGCCATTTGGGAAGATTTGCCTGCCTTGCCACCGCCAATTTCCAGCACACCTGGGCTCCCGGGCGCACGGCTGGTTGTTGGAAATGGTGCAGAGTTGTTCAGTGCTGGAGCCCGGTGCGACGGAGAGATGCTGTGCTGCTGCCTGACAGACTCGTAACCAGATTCCAGTTTGTGCTGCATTGCCCCTTCGTGTAACCCTATTAAAGAGCTGTAAATAGTAATATAAATGATGTTACAGTCATTTGTTTTGATGTATCTGAGCCTTTAATAAATCAGCTGCAGCTTGGTTAATAGGAATATGAGAGCGTGGTGTTTGTTGCCAGCAGCTGCTAGTAAATTACAATGCAGTCATCTGTTTTACAAGGGAATTAAATGTTTGTTCTCTTGCTCCCTCTCCCTCTCGCTGCTTTTTTTCTTTTTTTTCTTTTTCTGTTTTTAGAGCACCAGAATTGTGCACAAGTCCCTGCTCTTTGCTAGCTGTCCTCTTTGCTCTCTTCACACGCGGGTGGGGTGGGGGGAAGCATCTGCAAGGAGACTGGAGGCATTGCAACGTGTCAGCTCCATCCTCCAGCAGCGCTGTGCGTGTATCCTTCAAAGCAACGGTTGTTGCATTTGATTTTGCTCGGGTAATGGTTTCTCTCATGGGTTGTCAGCAGCATTTGATCCTGGGACCTACAACACAGTCCTTGAAGAGTTGAGCTGAAGAAGTAATTTCCTTAGCAGGCAGTTATAATAGGCTCGTGTTGTGTTTGGACCAGCCGTGTACTGTGCCAGCCTGATACACTTGCCTGGCTGGGTTTTTTTCAGACTTTTGGACTGTCTGGAACAGGCTCCGAGCTGATTATACGTCTGGTGTTACAGAAGTGTCAGTCAAAACGAATTACTCGTTTCAGTTTTCTTTATAGGTTGTGATCAGAACCAAGTGCTCATAGCCGCAGGTCGAGGTAATGCGTACGTGTGATTGTTTTAGGGAGATCTCTGCCAGTGACTGGCTGGGTTGAAAGGATCGGACCGAGAGAAGCCTCTTGTCATGGCTCTGGGGCTTTTCATGAGCTCGTGTCCACCAAAAGGCCATCGTGCAGTCAGCCACCCGCTGTGCTGCATCCCTTTGCTGCGTCCTCTCATGCCGGAGTTGTATGGAAGCTTTCAAGCTGCACTATGCAAAATTCACCTCGGCTCTTAGTGCTGCATCTACTGCTAGAAAAACAAATGCTGCCTGGGGCTTGAGACTTGACTGAATGTGTTGAAATAGCTCCCACCATAGAATCCTCTTCAAAACATCTAAAAAAACAAGAAATCTAAAAAGATTTCTTTACGTGCTGGGGCAGAGGTAGGCTATGCTCCTTATATCATTTTTTTCCATGCTGTAACGTGGTGGTTGTTTCGTCTGCCTCTCCCTGCAGCTGTGTGGCAATTCATACAACCAGACCAAAAATGGCCTCAGGTTTGCCAAATATTGCAACTAACATGCAGCATGGGTTATCTGTGTTTTCTGAATTATTTTCTGGCTCTCGATAGCCCCCACATTTCATGGTGTGACAGCATGGAGTGAGGAGCAGGAAGGAGATGCCTCTTTCCAGAGGTGTTTGCATTAACAAAAATTACCCTCTGGCAAAGAGGGGCAGTCTCAGCTAGACGTTGCTTTGGGCTTGGAGTTCAAGCGAGTATTCTCCCTGTGTTGACACACATCTGGAGAAAAGGCTTCAGCGTACAGCTTTAGATTGAACGGGACCAGTTTCGGCGCATCCTTTCTCGGTTTAAAGGTGCTAAGATGGAGCTGCGCTGGACACATTTCTGCAGGTGAACATCGGCTTTGCTCTCATAATCTGCACACTGGCAAGTGTGCGTAATCTAAGGACAGCATCACTGATCTATGCAGCCTTATCTTTATTAATATTTTAAGGGAGAAGTAATTGCGCTGATTGACGTAGATACTGCTCCTTAGGGACTGATGGTAATGCTTTTGTTTATGTCTTGTGGTCTCTTAGAAGAATCTCTTTGGTTTCTGAGGGCGATTCCCATGCCAAGTTGCACTTCATAATACATTTGAGATCTGATTTGGAGAAATAAACCTTCCTATATGAAAATGACTAGTTCATGCCAACTCACAGGCACAGGTGTTGGGGAAGGTGATGCTCCGTGACAGATCACTATCCTGAACGTTTCAGCCAGTGGTCACTTAAATCCACACTGTAGTGGTCATCTCTTTTTTTTTTTTTTTATTTCTGTATGAAGAATAAATGTGCTGATGTTACTTAAATATCCAAGCCTGAACCAAGAACACACTTAAGTACACATTTGTGTTGTTGTACTGAAGAAGGTGAATTTTAAGCATGCCTGTTGTTGAGACCTTTGGAAATCAAAATTCCAGCTTGAAGAAATGCTCTTTTAATAAATAGCAATTGAATTTGAAAGGGGCAAAGATTTCCCGTGTAGTGCTCCAGGAGAGGCCATCTCCGTTTCCCTGCCGAAGCTGATGGCTGCAGTCCTGCATACTTCAGTGGTACAGAGCGAATCTCCTAGCAGAGGTTTGTTTTCTTTTCGCTGAGCAGCTTGGCTCTGCATCATTAAATCTAAAAGTGCTTTGCTGAAGTCGGACGGAGGGCTTGCTCTTGTGACGAGACTTGCAGTTTGCATTCTGCTGAGCTGATCCAGCTTTCGCTCCGCTGTGTTGTGAACAGAGCATTGTTATACTGAAGCCCACTGGATGCAAGTTGCAGTGTGGTACAAGCCCAAAACCTAGAGAGGTTTTACGGAAGGTTTTAGTCGAGCATGCAGCCTCAGTTAAACGCTATTGATAACGTGAAGCACATTCCATTTCCCTCTGCAGAACCCATGGGCTCGGTAAGGTCTGCGCTGGAGCGGGTCGCCCTCCCTGTGCAGGCTCCACACGTGGTTTGGCTGACTCGCTGATGTTAGCCAGACACACTTTACGAGCTCTGCCACAAATTTATAAGGGTGAATTAAAATGACTGTATTTCATACTTCCACGGACTGGTGTTTTCTATTTAAAAGCCAAACGAGTGTGGGCTGTGGTTTCTGAGGAGAAAGGCCCGAACTACAGTTCCTAGATTAGATCAGTTCGCTGGGACAGCAACACGCGACGCGCGGCGTGTCTGGCTGCCCCTCTCCAGCAGCGAGCTTCGCGCTCCTCTTGGGCTCCCCTGGTGTTCCCCTTTGCGACGGAGCTGCCGAAGTGCAGCGCGCTTCGTGCCCGCGGGGGCCGAGATGAAGGCAGAGGCTGCACCGAGACTTTGCTTCCTTCTGCCACCTTCACAGGCAGCTTCTGGGTTTTGCATTATTCCGTGCTTAGCCTGGAGTGCCTGCCCACTTGAGCTGCTAACAAAAGGCAGCCTCCCTGGCTCTTGTCCCCCTCCGGTAAAGAGCTGCTGCGGAGAGGGTCTTGTGAATCTCTTCCAAACTGGTGGCACGGTGAGGTTGTTCGTCTCGCATAAAGCGTGCAGGTCGTTGTGTGCCTTTTCCTGCTGCTGTGTTGAGTGGAGCAGGGACGCAGCGTATGCGCCTGAATGATTTTCCATGCGTTGGATCGAGCACCCGGCAGCCTGGGCTTGTTTGAACGAAGGCGTGCGCGGTAGCAGCCCATGGTCCTGTGCCAGGGCATCACCTGCGCGCTCTGTCCCATAGAACGCGGATGTGTTTTGTGGATTTAGATTTGCTCTGTGCTCTTAAGGAGGGGTCACAACTAGGGTGCAAAGAGAGTGAACGAACCAGAAGCAAAGGTCTCTCAGCAGAGCCATAGAAGTTGTTACTTGCAGCTCCTGGGTGTTTGTAAGGGAGCTATGAAGGATCTGTGCAAGCAGTGTGGAGGGAGGGAGAAGCGATGGTAGCAGGGGCTCAGCATCTGCGTCTGCCCTCTCCAGGACCCTCTGGTCACCCAGGGAGGCTGCGCTCAGTGAGCGAATCCAGCCGGTGCCGCGCTTTTGTCTTCTCTTTGTGCTGCGCTTGGCTTCAGCGCGGCTGCCACGCCGCTGGCTCGTGCTGCCCCGGCCACCCGCGGGCAGTGCTGGCGGGGAGCTCCAGCTCTGACAGGGCCGTGTTGTGGCTGGAGGCCACCAGGTACGAGGAACATCAAACCGCAGAGGTTCTCCAAGGTAGGCACGCCTTTGGGCTTTGGTAGTCCTGTTAGCATCTCTGGGTCTGGGATGCCTGCTTCTCAATCTGTAGCTCCTGGCAGCGATGCGGGGCGGTCAAGAACTGCCACGGCAAACACTTAAAGCCCCGCGGTGCTGGGTGTGCGAATGCACGCTTGTCCTGGCAGCTGGAGATTATCAGAAAATAGTGTCTCTGAGGGACAGCTCCATCTCTGTGTTTAGCAGAGCGATGTCCCTGTAAACAGGGCTGCTCTCTGCCAACTGCAATAAACTCAGGTAACTGACTGATGAGCAGTGCTTTATAGATTAACAATGTCAGGTAAATGGGATTGGAATTACGTCCGTGGAGTAGTTTAGGTTGCAGCACTTTCAATTTGTATTAGGTTCAGGTTAAGGAAACTTTTCTTTGTCCTGTTGCTGAAGGGCATAATCGGAACCCAGTCTCTGGCACCCCAGTTCTTCGTACTGCTGTGCATCCTCTCTTTGAGACAGATTGCTGGAAATAGTTTTTCCATGAGCCTGAATAAATCAAACGTAATGTATGAAGACTTGAAATGCAGTTTCTAGGCTGCAGAAATATATATTTTGTAACAGATGCCATACAAATGCCTTGTGTCCTGTAAAAATATATAGACATTTGGAATGTGATGGGAAATTTCAATTTACAAGAGCATCAAGATTCTTCAAGCCAAAAAGCTACAGACAGTTTTAAGAAAGATTGTCTTGTCTGTCAGTGCAAATGCTATTATACAACTGACTCATAACTGGCTGCACTTGACTGGCTGTATCTGAACTTCTGTCAGCTGGTATAGACAACTATATTCTGGGTATGGTGGTTCTTCCTTCCCCTGGGGAACTCAGCTGAACTTGTTCTAATACAGAGATCTCTGCTATGGCTGGAGCGTTTCGTTTGGATATTTAAGGTCCTTCTATTTGTTGCATGAAGGCTTAGTGGGAAAACTTGTCCTGCATCATCTCGGATGTGACTGATTGAAATCGGCTGTGCTGGATCGTGGTGGTTTGTGTTCCTCAGCTTTGAGCACGGATGGGACAGTTCTGTTGAAATAGCTGAATCCTGGCCCAAAACTTCAGCTAAAACCAAACATTACTTGCTGAGTTTCCAGAAAAGGTGGTTAATGCTCTGAATTTCGTGTAGCTTTGGGGTCAGTTTCTACCAAATGTTGAACACAGGAAGGATGTCTTCTGGTGTTGGAGGCTTTTTCCATTTAAACTGAGAGCTGGAACTAAGAAACTGTTTAATCTAGTGTGGAACATTTTCTGGCAAGATTCCCAACCCCATTAAGAGTGACATGAGTTTGGCATATTGACTTAAATTCAAAATTCCCACCAGCTCTCAAGAAGTCTAAGAGTAGATTTTGACAACGACTGTCCCTGTAACCCCTTCATATGACTTCAGAATTGGTGATGAAGGTATTCCGTGGGCTTCTCTTCCTAGAAACAGCAGGTTATTTTAGTTGGTGTTAATTAGCTTGACATTAAGCCTGAATGTCACTGAGAAAAGCTAGGCAAAATTTCATGGAGCATCGCATTAGCTGAGTAGCTTAGGCGGAGGTGTAGGAGGTGGCCCCATACCTGTGGTCAGCTAACGCAACCGATACAGCTGGCAGAGCACCGAAAGCAGAGCTGTGTTTGAAACACCGCACCGGCCAACGTGACTGCTCGAGGTCCTTCCTGGTAATCCTGCTTCCTACTGCACATTAGCCCATCAAAGCTATCTACAGGGAGCTGCACCAGAGCATATCTGTGTGTTTAAATACAGGATAGCCATCTGAATTTCAATAATTACATTGTAGTAGTTTGGCTGAGCAATTTAAATATCGCAAATCTTTCTGTCAGTGTAAAAATGCCATCTTTCTGTCACAAAAACCTGCCCTTTTTCCCCCCTCCTTTAAGCAAGTTGTGGCTGTCAAGTCCACTGGAGAGGTGCCGGGGCTAGAGGGCTCAGAGCTGTGACAGGCTGGTGGTTAAATGCCCCAGACAACATGCTTTCAGAAACATTTTGGAAATTTAGTACATGAACGGGGTGGTTTACATAAAAAAGTTGTCTGCTAAAAGCAAAGCCTGCCTTGGAGAAGGAACAAATAATGACAAAATGTCAAAAAAAAAAAAGAAGATAAATCCTGTAAATAGCATTAAATAGCTATTTGACTGGTGTTTTGTGCTGTGTCAACATTAGTTGAAACTCCTGGTATGTTTACCTTTGGCGATACTGTTTTTTTTCCTTAAGTAGGTTATTTATTTTTAATGAAACACAAGTAATGAGCCCAAGGAGGTTGTCTCCCTTCTCACCACCTCCTCCCCCATCCTTAGGAGGGAAGGCTCATTCACTAATTGTGATCCGAAGTGACAAGGTAAAGGAAGGCTGTAAAATCCATTTTTACCTCCTAGGAAATACTGCAAGCATCCAAGTGCGAGTGTTCTCAGCGTAACAGCACAGCAGTAAAATTACATTGACCTCGTCAGCTGTAACAGCTCTCATTTAGCAGCTCCTACCCCACTTAGCATGGTACCTTTTCGCAGTGATCATTATACTTTGAACTTCTGGCCCGGCTTTCAGAGAAACGGAGCACCCCTAGCTGCTTCTGATGCTGATGGGAAGTGTGGCTGCTCACCAGGCTGTGAAAATTGAACTGTTGTCGTTCAGAGCACCTTTAAGGAGGACTTCAGAGCCCGAGACGAGCGCCCCGTCAGAGGTCAGAGCCTGAGGCGGCGGAGGAGCCCGGGCTGACGCTAGCTCTCTGCCGGCACTTTAATCAATACAGGAATACTGGAATGCAGGGCTGCTGTGAGTAATGCGTTTGGGGGTGGCAGGGACTTGAAGATGAAAAATGGTTATGAACCAGAAAACCTGGGAGTTAAGAGTGGATCAACACTTAAATTCAGCTCCTGACTCGTTTCCCAATCGCCATATGATGCTAGACGTGCCACTTGTCCTCTGTATGCCTTAGTTTGTCTTCTGTGAAATAGGCTTAAGTCCTTTTTCCTCCTCCAGACTTCTGGGGGCAAGCTGCGAGGGCTCCAGGTTATGAAGCTGTTGCTGCACCACAGCACTAAATAGCCGTTTTATCAGTGTTTTGTTTTCTTCTAAATCACCCGCAATTAGGGAATTCACGCTCCTGTGTCAGCCGTACAGAACGGTGCTCATTCACAGGTTACTCTAATGCACCGAACTGTAGTAATAATAACTAAAAGGCATAAGAACACGGCACACGCATTTGGCCGTCAGCATAGACCGATTTGTTCTAAAAGTCGAGCAGTGTTTTGAATTAGTGGGCCCCAGAAATGCTGCTTGTTGTCACAAGGCTTGTGTGAGCTTGATCCTTAAATAAGAAACTCTTCATTGTTCAGTGTTCTGATTAAACGACACGTTAGAGCCATTAGGCATCTGACCTCAAAATATCTTATTCAAAAAAGTCAGTAAGAATGGCTAAATGATAAATATTTTACTTTCGTTAGGAAGAGGTTCATTAGAACTAAGTTTTATTTCATGCTGCTTTTCATTCTGTATGACGGGGTTTATTATGTACATACAGACAGGTCTTTTGATAACAGCAGTGGGAATGGTTCTGGTTTTACTCAAATTTTATTAGACTTTTTGAGCAATAATTCAGCAATAATCACACAGTAGCAAATAGTTACGTAAGGGGCTGTGGCCTCCTGTGGGCTTATTATAGAGCGGGATGTATTTCTTTACTTGGCATTCCCACATAGTTTAGCACTGTTTCGTTCCCAGAACACTGAAGAGTTTGTTTCTGTTTTAGAGGTATCGTTGCGTTTAAATTTGGGGAATTGAGTGGATTTGAAAGATACCAGTTGGGATGTGAGGGGGTGGTTGGCTGCCGCCAGTATTTAGTCGCTGTGCGTGCGGTTACCCATTTCCCAATGCACAGAGGTGATAAATGCAAATATCAACATGTGATATTTTCCGTTTACTATGCCAAGTTGTAAACAAAGCTCTCAGTTGGATGCGATCCCTTTTCAATAATAAAATATTTAAGAGCTACACAGAGCTTTTCAGTTTCCAGGTGAAATCAAGCTAGTTTGTGCCTGTCGGCACAGCCCTGGGACGGGACGCGCACGTCGTCCCAGAAGACCTTTTCCTTCAGAGACGTTCCCCCATGACAAGCAGAGCTCCTCTTCCTCGAGAACTGCAATGAAGAAGAAATGATTTTGTGTTTCTGCAAACATTTTTTTTGACATATCAAAATGTTACCATTATGCTGTAGGACAAAAGCAAGAATATTCCCAACAAAATCTTAAAATAAAAATGTTGCAGTCTTTCCACATCTTAAAATAGCTGTTGTACAAGCACAAAAAGAGTATAGAAGCCCCCCCCTGCAAACCAGTTTGTCAGTCTGGGCACCAGCTATTGGAATGAGAGCTGGAAGATGCAGATTGAAGTGAGCTTTGTGCTCAACCTAAACCTCATTCCCCTAAATCTTGGCTGATCCGTTTTTGTGGGGTTGGCGGGGGAGAAGGAATATTGCAGGAGACATTCACTTTTTGCCTTTCTTTGACATTTTTGTAGTTAAATTCTCTCTGAAATTCACGTGGGAAGGGGCTGCCCCCAGCCTCGTTGCCTGCCGACGCCTTCCAGGGGAAGGGGAAGCGCCTTGTGCTCGCCTGGAGGAGCTGCGGGCGGCAGAGGTGGTCCCGCGGGACGGGCGGACTGAGCTGGGTGCGCGTCTGCGGGCGGAACCGCGCGGGAATCCCCGCACGGCTCGTCTTCGTCCTGGCCCTGGTGGCTGGAGGCAGCCCTGGGTGTGCCGGTGAGCGTTACCTGACCGAGCTATGTCCAGAGGGCATCTACCGGCAGCGGCTTTTGGCAGTGAGCACAGGTTTTTCGTGGGAAATCCTGCATGGCTGTGTTAGACCTCTGCTAATCCAACTTTAGGAAGCCTTGCTGATATGCCAGTGAAATACTGTTAGTTGCTGTTTTGGTCTGAAAGGTGGGGTAGCTGAGTGCTTTCTTATCACAACTTTGTGCTCACCTAAACAGGGAAATTGATAGGGATAAAA
This sequence comes from Anseranas semipalmata, assembly GCA_013399115.1. Classification (NCBI taxonomy): domain Eukaryota; kingdom Metazoa; phylum Chordata; class Aves; order Anseriformes; family Anseranatidae; genus Anseranas; species Anseranas semipalmata. The sequence goes on along the minus strand of VXAA01005063.1, from coordinate 373,077 downwards.
AAAAAAAAAAATCCTTTGAATTTAGAGCAGAATATTTCTTGTTAATTTTTGCATCTTTGTCTGGAAGTAATAAAGGTTTATTCCATAACATTTTGGTTCTATTCTGAAGTAGTTTCAGTTAGTTAAGTATAAAGAACTTTTATTTTGGAGTAGAAGGGTCTCCTCGGGGAGCTAGTTGGGAATACCAATTCAGGAATAAGTGCCTGTGTAGACAGCTCTCTCCCCTTTAGTTATTTAAGCCCCAATCTGCAGGATGACATCTGCATGCCTATTTAAAACATCATTTCCTTTGCACAGAAGCAGTACTATGGCTAAAATTTAATTCTGATATTTAACTGAATGAAATTGCTTGCAGATGACTGTTTGAAAGAGAAACAAACCACATCCTTGTGTGCTGCTGCACTGTAGAGGATTTGCGAAATATTATACTAATGTAAAGAATGTGACCCTCCTGAAAAAGCGGACTGAATAGTTTGATTCTTACTCTCATTATATATTTTTGTTCAAAAATCATGGCTTGTTATTGTTGTCTTAGAAATAGCAGCCAGCAGGAATTGCACAGCAAATTTATCCAGAAGTAGTTCTGTGCGTTGTTGAGGGTCGTACTGAACCTACCGCAGCGTCTGCTTGGACACTGCGTCAAGGACAGCTAAAAGTCGTCACAAAATGTTTCAGAAATATCTGCAATACAAACGCAGTGTCTGTACGGTATGCTGCTTTAGGCGGCTACGCACACCTCGGGTCTGCGGAGCTGCAGAAGAGGCCGTGCTGCTCCGCTCTGACCCGCGGATGGGTCGCTTTACCGGCGCGGCTGAGGCTGGTTTCCTTTGGGATGGGTGCTGGAGGGAGACAAGGCAGGCAGGGAGTCATTCTGCATCGCTTGGCAAGCCCGCGTGGGCCACGGTGCTTTGGTTCACAGAACACACTCTGCCATATCCTACAGCTCGTACTCAGAGCTGTTCTCTTACCATTTCTCTTTCAAAAAAGCAGGAGCTCCTCCAACTGCTCCTTGGACTGTTTGCCCCTTTGATCGATCGTCCCTTTGGCTTGATTTTGCTGCTGATGCTGGAAGAAACGAGGAGGGGGCTAGTGCAGGCTTGCTGCTGCCTGGCTGCCTCTGCTGGCTTCCCGGGGCACGGGCAGGCGCACGGGGCGAAGCTGCCTCTTGCTGAAGCTGGTGAGGGTTTCCAGCCCCTTTAGAGCAGGACAAAGCAGGCACCGCTAGGAAGTTTTGCTGTTTTCCAGTCTAGCAGCATTTCTAGTGCTGCCTACTCTTAAAGTCAGACCTCTCAAGGAGAAGTTTTTTTTCTGGTGGTGCTGAATATGTAGTATTTTTCTATTCTGATCCAGTTATCCTGGGACCAAACCGAGTAACCTTTTCCACCAGAAGGTGCTGTGCTCCTGGAAGGGCTGGTTGTTTTGGCTGAACTTCTGCACTCTGTGACCCATCTTTGAGTAGATGTTGACATTTTGGCGGTAACCTGCCTTATGCTCTTATTATAACATTTGCAAGCTTTCTGTAGGGTGATCTTTAAAGTTGCTCTCTCATTTATCTTCAATCCTTTTTGTGTGGTTTTACCCTTCCTTTTGCCTTCTATTCATGGTTCGGGGTTTTTTTTTGGCAGGAAACCTCTGAGCTGTTTCAGTGATTCTTGTTCCAGCCTCCCCCACATGATTCCATTCCACTCTTGCTCTTTTGTTATTTTCTATTCCCTTGGTGAATTCTTCTTCTCTGCAGCTTATTTTGTATCCTCATCATCTTTTGTTCCTCATTCTGCTTTTTCTTTGTTGCTGTGTTCCTCACAGCCAGGTTCTATCCCCAATTCCCTCCACTCCCCTCACTTCTCAGTCTGCTCTGTAGACATGGAAAGAAAGTGGGGGCAACTGGTATTGGTTCTTTTTTACTCTCTCTGACTCCATTTGCCTTCTTTTGTCCCCTTTGAAGAGAAAAATCTCTTCCCTTTTTCACAGAGCAAAGGTTGGCATCCGCTCTGTTCTATTTTTATGATCCTTGGGGTGAGGTGGATGGGGAGCTGCCTGGAGAAGGGGAGAAGGTCGGTGGTGAGTGCATTGCGGTGGATCTTCCTCCCCCTCCAAAACTGCCTTTCTTGCCCCAAAAGCTGAGTGTGCAACACCAGATCTCGAGTCCTTCTGGTGAGGGGAGAAGACTCCATGGTATTTCTGCAGCGACCCCAGAGGAGGCGTGCAGCTGGAGCTCTCTTTCCTGGGCAGTGCTTTTTCCTCATGCTTGCTTTTCCAGCCCGTTTCCCCTCAGACAGCATCAATACTAAAGCCTATGGTACGGCACGGAGCTCCCACACGCTGTTAGGGCTCGTTTCCAGGCTTGCTCCACCACGCTGCTGGGTCCTCACAGTTACCATTAATTCTTCTCTTAAGGGCAAATGGTTCAAAGGGACACTCAGACAGAAGCTTCTGCAGCTTTAAGAAATGATTATTTATATGAATTAACATTCTGCTGTAGATGAGGTAATTAATTAGGCGAAAGAAAACAGTCTTTTTAGTACTTTGCTCTGATAACTAGTAAATCTGCTATTGGTAGTCTGCTACTGTATGCTGGGAACAGAAAATTTCAGTAGTTCAGCATCAACCTGAAAGCTTTTTATGTTTGCAGGCTTTTTTTTCAATAATCCTTTTGCAGCTTGCACTGAGGTGAAGCACGCAAGCAGTGAGGCCTTTCTCCAGCTGCTTACTTAACCTTTAAAAAACCACTGACATTTACAGGAGGTGCCTCTCCCGAACCGACAGACCGCTTTTACGCCACGCTGCTGTGCGTGGCGAGCAGTGTCTCTGAGCACAACCAGCACAGCATGGACAAAGCCCCGCAGGGCCACGGTCGCCCAGTGCCTTTAGTCTGTAGACCAATTTGTAGGAGAAAAATCTAGATACGGATTGTGTTCTCAGTAAATCCTCGGCGCTTGATTCCCAGGCTGTTTTGCTAATGAGCCTGGCCTGCTGGCGGTGCACGGGTTGGTCTCCCGAGATCTCTGTTCGTGTTGGCCACCTGGAAGGGTGGTGTCTTGTCGTTCCTTGCCTGAAAAGCTGGATTGTGAGTTCAGGATGCGCGTGGGTGCTTCTGATGTTGAAGGTGTCCGATGATGACCGAAGTGGGGGCCATCTAAACTTCCGAAAGTCACACGGGGTATATCTATTACTAGTTCTTATGACAGGTGAAGTAGTCTGTGATCTCTGAAATCAGCCTTAGATGTAGGGTCTATAGGCTGTGTTAAGCTGGGTGTATCGCTTCTGATGATGTACAGCCCCTCTAGGGACTGGGTAGACTGGGATGACTCTGGGGAAGAGAAAAAGGTGAAAAACACCAGTGTAAATAAGGGACGAGGTTTTCTGTGTGGCTCTTGTGAAATTACAGCCAAGTTCTAAATGCTTGATTGTTGAGATGCCTGCTGTCAGATGGCAGACCAAAATGTAGTGCTTTGTCTTGGAGGGATTCTTTAAAGCTGTCTTTTATACAACTCTAGTTACCATCTACTTAAAATTTAATAATAGTGATGGTGTTTTAAAGTACTGCACATTTCAGGGAGTTAAATGCAGGGGAAGAAATAAAATCTAGTAAGTCTGTCAGAGAGGAATAGCAAACTGAATTTGGAAGCTGGGCACCTTCTGATATATTGGGTTAGAAAGCGAGTCTTTAAGAACAGTCATGATGGGATTGCAAGGCTGTGAAATATTTTGCCAGAACTGCAAATGGTTTTCTGAGTAAGAATTGGCAGGTGGCAGAGCTTAAAAGTGTCATTTTTTTTTCCTTTAGAGTGGGCTGCAGGCGTAGTAGGAAGCATGTTAACTGGGTACTTCCCTTTTATTAAGTCTGTGGCAAAAGGGATGATAAAGTTTTGTGCCGCCTCGAAAAGTGAATCCTTTTCCACTGGGCTGACACATCAACCTGTAGTAAGGGAGCCCGTTAGTCACAGCAATTTCATGGCTGGTAAAACCTAAAAGCAGAGACTTCCATTGAGCAGATACGTGTGATTCCATTTGGGATTCGCTAAGGAGGAAAGCAATTAATGATCCGCTTCTGGGAAAGGAAGGAAAAAAAAGAAAACCCATTAGTGACATTCCGAGGCGTTTGCTCCTTTCCCGCGCTGGGCTGCTGCTGGTGGAAGGGGCTCTTCTCGCCCCTCCAGCGGACGTGCGACTTGAAACCTTGCCTCCGTCTGAACTCGTGGAAGTTCTCCGGTGGCGAGTAGCGCTCGTATTTCGTACAGAAAGGCGCTGGCAAAAATGAGGTAGCGTTTGCTGTATGCTAGCGTTTGTGCTGCGTTTTTGGCTTGTGCAGGTGGCTTTCCCCTGCTGGTACCGTCCTGGCAAACAACGAAGGAGAAGCCCCTCTAACCTGACGGGCCAAGCCCCTAGGCTTGATTTTTTTAAAAAATTAATTCATCTTTTTAATTAGTCCATTTGAATATTAGTATGTCAGTGTCTATAAAAGCCTACAGTTGTACTCAATGAAAAGTTACTAATTAATAACTTTTACTCTTTTTTTTTTTTTTTGACTTTTTACCAAGACCTGTGGCCTTTGCCTGACTGCTGCCTTTTGCAGGTAGCTTAAATGCTGGTTTTGCACCAGTATTGGTTTCAGCAGTGTGGTGACAGCCCAAGGGCAGCCGTGCTGGATCGGGACCCGCAGTGGCAGGTGGCGTACGAGTACCAACAGAGGGAGAACTCTTGCGTTGGGAACGGGCGGTCTTTCTCTTCCAGGTTTCTGGTGAAGTACTGAGGGAAATTCTGAATTGAAATTCTGTCAAGTTAGGAGACAAGCCACGAGTGCTTTGCACTGCGGTGTCTTTGCGTACAGTTGTGCCGAAGAGAGCGGTGTTCCCTAAATAGTGTTGTATTCTGGTTACCTTGTGCACGTTCTGCTGAGGAGTTCAGTCAGAAGTCCCCAGCTGAGTCTTCCTCATACTTTTAGCCTTGTGTTTGCAGATAATATACTGTACCTTTATAAATAGTGGCCCGTAGCTTTACATGAGGTTTCCTCTTTTAGGATATTTTCTTATTTCTTGTTTGAAAAGGATGGGGAGAAATGAAACGTGAGCCAGCACTTATTGGGCTGCGCTCAGAGAAACAAGGCAGTGCCTGCCGATCGACAGTGACGCTTTGCTACAGTTTGCTCCCACAAATAGTTTGCTCTAGCTACTAAAAATTTGCAAATGTCTCATTGCTGCAATGTTCATGGCTACGCCAAGGTGAACAGCAGCTGCGAGTCAATAAGGAATTTCTCTTTTCATGAGCTGCTATGGATTACCTAGCAAAACAGCTTAAAGTAACTTTGATTCTTCCTTTGGAAAGCAGCTCGCACTGGTCGCTGTTGGAGGGGGAGCGCTAGGTAAGGTGGACTTCTTGTCTGCTCTGCTACAGCCATCCCTCTGCTTGGGACTTTTCTGAAACCACCTGGGGTCCGTTCTTCCCTTCCCCTCTCTGCGCTGTGTTAGCTTTCAGACAGCCCCCGGCTGTTTGCACTCTGCCCCAGGGCCACTGTTCGTGCCATCGTTTCTACTTCAGTTCTTACGTGTCCATCAGTTCTGTCTCTGCACGGATTAGTGCTGTCCCTCCATTCCCTTCCCCCCTTCTCCAGGCTCTTTTACATCTCCCCAGACCCTGTGCTGCCCCAGGCTTCTTTAGGTTGATCGGGCTATGTGCTCTAGTGGTGAAGGCTTCTCTTTACGCTGTTATGTGCCACTCCTGATGCTTCCGAGTGCTTTGTAGTCCCTTTCTTTCAACTCCTCCTGGCTGTTTTCCACCTCCCGAGGTGACTTGACTTCCTCTCTGCCCATCGGATATTTTTTGTGATATTTGTTGTTTCTCCAGTCAGTTTTTTCTCTCTGGTCATCTTCCATTCCATGTGAATGTTAGATGGAAGCTCTCCTTGCTCTTACTTTCCCCGTTCCCTTGGAGGGGACTTCAGTGCTCAGACTTGACGCCCAGCTTCTCCTCCTTGTCCTTCGGTTTTGCACCCCCTCCGCAGAGCTCCCGCCTGAAGCCCCTTACGCCCCGCTGTGCTTCCCGGTCCAAGCAGAGCGTCCTGGCCATCTCGCTCGGGCTGCCTGTGCCAGCGCTTCTGCGTTGCGGTGGCGCTCATCGCCGCCTCCTGAGGGCATCACGGCCGCTTTTAGACCTCACTTTGCAAAGAGCTGCGTATTTTTGTGAGAAGTAATTTCGTGTCAACTTTTTTTTTCCTTAATCATCTGTAATCAAATGAAGTTTTGATACTGCTAGGTTCCCTAAACTTGGGACAATGTTCATGCTTAATGTTATTGAAACCAAAATGTAATTGCGTTCCTTTGCCATCTATTCCATGTTAATCCTCCAAAAGAAGTGTTTCACTCATCACCTGAGCCAGTGGTTTTAGCATAGGCTGTGAAACAGTCGATCTTTAATTTTCTGCATGGAAGCAGAAAGGAGAGGGAAGAGAGGGACTGTGCAGTTCATCTGCTTTATAAGGGGTATGCATCGAATTCGTGTGCATTACCAGATCGGTGTGTTGTGTCGAGGAATGAAGGAAAGTGGAGAACTATACCAGGATTATTCTTTCTTATGAACTGACATGAAAATCCTTTTGGTTATTAATGCTAGATTCCCTTCTGACAGAAGTCTGTATGCAGACTTGTCCCAGCTAACAGGGGTCCCATTTAAACTGCCCTGTGGAGATTAGGAAAGATAGCCTGGTTTCAGGTTAAAGTCTACTGATATCCCACAGCACCTCTGGCACCACTTTTGTCTCATGAATAGATGAAGAGAGAGACAGGAGAACCGACAGCCAGATAGCGATATACCGGAAAGTGCACATAATGAACAGGAGGAATAGGATTGCTTTGCATGTTGTACCATCTCGAGGTCATTAAAATAAAGACTGTTGAGAGGAATTTCAAAAAAAATAATGGAGAAAGAGTAAATGAGAAGTTTCCTGCAGACCAGCCATCCTCAGCGTCTCCGAGGAGCTGCAGTAGCCTGTCGCTGTTGTCTTGGTCCTGAAGCGTATCGTGGATGTGCTGGACGATGGGAGCAAGCCCGTGCATGCAGCACCTGCGTGGCAAGGCTGGCTGGCTGCTCCCCATCCGGCTCCAGTGCTGTTTTATATTTCCCTTCCTGGCTTTGCTGCTGCTTTTTGCCTTGTTTAACAAGAATCCCACCTCTGGCTCTCGCAGCGGTACCGTGAGCCTGTAACTGGAGAAGCAGTGAAAAGTCGGTGCTTTGAGCAGCCCGAGGTAGGCAGCGCATCTCTCCGTGCCCCAGGGCCTGCTGCGTTGGCCCGAGGCAGCGTAAGGGCTGGAAGCCCCGTTTTCTCTCTCTGCCTCCTTTCCTTAGCCTGTGTCGGGTTTTGGTCTTGTGGTAAGAGCGTGGGCTCAGCCCGGGGCGAGCGGTGTAGCTGCAGCAGTTCCAGCCTGTCCCGCCTGACTTCTCGGGGGGCCCCTGAGGAATGCCAGGCCCAGTTGGAGCATTTCAGCGTGGTTCTGCTTCCTTGTAAAGGCTGCTCACGGCGAAAGGGAAGGGCAAGAAGTGGCGCTTCGCGTGAAAGCCCTACTTAAAGCCTTGCAAAATCTAATGTACTAACTGGTTTTCCTAAATCTTTAACAAAAGGCTATTTAAAAGGCATTCAGCCACTGTTGCCAGGGGACTGGGTGGCCGATCTCTCCGTTATGGTAAGCCTTTAGCTGCGTTTGTCTGCTTAATAGTAGTCGATGACAAGGTCACATTCGCACGTTTGAATTTCTGGGCCCTTACGGCCACTAGAGACCAATGCGACACCTTTTGGCGTTCACATTAGTCCTAAAAACTGACTTCCCTCTGTTGTGCACAGAGAGCTGAATACAAACTAAGCTCATGTATGTGGATACCCGGTTGTGCCCTCCGCACTCTATTTCACGTCTCTCCTCTCCTTGCTGGCTAGCACCAAATGCGTGTGTCTCAGCACTTCCTACATAACAGCAACTACTGGCACTATCTGAATGACTGTTAGGTAGACTCTAGTGCAGTCATTGTCATATTTAAGTCCATTATTAGGGACTTGCAGTCCTGGATTTTCCACTAAAGGCAATTCTCCTATGGCTGAACAACTCGGATGGAGATGTTTTACATGGTTTTGATAATAATAGTTTGCTTGCCTTCCTCCCTTCTTGCCTTTTCTTGATGATCCAAGCCAGAGTTCATCTATCCAAGTACTGTGATGACTGAGCTAGCATCTAATGCGAAGACACTTGTGCATTACTTTTAGTTATTACTATGTACTTCACTTCTGTGGGCTTCATTTTTCCTCTGTTCCCAGAGTTAAACAGATAGTTCTGCTTTGGGACGCGATTGCGCTAATATCCGTGTAGGATGAAAACAAATATCAGAACTGCAGGAAAGCTACGTGGCAAGTTGCAGCGGGCGGTGGCTGTCCCCACGTTCACGCGCTGTGCGCCCGCTCCCCTCTTGGCAAGGGGCTGAAGTCGCTGCGCACCCAACGCCGACGTGCGGGTAGAGCAGCGTGGCTGTACGGGTTACGGCGACGGCAGCTACGGTGACTGAATTCAGGAGCAGAAATCAAAGGTGCTGGTTTGTTTTGTGTGTGTTTGTTTTTACTATAAATGTGCGGTTTCTGTAAGGGCAGGGATGGAGTGCAGCATGTTTCTGTCTGCCCCTAGGCCACAGAAAGCCTTGCTTTGATCTTGCACACATGATTGAAATATTTGGAAGTGAAGGCTTTCCCCTCGGTCCAGCTTGGGTTCTATAAACTATTTTGTTTATATCTGACTTGCTGTCATATGGTGAACTAATTCTTTGAAATGTATGGTGTGATCCCTTATATGGGAGAGGAGATGGATTTTTTTGCTGACAGCATAATATCTTAATCTTTGCTATTTGCAAATGTTGATAACTACTTTTGGAAGCACACTGAATTTAGGCAAATCAAGTGGCTTGTCATAGCAGAGGCTGTTATTGGTAGGGGGTGTTTTCCGTGTGTCTGGAATGAATTTAGCAGGCGTTAGGTTCGTGAAAATGCTCTGTCTTGGTGGGTTTCAGGTCGTAATGGCCAGCGGCTGAGTCAGGAGTCCCTGCCGCCTTGTGGTGACGAATCCTGAGGCTGGGGCTGTGCACAGGTTCCCCATTCTTTATGTAACTACACAGGTGACAGGTGAAAATCTGGTGAAATTGTTTCTTTACCTTTTTTCAGGAATCTGTCAGTGGCGAGCTGACCCCGGTGATATCGTGATGATGAATGTGACATAATATTACCATGCATAGAACACAGCTCGATAGAGAATATGAAAGATTAGAGGGGGCCGGAGGAGAATAGGCCTGTGCAGGGTGAAAGCAAGCTGTTATTAATAATCTGCTCTCACTCTGAGGAGCTGGAGCTCTGTGTGGCAGCACAGATGAAGCACTAGGACTGATGCAGCTTTTACCCTGCACCTTTTCCCCGTGAAGATGCGCACGTGCAGCAGGTGTCTTGCCTTCGTAGGGCATGTTCCGTGTTTAGGCTTGAATTCACGTCTCTTGCACCTGGAGTACAGAGCAGTGGTTTGTGATGACCTTTACTTCCAGGAAGTTATGATGTATAGGCGTTGTCTCTTTCTTCTACGCAGGAAAAGCTAATACCTTCCAAGTCATGAAGAGTTTTGCTCCCTACATTTTGATCTGCCTCTTTTCTTGTCTAACCCTGGGAGAAATCCCAACTCAGCCAAAAGGTCATCTACCTTGTACCAGGCATAAAACCCCAGATTATAAATCAGTGTTACCAGCTGAATTAATCAGACTTTGTATTGATGGGATGTGCCCTTCACGTGGGGAGAACCGCAGCATGTTCTTGTTGGGGATCAGTGCAGATTGCTTGATGGCGGTGTTTGCGTTCAGGGTGTTCCTGGTATTAGCAAGGTTTATTCCGTGCCAAGAGCTGCTTCTACAATTAACTCTCCACCCTCCTACAAAGCTGAATGTGGGGCAAGGGGGCTGGTTCCTACATGGGAGCGAGATGCTGATTTTGTTAACGCTGCAAATGTCTTCAAACTTTGCGCGGCGAGCCTGTTGGGATGAAGTGTTTTTGAGAACAATTCTGCACCAGTTAAAATAGACAAATATGTTAAGATTTTCTTTAAATGTAGGAGTTGGAGTCTTTCCATATAAAGAAACCCACAGTGTATTCATTTAAACCTGAACATTGGTCTAAAAGCACGTAAGTGTTTCCCTGCCCTGGGAGAGGAGAGAAAAGCTTAGTGAGGATAGATCAGGAGGGGTGATTGTACAGAACTTGGGGCTGTCTGGAAAGATGAAGGTTGCAGCCTCCATCGGTCTTTAGCTTGTCTTTGGCCTTCGTTGCTCAGTGCTGTGTTTCTTTACTTTCCTCCTATCTGTCAGATGTCAGCAGGTGAGTGTGAAATGCCGTGAGTGATCTTCAGGCTATATTGAGCCCGTGTGGGGAGCAGAGCCGGGAGGAGAGCACCGCGCCTGCGAAGTCAGAGCAAATGTTTTTAGAGCGGGGTGGAAGGTTTGGAAGCTCTCTCATCCTGGAAAATCTCCAAGGCTGATCACATTTGCAGGCTTTTTCTTTCCTTAATGGGAGCTGAAGCTGAGACATTGGTACAAGTGTATTGGTGCTTGGGAGGCTAAACAAGGAGAAACATAAATAAAAACTCAATAATCCCTCACTGGAGGGAACTAAGGAGCTTATCTGATTGGTTACAGCGTCTCAATGCACATCCGAAAAACACAGAAATCCAGGAAAGATTGTGGGTTTTGTGTTTTTTTTTTTCTAATCCCGTTTGAATCTTTTCAAACATTTAAAGGGCAGACAAAAGGAGCAGCTATCATTTGAAATGAAGGAAGAACTGATATGCCTGAAAGGAAAATGTCAATGCCACAAAAACATCATAGCTCTGTAGATTAAAGAGAGGCAATTTATAACTTTAGATGACAACACAGAGCTTTTAAACAGAGGGACTTTATAAAATACGTGTCTGCTACCAGTTTGATAAATTGGCCTGAATGGTGTATAGTCAAACTGAATTTTTCATATTTTCCTACAAATGCACTCATCAGAGGTACTCTGTTCCGTCTGATCCAGCTTACTTCCCCAGAGCCGGAGCATCCCTTCCTTCACCAGCTCTTCCAGTTGTTTCTCCATACGGGCTGCAGAGGGTGGCAGTTGAGGGTCTCCTAATTTGCCAGTGACAGAAACTGTTTCCTTTTCTCCGTGTCTCGTGTTGTGCGTTGTGCACGGGCATGCAGAAAAAACCGCAACTGTGGAACGGAGCGGTGGATAAAGGAAAGAAAAGGAAAGAGGTTTAGTAGAGGAAGCCTTATCCTCTTCACTGAGCTGCCTTTTATAGACATTCGTGTTGTTTGGTCTTTATCATTCTGCTTATCAACGCTCCGGTAAGACCTGGGGAGGTAACAAAGATGCTCTGAACATTAGTGATACGTTGCAGGGAAATTTTTTGTCTCTATTCCTCAGGAGACAACTTGCCTTTGACAAGGAAAGAAAATTGAAGTCGAGGGAATGTCTTTCTCTATTCTTCCAGGATTCAGTGGCCTCTTCCCATCACATTATAGCTATCCTTAGCCCTTGTTACATGGCATGTGGGAAAACCAGGCAGGCTTTCAGCCACCCGGGCCTCGCAGAGGGCGTTCGTGCCTGAAAGCTGCTGTCTTCATCCCGTGCTACCAATGGGTCCAGTAAAAGCTATTGCTTCTCCCCACAATCCCTTGTTTCTCACCTCTTCAGCTTGTCATGGCTAAAAACGTTCCTCCTGAAATAGGAAGCGCGTGCTGTAGTTTTGTACATAGCTGCATTTGTAAAAAAGAAAGAAAAAAGCTGGGGATTGCTCTTTCAGCCGGCTGAGCAGTCACTTGTTGTGTTTCTGTGACCAGCAGGTGCCGTGTTCCCGTGCAGCGGCAGAAACGCTCCGGCCATGCCGAGGTGCGGGGCGGTGATGCCTTCCGTCCCTTCCCGTACCGGTCCTGATCCGCTTCTGTTTAGTTCTCTCTGTAGCTCACGTTAAGGTCCAGGCTTTATTTACAACTGTACTTTTGCATGTCCTGTTTTTCTCATGCAGTTTGTTTTGCCTAAACATGGTGATAAAAAAGAAATTATTCTGTCTGTGAGAGAACTTACCTCTCAAGAAAAAGAAGTAGGAGGAAAGAAGCTTACAAGAGCAAATTCTGGTTTTCCTGATTTAGTTTTGCAGATAAACAGGAAAATGGCTTTCAAAGCCAAGCCAGGGCAGGTCAGTTTGGGATACCTGTCGGTGTGGAAAACAGCGTGATTCACTGCTCCTTGTCAGAGATGAGTATTTTCCTCTCCCAGCGGATGGGTTTCAGGACTTTGTCTCGTTACTGCATGTTCACTGGGGACGGCATCGGCCGAACCCGTGACGTTTCCGACAGCGGCGGTAAGCGCTGCTCAGGTTCCGCAGGGTGCTTGCGTTCCGGTGTGTGTTCCCGTGTGACCGCCCGTGTCCACTCGAGCAGCAGGTGACTGTAAAAGCCGCGGGATTTCAGCGCCCTGGCCTTGTTCGGAGGAAACGCGGAGGCCGGGCAGGGAGCTTTCTGGGGAGTTCAGAAACTTGGCAGGAGCTGCCTGGCCTCAGCAGCGCCCGAGGGACGACGACTTCTCGGCCAAGCCAAGCGCTGCCTCTGCAGACATTATCCAGGGCTGTGCCGAGCATCTGGCTGTGCTTTGAAACCCTGCTGCCTTTTCCTGTTGCGCCGTGTCCCTTAATGTCCTGCCTTGGGATGCCGGTGGGCGGGTTTCCCGTTAATAAAAATACTGCAATCTAGGAAGCCCTTTTAGAAGGCGAGATTTATGACGTCTGGGTGCTCACCCCATTTCTGCAGACAGCTCCTCCAGTGATAAAGGTGCATGTATCTCGGTGTGATGTAAACAGCTTGATGGATGGCTTGCTGTTTGCGGAGAAAATATTGGAAGCTTTTTATTTATTTGTAAAGCGTCCGAGGAGGCCGCGGGCAGGTGGCCTGGTACAGGAGCACGGGACTGGTGTCCTTCGTGCGCTCAGGCTGCGCGCAGGGCACCGGCTGAGGCCAGCGCTTCCAGCCTGAAAATGGTCTGCTGGTGTAAGGGATGGAGCTGCCGCAGCGCTGCTGGCTGTGGTGCGGCTGCAACACGGGGTAAGGGAGAAGAGAGCACATTGGTACGGTAACTGGCGGTCTGCGTACCTGGTAAAGGGATTCCTTGATCCTTGTTTAGGAAAAAATGCAGATCCGGTGATTGCAGTGTTCTGTCACGCAGATGCAGGGTTTAATTGTGGAGTAGTAGGACGAGATTAGGGTCAGCCGTTTATTTTAGTGACAAAAATACGGTATATTCAAGTTCTGAAAAGGGTGTTCTCCCTTCCGCATAGGCAAGCCTTGCATGCATAGCTCCTGCCTGTGTTTTTGCACCTGTGCGTTCCTCGTGTGGGCACAAGCACTAATTAGCTTTTCAGGTGCAGAAATTCCACTTAAAAATGAAGCCAAGTTTCACTTGTCATAAAGATGTCAACCCCAGCGATAAAATTTCTCCCTAATTTAAGAACACTAGAAGGCTAAATAAATTAAATATTGAAATATGTAGAAATTCTTATGTTGGAGTTGATGGGTGTAAAATTATTACTAACATAAAATAGTCCCAAATCTTCCTTTTCTCGTTCGTGGCACGTAGGATCGCCCGCGTGAAACGTGGTCTAGTTGAGAAAGTTTCTAACCGGTGGGGGGCTTTCCACTGCCTTCAGGCATCTTCTGGTAACGCTGCGGAGCTCGAGAAGCATTGTTTCTTCGTGCTGTGCATCCCCTGCCGCCCCGTAGCAACACCCAGTTCTCTTCATTTGCTCGGATTGCTTTTGTGGTTGCGGGGTTTTAAAGGGTTATCCATAAGGGCAGGTTGTTGTTCAGTACGGGCTCAGGCAATCCATTTTAGAGCCGATGGACATCGTCTAATGGATCTCGCGCTGCAGTAACAGCTCTCCTGGCTGGGTTTGAAAGCATCAAAGATTTACACAGGTCACCTTGAGATTGTTTGCATGAAGCTGGGAAAATAGTTCCTTGGGGTTGTTTTTCTGGAAGCTTAGCATTGTGCAAGTATCGACAGTTAACTGATCCTGTGTTGAGGGATTTTTAGGCTCTGAACAGTTGATTTTATATGTATGTGGTCTGAAATTCCAGGTGGACTGGGCGAACCATGTGCAGCATTGCTGTGTGAATAGGTAACAGGCAGCCTGATCGGATGAGGGAGGTAGAGAAAACCAAAGCCCACGCAGAGTTTTGCTCCCTGTTGAAGAAGCAGGAAGGAGAAGAGTTTGCAGGGTTTGGGTCCTGATGCTCTCCCTACCTTTACATGGGATCCAGGAAAGGAACTATGTCTGCTCCACAGGCTATATCAGAATTAACTTATTGCAATTTATATATATATATNTTTTAATCATGTTTGGGACCTGTACTAAGTAAATTAGAAGTGCTCTTTAATCACTTAGTTTTTTCTTGAGGTAGGCTCACTTTGTAGTGCATAAGGATGGGAAAAACGTGTTTGCACTTCATTATCAATAGTTTGCATAACCTAGTAAGCACTAGGTTTTATTATTGCAGATCAAATAGAAAAAATCATTGTTTGCCCTATAATTAAAAATTGCGCCATACTGCGGTTCCAAAGCAGAGGCCAGCTAAGGTTGCGTGCGTGACCTTAATGCCGTAAAGTTTGGCACTGCTTTTTTTTCTTGATGCTTGATTTGGATTCTTATATGTGCTTATATGCCCTAACTAAATACTAAGAAATATTAAGAAAATGCTTAGGCATGTCAGTGGTGATTTGGTGTTGCTATAACAGAACCTGTCCAATGCATTCAAAAGAGGGGAGGGTTCACTGTTCGGGAAGGAACTTGCTGTACCTGTGATGGCAGTTTGACATGCAAGTAAATGGGCTGCCCGGGTAAGCAAGCAGCAATCCATTGCAAACTAGGTCACATCCACTCAACTCATATGACCCGAAGTCATAAGTCCAGTTTTCTCATTTTTCTTTTTTAGGTTGGCCTGGAAGAGGCTGACAAAAGAGGAGGAATTGTGGCTGATTTGTTTTTTGCCTGCAGGCAATTTGCAGACCATTTTTGCTGGATCACAATAGACATTTCTTATTTAAAATCCAACATGTAATCCCCCCGTCCTCCCCCCCAAGCCACAACAATCTTACTAACAAGATTCTGATGTTCTTTCTGACAAGATGAAGCTTTTATTTGAATGTTAATCACGTCACTCAGGCCGCGATCTCTGCAAAATGGTACATTTTTAACTAGGAAAAGCATTCATTATGTATTAGCTATGATAGCGACTTTTCCTGAGTGACTTTCTGGGACTGTGTAATATGGACATTGGGTGATTGGGTGATCCTAACTGTCATTATGTTTCGGCTCAGAGCTGACTGCATGTAGAACTCATGCATTTGGGATCCATGTCTTCAGTTTAATACGTACTAAAATATTTACTCTTAGTTGCTATTTCAGACTGCTTATAAAAGAGCAAGAAAAGAAATGTCCTGTCACTAGTTCCTGTGTCTTTTTAGTTGAGAAAATTACTATTCTGGACAGTTGTATCGCTGGGCATTAGGAGGACTGGATCATTAATATTTAACTGTGTTGGAAGTAGAAAGCACTGTAACAATAATAATAATTTGCACTTGCACAGCACATTTCTCCTGAGGATCTCAAAGCACTTTACAAACCATTTAATTAAGCCTTACTAAATCCCTCTGAGGTTTATTATTAGTCCCATTTTACAGATGGTTAAGCAAGGGCATAAAGAAGTTAAATGGTTTGCCTAAATGAGTTAGTGGCAACAATAAGCACGTACTTCGGGAGTCCTGACCACGGCTCTGCTCTCTCGCAGAGGTGATGCCAAGTGACGGAGCGTCTGGCCAGCAGCAAGCTACCGGTGCAGATCGCAGCTGCAAGGGAGGGAGGTGTTTGGTTTAGGGTAGCTCCCTGTAAACACTGGAAATGGCGTGGTGCTGCAGATGGATTATATGGGAGCCCAAGAAGTGAGGGTCAGTTCTGGCTTTCCACCTGCCCAGGGGTCCCACGTTTCATTCCTTCACCACATTGGCACTGCTGTTTGCACCCTGTAAGAGACTGGTGCTGCTTTTTTTTTTTTTTTATCAGTACTGCAGCTTTAGCCGGCCAGGAGCCGTTTCATCCAGTAAGGAGAGAAGTTCTTACCGCTGGACTTGAAATTATTCGTATCATTAGCAGCTGCTTCTCCTCAGATGCCCAACATGAAAGGTTGGTTTATCAAGACATAAAGCAGAAGCGCACCGGCGGTGGGGACTAGCGCTCGCTGCTTAGCTGAGAGCCACTTAGGAGGGTGTTCGTGTACAAATGCATTAGATTATGGTTAAGCAGCTTATGGACATAAAAACACATTAGAACTTTACAGCATGCTATAAATTACAGTTTTGCGGCATTCAGAGCCACAATGTTAGGTAATTACATTCATTAATCTACTACTAAGAGCGCATAAAGTTGCCTCCCAAATGGTACTGTGTGTGCTTGTGCTCAGCTGGGAACGCGCTGAGAAGGGCCTCCCCCCATCCTCCTCCACCACGCTTACGCCTTGCTCGGAAACTTCCCGATTTTGTGATGTTATTAGGCATACCAGACTTTCAAATATATTGGTCTAAACAGTGAAGATCCACAGTGGAAGAATTTCTGCTAATCTTGTCTCATGTAGCTCTAAGCTTTTCTAATAGGCTGTGAGCTGCATCTGGACTTACTGCAATCGTTTAGTTGGGAAGAAGTTATTGCTCGTCATCCCTTAGGCGGTCCGCTTGTGCCCTGCCACCTGCTATTGAGTAGTCCCCGTAACTGTTACCCTCAGCAGCTGAGATTCTGTGGGCACGTCCTTTGGCTTTCCCGTTTAGCATCCCACGCTTCATTTTCTGCTGTGCAGAAAGACTTCCTTTATATAGAGCATTCTCAGCTGGTGTAAATCAGAATAACTGCATTTGGGGGTCCTGGATGTATGCAGGCTGGGTGTCTGTCCCACTTGCCATTTCCTTTCTTTTTCTCTTTGTCTTGCATTACAGGAAGAGGCTTTTAAACTGTTTGAGGTGCAGCCTTATTCTGTACAAGCAGTCTTCTACTGATTCCTTCTTGCTTCAATTTCTCCTTTTTGAAAGACCCTTCTTGGCTGTTTTTTTTCCCTCCCCAATGGACCAAGTTTTATCTTTGATATCTTCTGCCCTCAGACAGCAAGCTGTCTGATCACTGTCATTCAGCCACGTTTTCACCGATCCTTTCTATTTCTATTGTGTCCTTCTGGGTATGTTTGATAGGAATTTTTACCTGTGAAAATTGGAAAGCAGAGACTGGTGTGCTTCCTGGTGTATTCTCTGTTCCAGCATACTATTGTAGTCATCTTAGAACTTAAATGTACCCCAAAAATCAAAGATTAAATAAAAAAGCCCTCTAAAGAAAGCTCACACCCTATGATAAATATACATATAAGTATGTAGCTCAACTTCAGTAAGTCAGAAAACTCTGTTCTTTCGGTTGTAACATTTCAGTGAATTTGATTATAAAACTCAAGCTTGGGCAGCTCAACAGGAGCAGAAGGCTGTAGAAATGACTTGCTGTCTGTCTCTCCGTTCATCGGCTGGGATTTCAGTTGCTGGTCTGCTTTCACGTCGAGCTCATCTTCGCATCTGCATGGAATGGAGCCACGGAAGCTACCTGTGGTGCTGGCGTACGGGGTGCCGTTCCGAGAGACAGTGACGGATGCTTAATCACACTGCAGCCCTCGGTGAAAGGCATTCATCTACTTGCTAAATGGAAGCGGTTTCAATGACACTTGAACACTCCAGTTTCTAGGGAATTTCTTTGTCATTCCTGACAAATTTATTATCCTGACCGTTAAATTAATAAAACGCAGAGCCCACAGCAACAGCTTTTTGAGAGAAGAGATTTTTTGGTGCCACAGAAACCCCTCAAGCTCCGTG
The DNA here is from genome assembly GCA_013399115.1 of Anseranas semipalmata. Lineage (NCBI taxonomy): Eukaryota > Metazoa > Chordata > Aves > Anseriformes > Anseranatidae > Anseranas > Anseranas semipalmata. The sequence goes on along the minus strand of VXAA01005063.1, from coordinate 355,088 downwards.
TCCCGAGCTGTCATCTGCCCACTGCCCTGGGTCTGCGTCCCCAGTGACCAGAGGAGGTGGAAAACAGCGGGTCCGCCAGCCCCTGGCTGTGGGGTGGGGCAGGAGGAGCACGTCGAAATGGAAATGGAAATCCTTATTTTTAAGGGCAGGGTGGTTGCCGGGCTCGGGGGCTGTGTCGGGGCAGAAGGATGTGTCGGAGCTGGATCTCATGTGTCCCGTATTAACCTGCTCCTCGCCCTCCCGACAAACCAGCTGCTGTTCGTGTCGGTCGTGGGGCCGAGCGCTCGTCAGCGCTCGTGCATCGCTAACGCCATCTGTGTCGTGCGCGGAGGGACACCGATAAGCACAGGCTTTCCCTTCCTGCTGAAGGACCGTGGTGGATCTCGGCTTCCCTTGCTCGCGCACGCGGTCTCAGAGCTCACATAACCCTGAGTGCTTTACTGCTCTGCTCAGGCGTTCAGTGACTTAATTGTGTGATGGTATTGATGTAAAATTTAACAGCCACTGTGTGTATTGACTGTAGCTTCATCGGTTGCTGCTAGGACATGCTGTGCTATTGCCCTGCTATTCATTTAGCTGTTTTGGTCCATTTATTAGATATTACAGAGATTTTCTTTCTCTGGACAGAACTGGTAGTGATTTCTGCAGTGCAAACCTATTGGGAACGATTCTAATCTAGTTTCTGAGGATTTGTTTATTGGGGCAGCACATGCTGGGCTAATTTCAGGGTACGTGTTCCATGGTATCTTTTCTATCCATAAGTGAAGTTATAATGAGGGGATGTAGGCCTTTGGCAGCAGGTTTTGTTGGTGGTGGTTTTTTTTTTTTTTTCCCCATGAAAAACAGCAAAAACAAGATTGGCTCAGTCGGTATTTATTGGCAAATTAGTGTTCCTAAAGACTTCCTTTTGCTTGTTCTTTTCTAGAGCTCGGAGAAATAAGATTTCACGTAATGCATCTGGGATTGGATTACTGGATTGAATTTTACAAAGTACACTGGGGATAGCTGAGCCTGTTTAGAAAGCAGCTTAGCCTCTCTAAGTCAGTAAAAATTCAATTCATGATAGTCGATGAGGGATTTTTCCGTATTTTTTGTTTTGGGTGGTTTATTTGCTGTTGGACGGTCACATTTCCTTTAACATGTCTTGTCAAGGTTTGTTAGGCTTTTGGTGGAGGGGATGGTCAGATACCACCTTTCTCCAAGAAACAGGAAAGGAAAAAGCATCGTGGAAGCTGGCATCCCTGGGCCTGCTTGCCTGTTGAACGTGTTAATTGTCATAGGAGCTCCTCAGCCGAGTCTGTATGTCGTGACCGTTTCAGAAAGCCACAGGAATATGAAGCAAAAAGTGTTCAAAATTTATCGAGGCTGAGGTGGGGATTGGTTTTGCTTTGCATCGGTTCCTTTGTGTGCTCGCGAGCTCCCTCTCCTCCCCTCCCTCCCCCTTTCTCCCTGCTGTGAGTTGAGGTTTTGGTCCTCAAAACCAGGCCAACCACATGATTACAGTGCAGATGGCAGTAATCGCTGCGTGCGATTCTGATAACAGATCTCAGGGCGCAGCAGGGGTTGGGAAATTCCAGCTCTGTTGCTGAGATGGATCACGTCCCAGAAGAATAGTGTCTGCATGTAGGTTCTGTATCTCTCTGTAAAATTGACCTGAATTTTGTTCTGGACTTTTTCTGTTTCTTAGGCCAGTGGTTTGGCGGTGCTGGTGCTCCTGGCTTTGATCCTTGCAGCGGCTTTTTTTTTTTGAAGGAGAACATCGGAGAAGTTTGCATAGGGCTGTGCCAGCCCCGTTAAGGAGGGCTCTGAGTTTCTGAACCCGAGGAGGTAGCTGGGCTAAGGTGGAGGGGCCGGAGAAGCGGGAAGGTTGGCACATTCACCCACTGCGGTGTGGATGTCTCAGGGTGTGGAATAAGTTTTAACGAGGCCATCAGGAATGCAAGAAATGAGGGGAAAAATAATTGTGAATGAGGTAAAGACTGCAGGGGGTGGAAAGCACAAAATATTTGGCTGAGATGCTTTTGGCTGAGACAGTATCTTTTAGGGCACTGTACATCCTGTAGGAGCCCTGAGCAGGAGGTTGCAAAGTGGGGTACGTCAGCGGACTGTATCCTTCTCATCCTTAGACAGGAAGTGGGCAACGAAGCAAAATGCATTTGCTCTCCCAACAGGAAGAAATAGTGGTCGTGTAGGTGAGGTTTAATGCTCTCAGCAGATCTGTGCAGCTTATGTTTTTACATTATAGTCATTTTCTTGGGTCAGACATCCCTGATGCCTGTTAAGTAAACACAGAAAGCATAGATTATGAGTTAAGAGTATCGACAGCATTTCAAGTGCTATCAGAGAACATTTAATTCAGTTTAATTTTGTGATAAATCTCATGTTTAATCCTCTGGTTGCTCTGTAATCATGTCTCTATTGATCTTTTCTGAATGACTGCATGCAGTTTAATAAACTTTGCCATTAACCCGAGCTTTCTAAAGGGGGAGATTGATTCCTGTATCAAGTCCGATAGAACCAATAAGCACCTGAACATCATTAAATCTGTCCATTATAAAACATTTGCATTAAGATCAAAGTAAAAGCATAGAGGTGAATTTGCAGCTTATTAGAGAGTTTGCAATCGGAAAGTCTCGGTATGTCAGTCAAAATCAGCGGCAGTTTTCAGCCTGGCTGATTCAAGCTGACACCTCCTTTCATTTCCTATTTCTCAAATCCCTCTTTCATCCTATTGAGCGACCTCCTTCCTTCCCTCTTTTCCCAGCCATAATTACATCCTTTAATTTATTCCATCTTTTTCACTCCGGGCATTTGTTTAGTCCAGATTTTTGAGGTCGTTTTGCCTCATAATAAAACTTCAGAGTTTGAGTGTATTTTTGGCACCTTGGTTTGGATTTATTTTCTGTGCTGGACTTATTTTATAAGGAGTGCCTTAGGTATGCAAGGTACAAAATAGAATAGGGAATGGCGGACAGGCTATAGAAGAGAAAAAATGGTCTTTTTCTCAAATTTCTTCTTTTAAGGCCTGTTCCTAGTGTTCCTCGTGGGAGTCATCTGCTGCGCTCCTGATGCCTGGATCCATACGGGTATGGATGTAGGAGCGTTGCAGCGTAGGGACGTCGTACCAGCGGGGTAGCACTGAGACACGCACCTGAACGCCTCGTGCTCTGCGTGTGCGGGCGGCTCGGGGGCATCGGTGCAGCTCCTTGACGCTGGGCCGGCAAGTGATCCCTCCGAACGCGGCGGGGCTGAGGCTGTGGGACGCACAGCACGGCGCCGTGCCATCTCTCGTGCCATTTTGCTGTTTGGTGTTTTGCCAAAGCAGCGCTGCTCTTCCAGAACAGCTGGTGGGGGATACTGAAGGGCTACGGGGAGCTAAAAGAGGAAACTGCCTGCGGTCTCTTCTTCCCTTTCCCCCATGCTCTCCATTCCCTTGCAGGAATCAGTTCTTCTCAGCTGGCAGGAGGACGAAAGGGCTTTCTTGCTTTCAGAGGCTGAGACCTGTGCGGAGAGAGCTGGGGGTGACGGTGGGAGCGCTGCTGGTGACACAGGGGCAGCGCGTGCGGCGGCACTGGCTGGGGACAGGGCAGGAGGACCCTTCTGGCGAGGGGCAGAGATCCAGAGCTCTGTGACGGGGTGGTGCGGGTTAGGGGGAGGCACAGGGAAGGAGGAATGCTGTGAGCGCTGCGTTAGGAAGGGCAATGGGACATGCAGGAGCCTGCCGGCTCAAATACACCCACGTGCAGGTGAGCGACAGCAGTGAGACTGTCCTCAGGGAGGGCAGAGGAGCGAGCTGTAGGTGCTCTCCTCTTCCAGCCGGTGGAGAAGAGACAAGAGGCACAGCTTAGCTGTGCGCCGGCTGGGGGAGGCCAGGGAGAGGCACCCAGGGCCTCCTCGGCGGGAGGCCTGCAGGAAGCCCCTGGCTGGGAGCTGGGGCCAGGCGGGGAGGAGGGCTGCGTTGTCCCATGGGGTGTACCTGGGGAAGCTCGGCCGCGTGAAGTTGAGGGGCAGCAGAGGAAGGTGAGAGACCGACTTTGCTGTTTCCAAAATAAATGGATGAACAGAGCAGACCCTGAGATGTGTTATGGCAAGCAGCAGTTGGACGCTTATAGTTCTCATCCAGAAGATGGCTGCCTTGATCCAGGTCTGACCGGAGGGAGATGTGCCAACCGCTCTGTGATCCCGCATCTCCTTTGCAGCGTCTCATTCGCTTTTTCCATGCACGGCCCCCTTTGTTCCCGTGGTGCCCGATCCATTTACCTCATTAAGTATTTAGCATTATGAGGCACAGACAAAATAGGATGTGGTTTTACTTCCATTTTTACAGATGAGCACCGGTGCACGGAAGGGCAAAGGCCTTCACAGAGCCGTTTATTTCCTTTGGAAAATCAGTCAGTGGGAATTAAATAGTTTTAGGCCCCTGAATACCTGCTTTGTGGATTGGGGCTCAGTTTTCTGGCTTCAGGTCATGGAGAGTCAGTGGAAGATCAGGAATTTGAACGCGTCTCCCCAGTCCCCACGTTAATAACATCCTGTGTCAGTCTGGCCAGCTCTAATCCTGCGCCTGACAGGGTACAAGTCGTGATAAGATCAGACAGGAGAGATTTGGATACCAGCACCAACAAGCAGCTTAGAAAACAAATCTTCAATAGGAAAGGTTTCCTTCCAAGTGCAGACTGATTCCTGCTTGAGGTTCTAATTCTCTTCAACATATTCTGTAGCTCTCCAGAGATGCATTGCAGAGCTTTATCTGCTTTCTGCTCGAGGCAAGTTTTTACAGAGAGACAGCAGTTCGGATGCTTTCTACAGAAGAAATGGTTACAAGTTCAGTCAAGACAGCCTGGTATACGATAAAGTGTGGTTTGAATCTAAGTATTGCTCAAGCAGTATTATTCACAGTTTTCGTAACTCCTCGCAAGTTTGCTGGAGGCATTAGGAAAGCTCTTGACTTGAGATGCTCTGTTTTGGAACTGCGGATCCCCTGGCTGCTTCCCTACCGAGTTAAATTCGTAGCTTCTGGGTGGTATAAACAAGAAATATGACAGAAATTGCTTTTCCAGTCACTGACTAGCCCTGAACATTAAGTGACACTTCAGTTTTAAAAGATCTGCCCACAAAGTAGCTGAAAGTTGAATATTTGCAGACAATGACATATTTTCAGCCATGGCACAACTGTAAATGAAATTTTCTTTTTCTCTGGTGCATGAGTTAGCTTTACAGGGTCCGCGCCCTGTAATAAAACCAAAGAACATCATCATCCTTGCTTTTTCCTTTTTATATATTCACACTGTGTCCATTTAACACCTTCTGCATACGAGACAGAAAGGAAGAACTGTGTTTGCCCTCCTAGGAACGGCTGAATACACTGATGCTTTTTTTGGGGTGACACCAGGTAGATTTTGGAGCATCCGCTGCCCTAAAGCTGAAATGAATGCTTTGTTGCAAGGATTTGATGCATTAGCAGAAGTGGAGGAGTAAAGACAGAAAATGTGTGTGGTGGTTTTCCAATGGGTCTGATTCTCTGCACTTGAGATGGTGGTTTATACCTTTGTAAAGTGACAACAAAATAATTCTGGTATTTATTTCACCTGCGTGTGTGAATGAGGACTCTTGAGATAGGAGCAACTTACGTCTGCTTTGTAAGTGGTGAGAAGGACGAGGCAGTGATAAATCTGCTCTGTTACGTTAAGCTTTACTCCTGAACTGCAGAATGGGATTTGCCGACGATCAGCACTATACAAGAATGTAATCCCTCTGGTTTTTTGATCATCAAATTTATCTTCACTCTATCTGTTTCCTAAGGGAAGAATAAGCCAGCAAATGGAAAGGTTACATCCTGCTCTATATCTTAAACTTTTGTTCTTTTCTATTTTTTCAGCCTGAATGTTGGAAGGAGATTTCTTTTGCAGATGGGAAGTTGAGCTGTTGTTTTCTCCTCTAATTGCACAAGGGTTCTGATCCTTTTCCTAATGAAGCATATTACAAAGATCACCTTAACTTAAGTGATGTGGTCCTCTGGTTGCATCTCAGCGGTCTTTCTGTTTCTCTCTCTCTTTCTCTCCTTATTTTCTAATCACTGCCCTTTCATTTTAAAATGTCTTCATCAGTCTTTTGTGTGAGGCTCTATGCCACGTGCCAAGAACAGCAGTAGAGTTAAGTGGTTCCAAGAAGAGGGAGAAAGAAAATCAAGAGGAATATCAGACAGTAGGAGCTCGGAGGAGAGAAAAGCTAGCCTTCCAAGTAGTTTGACTTCATGACCCGCAAGACAGAAAAGAGGTGTTTCAAAATATTCTTATTTTAAAAAGCTCTGTAATTATAGCCCATTATTACTTGGAGGTTTTTGGTTAAAAAAAAAAATAAATCTGCAGGTTGGAGCATTAATAATCTGTTATATTCCATCAGAAGTTCTAATTCTGTCCCTTTCTTCGCTCATTTCCGTATTGTCTGTCCAAGGAGCTGGGCACTAAGAGATTTCTCCTGCTTGCTCGCATGTGCAGAGGGATGCCTCCAGTTTCCCCATGTACCTGTAAGGCTTCGTTGTGGTACAGAACTAAATGACGTGTTTCCATCTCAATTCTCTCCCTGTACATGGCAGTCTGTTTCCTGGCTGGATTTACCTGCGTTGTCTCAAGGTGGTTTCTTTGCGTTGACTCTTGGAGATCAAATTTTCTGCTCTAGTCTTGAGGACCACGTGGCAGCAAAGCTCACCTCTTGTAGGATCCTGACACAGTGCCTCTCCATGGTATTAGGCTGATAATTTTGGTAAACATATCAAGATCTTTACAGTACACGGGACTTCCTTGGTGCTCTACCATGTTACCTCAAGACAAGGAACCCAGAGGTACTTGTGATCTGATTTAAAACCCTAATCCACTTCTTATGAACACTGAGTGCTGTGCTAATGAAGAGAGCCTGGAGGCTGAAGTCATCTGTTTAACCCTAGTGTGGGAATAGCAGGGGTGAGAGTAGTCCAAGCCCCTGTCCATTTATTCTATCCCTGCTGATAAGGGGATGCCCTTTACATGTTGGATTTATTGGTCCGTGGCCTCTCACTGAAAGTGCCATTTGAATTGCTGAGCAAGGAGCACGTGCAACGGGAGAGTGGGGAGCCCGCGGTCAGCTCCGTGCCAAACACTGCCGACGGGAAGCGCGATTCATTGCAGCAGCCCCCGGTGAGGGTGGCGAAGCACTGGGCAAAAATCAAGGGCCGATGCTTTGGGGCATGGAATAAACACGGCTGAAAGGGGTCGTGTTCTCTCCTAAAGGGATGGTTAAGAGAGCAGTGTGGTTTGGTTCTAAGATGGCACGTGTGTTTGGGTCAGCATATGCAGAACTCGGTTGAAATTCATGAAAATTCTTTCCTTTTCCAGTCAGAACAAAAAGTGCAAGTGTGAACATGTGAAGGGAAAAGAATTCCAAAAGTTTCAGTGTAGAACTGAAGAGTTGCTTGGTTATTTAGATAAAGTGAAATTATTTCCGTTTCCATATCCCATTACTCAGTGTGGTACGTGATAACTGCTCAGCTGGATTCTCTCCACCATGAAAACTACATTTTCCAAGGAGAAAATTTTTGTCTCTGAAGCTCATTCTTGTACTCGGGCACAGGCATCTGCCTGAAGCGTGCACAGTCCTAGCTTGTGCCCGGGGATGAGTGCATTTTTGCATCAAGTCAAGGTTCTAGCGCATAGCTCGGCTGTGCAGAATAAAGGTGCTGTATATAAATATGGAATCATTACTGTAAAAGTGCAACTGGTGTGCTGTAGCAAAGCGAACAGGTTCACCTTTGTTTTGGGAGCTGGGTGAATGCTTCTCTCTGCCTAATCTCTACTGTAATTGAGCAGGGTGAGCGCGGTGAAGCCCTCTTTGTTGGCGTGAAGATTTAAAGCGAGCATCTCTAGGGACAGTTTTTCTCTCCACACCCCTTTTCTCTTTCTTTTTGTTCCTCAAACAAAGAAAATAAACACTTCGTGAGCACGTGGCTGTGCTGCTCGCTGGGTATACCAGGCGCATTTATTTAAGGCCGGCACTGTGAAATAAGCCCGGGGCCGAAGGGAATACATTTCCCCTTGCTGCAAGGGCTGCATACTTGGCGAGCGGTCTCGGAGACGTAAGCTATGCAGAGCGTGTCTCGGGTTGAGCGTTGTGTTACCGGTAACGCTCTTGTTGGGTTAGAAGCGCTCAGAATCGTGACCTGAGCCCTGCCGCAGCTCGTGCTCGCAGCTGTGTAAGCGGGAGCGCTGCTTTCCCGGCAAGGTACTGGGTGAAACGGTCCTGGGTGTGCGGAAGGTGGACGCTTGCTGGCGACGATTTGGGAGGTTTGAAAGGCCGTTCGTGGAGGAGTCGGGACACGGCAGAGGCGATGCCAGATGCAGATCCCCTGCTGGGAGAGGCCGGCCCTCGCTGACCGTTCGATGGCACACGTGCACGAGAGGCAGTCACAGGTGTAACGGAGCCCGATGATTTAGTCACGTTTGCAAGAAGGAGGCATCCTTGGGCTTCGCTAGCAACTTGTGTCAGACCTAGAAAAATCTCTAGAAAAAACACGCGGGCTTCCAGGCAGGCAGGAGCTGGGTGGAGTGAGAGCTCCAGCATCTCTTTCTTTTGGCAGCAGTACACAGGTTGCTGGCTTAATCACTCTGAACAAAATCAGCTGTGTGTGCTCTGCCTTGTACGAAACCGGGCAGCTTCAAGAGCAGCAGTTCCCTGGCTCTGTAATGACACTGGCGTTTCTGAGCACTTTGTCAGTGCTGGCTCCAAGAACGGGTTTTTCCAAACTCTGCTTGCACAGACTCGTTATTTGCATGGCTGTTCCCCACAGCTGTAGCCTGGTCTGCTATAGTATTTTGGGTGATAAAAATGAGAAGGGAAAGCAGGGGGAAGAGAATAAGGCTGTGAATACCGTGTCAGTGGATGGATTAAACAAATGGCTATCGATTGCCCTGATACTCATCTTCAGGTATGACATCAGTTTTTGCCATCTTTGATTTAACAGGGTCTCTTTGGCTCAACAGCTGGCATTGTAGCCTTCGATTTTAGCTAAACATTTATTTTGCGTAGCATCTGTAGGCTTAGTGAATAATGTGAGAAATGTGTGCGACTGTCCATGTTGCTTTTCAGTGAGGTTGCTACGGCTGTTTTGTAGCACTGAGGGCCTTTGTTGAAATCTGGAGTAATTACATTCTGCTGTTGTAAAAGTTGGTGTGTAGGAGTAAGTTTGAATCTTTTGTACTCAAATACTTGCAGAAATTTCTTTTTAAACATGCTTTTTATCATGTCAGGGTAAAAAATTGAGTATATACTCATTCAGCAGTCTCAGAACAAGTTTAAATATTTTGCTAAGATCCCATTGAATGCAATGAGATTTAGACACATGTAAGTGATTGGTTTAATTAAATATGAGAAAGTTCTTCAGGTAAGACAGAGCCAATATTATGCATTTGTGTAATTAATCACAGAAGAACAACCCAGATCTGATTTGAAGTATAAAGTGTCATAAATTGCTGAGAAACAGAGGAGCTGGATCCAAACACATGGTATGCTTAACAAAGGCATGATCTGTGGGTAGAACCTATGACCAGGGACATTTATTTTGCAGAGTAAAAGACTTCTTTTAGCTTACTTGGTTAGGTCTAGTGTCTTACTAGAAGTAAGACACAGTCTGCTTGTGCTAAATCCAGCAGTAAGAAGTGCAAAATCCAAGTGGAAAGGAGTTGCAGCTGTTGATGATATAACGACCTACTTCATTTCTTGAAGATCCTGAAGTCGTTCCCTCGGTGAGGTTTGCCTTACGCTGGAGACGCACCCAGATGGTGCAGTAGGGTCGAACCCCATCCCCACCTGCTACCAGAGCCGGAAGGTGTACGGTGAGCATTGCAGGAGGATTTCCTCTTGCTTAAGGACTTGAATGTAACTAGAATCCAGTTTTACCTCTGCCTCCATCTCATATTTAGTATGTGCCATTGAGGGTGGCCATCAAACAATGTATTTTAGAAACAGTCTTTATCTGTGTCCTTATATTATCTGGTGCTTACTAAAGCCTGATTTGCAGGAGTGCTCAGCACTCCCAGTAGCTGCTGAAATCAGTGAAAGCCGTGCTTCATTAGATAAAGTGCTCTGTAGAGCTGAGTTCTTTGAAAAATCAAATCCAAGGTGCTTCCTAACGGGTGCTTAAAATTAGCAGACATTTTTGACCCAAACATGTTGGGGCTCTGGGTTCCACCTAGAAAATGGGAATAGTGAAATTCCTTCATGTGGCTAAACGGCTATAAAATAAATCAGTGGTATTTGCTGAGCATCTGATGCTGTAGTGAGGGGCTGCATAGAAAAGCCCTTGAGGAAATTAATAACTGCATTTGGAGGAGGCTTTGAATGGAGTGTATGTAAACAAGTTTTAGATCCACATGTTGGACAAAAAGGCGAAAACAAAATCGTGAGTGGCTGCTCATTAACTGAACACCTTCTATTATGCGTGGGGAAGTAATAGCATGCAGTCATGTAATTAAAGATTGTATCATAACGTGTATATACAAGAGGGCTGAATTAAGGTGGTGGTTGCAGCCTTAATCCTGGCCTTTCATAGCTTCTGAGTCCTTGACTTCGTAACCTCAATAACGTTGCTTTAATGTAGCTTTTTTGTGTAATTTAAATCAGTAGCACCTGAAAAGGAACCTTCTGTTTATCAATGATATTGTTAACAAATGATTTGGGGATGAAAAATCAAAGCAATCTCTTTGCTACAGAAGCTCTTTTATAAAACATATCTCAGGCAGACAGCAACTTGCTTTTCTATTGTTTTGCCTTCATCTGTAATCACCACCTCCAGTCCTGCAGCCTGGTACAGCACTTCATCTCCCGTCTGTTGCGCAACCCTTTGTGCACAACACTGAACCACTTTGTTTTCAGATTCGAGAGAGATGCAGGAGGCAATGGATTGTGATTTCATGAAAATAAAGCAAACAAAACAAGATGAAACCTTTCTGCAGAGGTCTATCAACTTGAAGAAATTGCTGGGATTAGTGAATGGGCTGCTCTGCCCGCTGTGGTTGACATCATGGCTCTCTTCACCGGTCCCTTGTGTCCTAAAATACTGTAATTTCCACTCCTTGAGAGTCTGTTTCTCTTTTGCACAGCACTTTATACCTGTCTTCCTTTCTCCCTGGTGGTGTTTTAAGAGTGTTTGTAATTTATTTCCCCCCAGATAAATGCTTTTGAGGAACTAATTGTGCATTCAGAAGAAAGCACAGTGTTTTTAGCTATCTTATCTGGAGGGAAATGAATGACTATTATAAACATCTTGTTTTCTTTTCTGATTTTGAAAGATAGCAGGGACTAGTCATTGCCTTGTTTTCAGACCTGTACATCTTGTTGTTGCTGCCAGAAGTAAAATAACAAATTATGAAGTTAGGGAGGGAGGTATTGGAGTCTTAAGGCATCTTCATCCATCAGCTTTAGAAATTCTGCCCCAATGTAACAGAAAACACAGTATGAGCTGATGAGGACTGCCAAGGTCTGACGGCAAATTTGGTAGCCCTCTGCCTGACTTTGTTTCCCGTTTCTGAGGGGCTTGGTGGTTCGGTTTGTGCAGCTGTGTGTGCGTGCTGCTGTACGCAATTAGCAGCTGACGGTGCCTGCTGCTAACGAAGCTGCAGGACTTCTGTCTCAGCTATATGCTCTAGCCATTTTAATTTCTTCAACCTAAACTTTTCTAACGAGTTGTCAGATGTGGGTTGCTCGTACCTTGAAAACAGGGGACAGGCTCCAGCCGTGCCCTTAGTGCAGTTTGAGGATGCTGGGGTTTCAGGCTTGAAATGTCTGAGTAGTGCGCAGGGGCCGACGGAGGGACTCACGGTGGTTTTTGTAACTACCCGTGTTTTAAGTGAACGTTGCCATTTCATGACTGTATAAGAATTTGGGGTGTTTAAAAGAAGTCTCTTGTTTCGTTATACCTAACTTCATTACTGGAGTGAAGCGTAAACTCTTAGGCTCTGACACAAAGCTGTTGTGGACTAGCAAGAACCTGAGGAGCAAATAATTGGAATATAGTTGTAGCCTGATGCAGTTACTACTTATTATACCAGTCCTGTGCTGTAATCTACTTTTATTAAAAACAAAAAACAAGGTCACGTTCAGTGTGAATTCAGAAGGGAAGTTCTTGCAGCGCTGGGATCAGACGAGCCGTCCGTAGCGATGGCTTGGGAAGGTTGAGGCTTGAAATCCCTGAGCAGCCCCAGAAATTTTCACCCAGATGAGCGCCTGCGGGGCGCTTGCTACGCACTGCGTTCACAGCATTGCTCCTGGTCAGGCATTCCTACGGAAAAGTGCTCTAACAAGGGGTGGGACGGGGCTTCTGGTGTTCCCGTGTATTTTTTTTTAAGTCGTCAGCAGAGGGAAGGTGGCAGCAGGACAAGGGCAGGAGGAGAGGGCAGCTCGCCATGGGCTGGCTCTTGGTGAGATTGGTGAGGAAAAGGGTGTCCCCGCGAAGCAGAGTGAGGCACTGCTCTGCTGCCACTGAGGATTCGATTTATAATTAATAAGCTGTCATTTACATCGGAGGAAGATGGACTCTCCTGAAATAAATAAGGCATAGCTCACTGAAAGCTTGAAGTTGATGAGAATGCAGCATGTCCTTCAAGCCTCCTACCTCTGGAAATTACCTGGTGTACCCAAGGAGGCTGCTTCTCCTCCCTGCGCCGACTGCAGGACTTGGATTGAGACTGTTAATATTAATTGGGGCTGAGATGATTGCGGTGCCACCCCACCAGGCTTCAGCAGCGCTCCTGCTCGCTGGCATCGCGGCAGGAGTCTGTTCAGCATGGGCGGCTCTGCTCCGCTACGGCACGTACAGCGGCATCGGGCTGATTAATGTGCCCAATAGGAAGAAAACAAATGGAAATTTTTTTTAGATTATACAGTACGCTCATAAATATTAATGCACTTTTTATGGAATTGTATGTAATTACATATTTATACATTTAAGTCACCTTCTTGATACACTTAAGGCACTTTACTGATGAAAGATATCTCTGAGTAAGATGGTTTTAAACCATGTCTAATATGTTTGTATGATTTATTTAATAATGTGTGGGTTTGTATGCTGGCAGAAGGGGAGGAAAACCTACATTAAAGTTGGAATGCGTTGTTTGCAGGGCCTGCTGCTTGGCTTGAATCAGCTCTGCGAGTAGCTGCTGAGAAATACGTCTCGACATGAAATATTACTACATCTTCTTATCTATGTAGATAAGGTCTGTGCAGTCCTGTCACCTTAGAGTAATTACAGCTTATTACTCTAATCATGATGATGTCTGACGTCCGTAATTAAGATTGTGCTGGCTAATGTACTAGCACGCGGCATGGTACAACTGTTGTCCTATCTAAACAACAGGAAGATAAAAATTGGACGAGGGAGAAAGGGCAGAACGTGGGGAAGTGATTTACGCAGGGCCGCGCTCCCAGCCGAGTGCCACCTCCGCCGAACCTGCTCCGAGCGGGCAGGATCCGTGCCCGTCCTGCGCGGCCTTGGGCGCGCTGCCGTGCCGCGGCGTGCTGGGACGGCCTCGGGCTGGCAGCCCGCGCCTCTGCCGGTCAGGCTTGTGCTAATGCGTCCTGTCCACGTGTCTCTAGGCTTTTATTCTTGTAACACGGAGGGAGAATTGGAATATGCACACACATATATATATATATATATATATTTTTTTTTTTTCGGCACCAAATTGTGCCTCTGTTGCAAGCAATGAGAGGCTCTACCTTACAATTCAATAATCCGAGGTTTTGACCCTGTAATTTTCTCTGCAGCAATGTCAGCTGGTGAAAAGCAGCTGGCAGTTCTGGAGGAACTTGGCTGTCTGAACGGCAGTCTTTGTCTCAATTTCACAGCAAACCCATCCACCCAAGTGGACTTGAGGCCCGCTTTTGGGGCTTGCAGAAAGGCAAGCTGTGTACGTATGGGGCTCCCTTTCCTGCATTTGGTCGTGACCAGAACAGGCATTATTTTCTGGAGATTTCTGCAAGTTGTTCCTTCTGACTTGGAAGATGTGTTTTCCTAGAGATTGCAGAAGGCTTTGTGACGGTGGTGTTGCAGGTGTATACGCTGATTTGCTCGTATCAGTTCTTATGTGAGCCAAACTTTGCTTTGGGTTTATACGAACTATCATGAAACTTTATGAAATTATTGGTGGGGTTGGCTACAACATGGGAGTCTTATGGAGAAGGTCATCCTAGATATGCCTACAGTCTTCTGCAAAATTTGACCCATCTTGCACCCTTTGTAAAGCTAATGGGAGCTAGTAATTTCTTGATGGCAGTGTTATCCCCATTAGACATTTTATAAGCTTCTGGAAACTTGCCACTGTTTCATTTAGATCCCTGGCTGCAGGGAAAAAAAATCCCACAAAAGCTATTTAATCATTAGGAGAATATTTTTTCCCAAAACCCCCCCCCCCCTTTTTTTTTTTTTAACTACTTCAACTTTTCACATTTAAAGTGATAGCATTAAATAGCATTTCTGTCTTACAGATACGAGCTCTGTGTTTGAACAGAAGCCCTGTGCTGGTATAACGTGCTATTCATAAAGCACTGGATTTTTTGATACTGATCTGAAAAAAATATTCCTAGCAGTGCAGGGATAACTATCTCAAGTAGGGAGTTTGCCTTCGTGCACGGAGGGCACGTGCGTAAACCTAAAACCTTCCTGGGAAAGGAGAACCGGCGGTGTGCTCCCAGAGGTCGTTCTGCTGTCTTTAGTTTGACGTGGGCTGGTGCAGCAGGACCTCGCACCCTGCACACGGTGCTTTTTGCAAGTAGATCCCAAAGCATGTTATGAAGACCGGTGCTGCTACTGATTTTTTTTTTTTTAATAGCTAGAGCAACTGGAGAAGAGACCTGCCATTCTCAAAATACTGATCCTGCTTTATCCCTAAGGATGCTAGAGATCTTTCTCTGAACTTGGATAAGGCTCCTCATTTTCCTGTTATGAATAACGCAGTGAAGAAAAGCTTAGGATATTTCCCCTGGTGTTTTGGGTGAAGAAAAGTTAGAAAAAGAGTCTTAAACAGCTTCTGTTCCTTACTCCCTTCAATGCTTGTAAAATTATTCTTTTTATTCAATATCAAATTTGAACATTGACTGTCTTCAGTTTAATTAATCATCTCATTGGTTTTAGTTATGAATTTTGTGAAGCTCTTGTGCATTTGGGGAGCGTTCTTTAATTAAAGCCAAACTGATTTTTGCTCTTAGGCATGTTTTTTTTTTTTTTGCATTGAAATGTGGCATAATTTGAATTCTGTTCTCCTGTACTTGAGTCTGTATGTGACACAGGGACCAGCAGACCAGTTTCTTTCTCCCAGCTTGTTCTGCTGTCAGGTGTAACGTTAAGTGACAACAAACAGAAGCATGCAGGCTGACAAGATCACACAGGACTTCATGGTAGGGTGCGGACAGCTTTTAGTCAAAGCTGCCAGGCATGTTAGTAGAGTATGCTTAGAGTAGTAGGCTATTTAAACAATATATCCATTATATAGGAATATTCCTATATTCACGTGAAGTTCTTGGAGTAGATGGGATTCAGCAGACTGTGTTAACTGCCCAATTTGTGTTGTGATTCCCGCGTTTCCAGTAGCTTCTAATTCTTCTCTCCCGAGGATCCGTCAGCCTCCAATTCTTCTGTCTTCCTCTGACGTTGATTTTGTGTTATTGGAAAATTTGTTTTCAAGTAACATTTATTTACAACAACAACAACAAAGAATTCTGTGTTACAGGGTATCAGTAAGAAAATACAGTAACTGTGGGCCAAGTGGCAAAACCTGTGCTTATGTTACAGGACTTGAGTGGTTTTTATAGACAGATATCAATCCTGGAGTTTAAAGAAGGGTCAGGTACAAAGTTTTCAAATACAAACATGAGGGTTTTTTCCCTGAGATTTGGAAATCTTCTACTTAGGTCAGGCTTGTGGAAAAGTCAACTGAAGTCAATTGAGATTCATTGGCTCTAATGGGCTTTCGGTCAGCTCTTGCCTTGTCCTGTCAAGTATGAGAAATAAGTCAAAAAAGATGTGAAAGGCCAAGGCTTGTTTAAATCAAAGGCAATTGTTAATTCAAACATTATAAACATATGCTGTCTTCCAAATGCGTGCTCACTTGATACATGAGATGTCTGAGGATTATGAGGTTCACAGTATGAAATCTAAAGGAGTACGTGTCTGTGCACTCACTTAATCGTACGGGTTTTATTTAGCATTTGGCCATCTTTTGATGACCTGGACACCAGTGAAGACTGTTTTTTCTTTTTCTGCTGACTGTAGCGTTGCCTTGAGAGTGCTTAGATAGTCACCTGGAAACTGCTGCTTAAAGAGGCTGACCAGATCTGAGCCATATCTTAACCACTGTGCTTTTCTTCTCTTCCTCCCCCCGTCCCCTCCCTCTGCAGAAGGACGTAGCTCTGAAGCCCCAGGAACGCGTGGAGAAGCGACAGAATCCCCTAGCCAAGAAGAAACGGGAAGCACTTACCAATGGGCTGTCGTATCTGCCGAAAAAGAACAGACTTCACCACCACCAGTACAGCTCCGACCGAGAAAATGATCGTAATCTTTGTCAGCACCTTGGGAAAAGGAAGAAATTACCGAAGGGCCTCCGACAGGTGGGAGAGAAGTTATCTGTTGCGGGGAGGGAGGGCTTTGGCTGTTGGCCCATGGTATGTAGAAGCGGATTTCTCGTTTTGTGGGATCGCTGGTTTGTTTTAACCCCTTCACAGTTGTCGTGTCGTTGGGCTCTCTGGTGCCACTTTGTACCGACTCCTGGTACAAGAAGAGATTAACCAAGTGGGAAAGAAAGCGGCTTGTTGATGCTAGAGCTGGGCTGATTAATGAATGCCCAAAGGTTGGAAAGAGCTTCACATAGGCTGGCTGTGAGACCATCAGGGCAAACAAATGTGGGGTGTGTGTGCTACATTGCTGTGCCAACTTTGTGCTATAAATACGCCTTCTCGTATTTAGTCTATGTACACAGAAGCATATGGCCCTCTCTGAACATCAAGGGCAAGGTGAAGGAATTGTGAGAGGGCAGCTGTTAATCAAGACAAAGCTCTAAGACTGATTACGGGTGCGAGGAGCTCATTTGTAGGATGTCAGTGGTACCAGTGTGAGCTCTTTTGGGTTACAGTAATCACCCACCTCTAAGCAAGAACTTCTTGCCTTCCCAACACTGGCGATATCGTACAGCCGTAGCTGAGGTGTACGTGTGACGAGTAAGCGAGCACGTAGCATCCACGGTTACAAAACTTCAGGCTGGAAGTTTTGGTCCCTTATTCAGGACTGGGCGGTGTTGCGTTTCTTGGTTTTAAAAAAAGAAAAATGTGTGGCAAGTGTCATTTCTCTGGTGAGAATAATAGGCATGTTTCGCTTTTTCGACAAGTAAATATTGATATCCCTTGTGTGTTGGTTATATACAGAAGACTAAATTAGAGCTTGGGCATTCTAAGTATAGTGTGTACCCATATGGTCATTCGGATCATTGTCTGCAAAATTGGAGTCTAAAGTAACAACAAAGAGGCCAGCTTTGACCTAAATTTGAGTGATATTGATGGCTCTTCATCCAAAATTTATGCATTTAATGGAGATGGTTGATACTCTTTGAGTCTTCATCTTTGGTTGGTGAAAGCCAAACACTGCTTTGCAGAGAAACTTATAGAAAATGGTGAGAATTCACTGCTTCTCCTCATGTGAGCACAAGGAAATGCAAAGAGCTTTGAGAACGACGAGTGCATTGACTTGCATTCAACTTTGCTAATCAGTTACAGAAGCTGGTAGAATGTTTTCATGATAATTTTTAAGCCTAGAGTGCATATAAAACTAAAATAAGAGATTACAGAAGACTTCAACCATGCAAGCAAATTGTAAAATACCTATTCTATGCTACCACTCCTGTTAAAGATATTTCTGCGAACTTTATTTTATTTCTAGTTTGTATTCCTAAGGGATGTGGGGAAACTCTTCAAGATAGTTGATGCAATGGTTATAAGTAGATATTGAAGGTTGCTCTGTTTTCCATGTTCACTTACGCCTTCTTCACTCTGTTCCTTTTCAGTATGTCAAATGGTAAATATATCTGCTTTGTGTGGTAGGAACTGGCCTTCGGAAAAGCTGACTTTTTGTACTTTGATTCCCCTGGCATAGCCTCCTGTCAGGTGAAACCTTTCTGCCCGGTACTTAAGCAGTGAAGGAATCGGCCAAGCTGCTGATGGAGGTTATTTGTGGGGTTATGTTTTTAAGAATAAATATACACTGCCTTGGAAGGTATTGAGTTGACAAATGTCATGGAAAATGTTTTTCCTTTTAGCTGATAAATCTGAGTACGCTGCTTAATTCCTGAGGGATAAGGTTGAGAGAAATAAAATATCTTGCTCAATATAAATTTAATACGTTTGGTAGGGGTACAGCTCCTTGGATAAGAACGTTTTAGTCTCACAAACTGTTTAGGTGCTGACAAATCCAAATGGCTTTGGCACTTAGGGAAAAAAATGTCATGGAAAAGACTATGAAGCTTCTTTGAAAAGACACACCCACAACATTTGTATGTAATATTTATGGTAAGTATTTTCTGTCTTTTCTTTAAAGACAAATGGCAGAGACCCTGAAAAAAGGAGGAGAGTGGTGGGTTCTGAGAATGATTTGTTTCCTCTGATCGTACAACATCTTTCCTCCGAGAGCGACTCTCGGCCATGCACATCGGGTTTGTTTCCTCACTCGGTGTCATGCCACTGATTTGCCGGGCTCTTGCTTGGAAGTAAAGTTGCTTGTCAAGCTTGTCAGATGAGAACAAGTCAAGAACTGGGCCCACTGCTGTTTTGTGCTTGGCAAAGTAGGAAGGTCTAAAGCCAATTTAAATTTAGTAAGCTTCTGGATGTATATGGGATCTTTGCCATATTAAGGCTATGTATTTTAGATGTAAGCAATGTATCTCGTTCCTGTTGTCCCCAGCGGAATCCTGAATTGTCACGTGTGAGTATTATGCTTGGATGGCAGGATGTAGTCTCGGTGCTGTCACTTGCATTCCTGTGGTGGCATACAGCCTAGGCTGCAGTCTGTCCCTGTTGGGGAGTGTTTTATACCTGGAGATCATTTGTCGTTCTACCAGCAGTTAACAGTCCTGTCTGATAGGTCTTTCTGCGAAATCTGTTATCTGCTGGCAGTAACTCTCACATGCAGGATTTACACTATGAAGCTCCCTCATCAAACAGATTTAGTTGAAGTCAGCTATTGGAAGGACTGCTAATTAGTTTTCAGAGAAAATCCTTGCAGTATTCATGCAGGTATTTATCCAGCTATGCTGAAATGCCTACAGGTTTATTGAAATCCAGAAAATGTGAAACTATAGGTTAATTAAGGCTCATATTTTACTAGCAAGAAGACTTTTGAACTCTGCTTTGTGAGCTTTTATAAATGTACTTATTAAATGCCTCAAGGAAATTTTAGTTGGTGTTAAGCAAACATAAGACTCATCAGAATATTTCTCCAGCATTTTAAATTTAATTTCCTTTACATTAATTGGTAGATGGCATGTTATTATGTATTTTCTTTAAAAATCATGTGGAAACATTGAAGTGAACGTTGTTAAATTAGAAAAAGGGTGGCAAAAAATGTAATGGTTTTTAACGCGGTGTTGTTCCTCGAGGCTGGAGCAGAATGGGGCATGCTCGGAAACATCGAATGTTGGTTGCGGCAGGCGGGGTGAGTGTTTTAATAGTGGGAGGGAAGGATCGGTTTTCTTTATTTGGTGGGGATGTGTTTTAGAAAGAAGAGAAGACGCTGTACTTTGCTGCCTCCATCATTTCCTTCGTTGCTTTTTTATCACCTCCGCTGGGAGATTCGTACCCCTTGTTGGAGGAAAGGATCATCTTTGGCATGTGCTTGTACATCAGCGCTCTGTGTGCTGGGCCAGGGGTACGTTAGCTGGTTTACATACGAGTTTTACATAGGAGACCAGCTGCTGCTGGGCTCTGTCCTGACCAGCTGAGTCCAAAGTCACTTGCAGAGAATCGAGTCCCGATCCCAGACGTTGGGCGAGAGCAAGGAAGGAGGCAAACTGGCGGGAAGGGGCAGAAAATGAACGAAGGGAGGAAAGCGGGTGATGGGGAGAGATGAATTTAGGAGGTAAATTTTAATGAGATAAAGGGAAGATGGGAAGAACAGCAGAAAAAGAAAAGATACGCCTCTGAATCTGACAGTCCTCAGCTACAAGCGTTATGAACTGTGCATTAGCTTTAACCTCGTAGTCCATTCCGTGACTCGGTTAAATGGGAGGAGGGAAGTACTGAAGCTTTTCCTTCTCAGAATCGCCTCCAAGGTCCCTGTGGCAGTCTCACCCTGCATCTGGACATCTTAAGTTTGAGACTGCTCAGGCTTGCTGGCTGGTCTGCATGGCCGCTCTCCTCCCGTCATCGCCACTTGCGAACATCACGTCGCTAACTGAGTTCCGGATTTAGTTGCGGCACGCTTGTCCTCTGGTGCAGAGGTGCCCACGTGCTTCGGCAGCGCAGCAAACCCCTGGTGCAGAGGGGAAATAGCCCTTGCGTGAGCCGCGTTGAATCGCGCGTGGTCAGGAATGGCTTTTGCACGTTCTTAGAGCAGCCGGTATGTGCCAGGTACCGAGCGCGATGGGAGGTGGGTGCGAGCGGCATGGGTTGTGGCGACACTGGTGGGAGCTGAGCAGATGGGTTTGATTGTCACCGGCAGTGCGATTCCAGTGAGAGCTGACTGTGGTGACAAGCGATTTACAATGTGCTATTTACAGTTTGGGTTTGCAGTCTCTCAATGACATCTGAGTGCTCTTTAGCAACTGCTTTCATTACTGCTTTTCTAAGAGCTGCTAATTGAAAATGAAATTGTGGGTGGGCTTTGGGAGTGAAATAGCAGCTACAAGTATTATAGGCAACCATGTAGAACTGTTTAATTTCTTTTGACTCCCAACTTGCAGCTTTCTGCAGCAGCAAGGGAAAAAACGCACATGCATTTGTACAGTTCGAGGTCAGATACCTTGGAAATACCGTATGCAGCGTGCACGCACCCATAACGAGTGATAAAGGCTTGAATCTCCTTTTACATAGCTGCTGGGATTTGGGGTTATTTCCCTGGCAGTCAGTGGGTTTAAGTGACTGTAAAACTGCTGCAGATCAGGAAAGAACCCGGGCCACAAAAATTACTTGGGTAGGATGACGGAGGGGTTTGCAAGCCGGGCTGCGTGCATTGGGGCTGGCTGGAGTTGAAGGAAACGTTGCTACCAACCTGGGGAGCGTGGGGCAAGCTCGCTCGCATCAGTGGCAGCATCAGCCCGGCACGAGGTCAGCAGTCGTACTGCATGCAGGAGTGGAAACTGAGATAACGTTTCTTTCCATCTTGTTTGTGGAGAGGGGTATTTTTTATTTCAAAACACCAGCACTTTGAAATTACTAGGTTTGCTGTTTGTGTTGCAACCTACACAGCATGGTTTGCTATGTGCAAGCATTGCCAAAAGGTTGAAGAAACTGAAGCAAATGTCACGAGCAACAGGGTTTTGCAGGAGCGCTGGTTTAATGGTGCTTTGTCTGCAGTGTGTTGGTTTTGTGTCATTCAAGGGCAATGTTTAGCTGGATTTGTCAATCTACCTTATTAAAGGCATTTCATTTGAAAATTTAACTATGACATTATGTAAAAAATCAAATTACAGAAAGCAATTTTCAGGTGACTGTGCTTTGGAGTTGCATACGCAGTGTGCATGGATGCAATGATACGGTGGGAGAAGGTGCTCATGTGAAACGTTACCCAGCGGTGTGCGTACGGAGGCTGTGCCCAACGAGGTGCCCGTTGGGTCAGGCAGCACCGTCTGTGTCTGCTGGTTCAGCGCTGCCTCGTCCGTCATTGTGCCGGTAGCACGCCGAGTGCTTCCTACCAGCCCAGCAGCGATTTCACCCTTGCTCGGGCATCGTGCTTTATTCTGCACGCGCGCGGTGTGCTGCGTGTGAGACGACGTGTGTGCAAACGCTCGGCTGCTGTTGGGTTCCCCCTCGGCAGCTGCTGTCGGTGACGGGCAGTGCCCGAATTACGGGCGTCTTCTGATCCTCAGCTGCTGCTTGCTTCTCATCAGAGGCCGCAGAAATCTCCAGCCGCGCTTAACCCGCTGTCCCTGTATCCAGCACGGCATCTGTGAAGGCGCCCAGCTGCTCGGAAGCATCCAAACAACTTCTGGGCCCTGAAAATATATAATTGAGCTCAACGGGCACGGAAAGGATTGTTGTTCTCTACGGAAAGGACTCAGAAATTGTGTTGCTCCGTGAGCCTGTTGTTCTGCACTGCGCATCCCCCCGGGTTTAATGAAGTTCCCGAATAGGCCCTGTGGATTCCTTGAGAAAGCGCACGCAGAGAAACGCGCGCGCACGACTTGCGGTCCAGAGCCCAAAACCGAGCGAGGGATGACAGGATGCAGCTGACATCTTCTGAGCAGCGCGACGAGCCGTGCTTCGTGGCACGCCGGAGCAAACACCTGCATTCATTGATCACCCGCGCCGCGAGGCTGCCACTGCGCCGAAGGTTTGCCTGCAGTGATGTGTCACAGGCATTGCCCCCCCTTGTAATCACCAGTTTCACCTGCAATTTTTCAATAAGCTATTGAATTACACCTCTCTAAATGATACACTGCAAATCCAGCGGGTCCTAATTGCTAATGATGGTTCTGGAAGACTTTCATTTGACTGTAATTAGGTTTGCAAGCAATCAGCTGCCCTTATCGGAATTGAAAACACATATAATGTAAAATACAGGCTGGTGGGAATGGAGCGTTTTCTTAAAAGGAGGAGGGAAGAGGAAGATGTTTTATTAGCAGAAGCTGTGACATATTTCAACACCTTGAAAACATCATGTGTGAAATTAATTCTGTTCAGCATTATACCATCTGGCGATGTTATTGTTCTGTATATATTGCTATGTAAAGTGCGCTTCCTTCATCTGGGCATGTGCTTGTGTTTGAAATAGTAATCGTGAGTCAAATCGATTACTAAGGATGTTATCCCTGCTAGATAGGTTAAAAATACATATTGGGAAGTCCCCTGGACTCAAAATGGCTTCTCAGTGGCGAGTTTCACTGGCAGGGCTGATGCCACTGGAAGAAGAGGGCCCTGTTCTCGCCGTGCCCCTCTCCTGTGCGTGCGTATCCGTGCTCAGAGGTGAGAGAAACCGTGTCCGGGTATTGCTTATTGAAGCTGGAGTGGAAAGTGCCTGCGTGTTAGACTCGGTACTGTGATAATTGTTTAATAATACACTGCTGTTTTGATCCTACCTGCGTGCTGCTGCGTTAACCATCCTGCTCAGAGCCTCTGTGGGAGCCAACAAGCACGAGCTGCTTGTGTCTTCAGGCTGGGGCGCAGGCACGGAGCCCTGCTCTGTCGACACGGAAGAATATACGCCTGAAACCTGGCCACAATCTGTTCTGTGCCTGCTCTGGCTGAGATATCAGTGGTTTGGTAGCGTGGATGGTCTCTTAAGAGCTGGATGTGGGTCTTCATTCCTGATACGGCCACCAGTGTGATTATCATGAGAGTGCTACTTCTAGGTGGCAGAGCTTGCCCAGCTAGGGAGGAGTTTCCTCGCCCATGGCTGTTGTGTTGCAGGTGATCAGGCTTGTAAGAAGATGAGCGATGTTGGCATGTTTTGATTTCTAATGCAAATTTTGCCGCTGAGTTGCGATCCACCCTGCTGCATCTCACTTTGTCTTTTGGCTCTGGCTTACGCAGCTGTGAAGCGGAGTTGCCAGAGGGACCTCGGGGGTGCTGTCAGGCTGTCCCTGCGAGGCGGGGGCTTGGGGACAGGCTGCCACCGCCCTGCCGCAGCCCAGGCAGCGCTGCTGGGAGAAGGGGCCGCGTTGCGCGCCGCTCGCTCCCTCAGCAAGAGTAGCAGGAACGCCCAGCAAGTTCCAAACTGAAAAAAAAAAAATTAGAAACAGTGGCTTTTTAGGTTAACCTAATTATGTTAATCAATTAGGCATCTTGAGAATAATAGTGTAAAAAAAGTTACTGTGTGTGGAGCAGTTATTGTCTCCCTGGATTATCTTTTTCCTTTTATTGTTGGCACCCTACTTTAATTGAAAACTTAAATGATTATTAAATGTGCTGTATTGGGAAGTTAACCATATTTTAAATGTGTGATGCAATCAATTGCTGTCTTGAAAGTTCCTAAGCATGTTACCAATAAGGAATTAAGCAAAAAATTAATTTTGACTGAGGCTGCTTGGAGATGAATTAGACTCTAGCTTAAGTGATGGTTGAATTTAATATTTAGACAGTGTAATAAAGTGACCATATTGAATTAAAAAATACATCTTCCAGCATGTAAAAGAATATATATATATATATATGCATACACACTGTGTTATACAAATAACTTACATCTGAGCCAAGACTTCTGACCTATAGATTTGCCTGTGTATTAACTGGAAGCACAGCAGTTTGTCCTCAGGTTGTTAATGGGAAGATTAAAGTGTTGAAGCTGCGTTACTTAACTCTTTTTTCCCCACAGACTCCGCGCTCACGGAGGGAGGAGGCACGGGGGTGACGCGTTTCCGCGCGGTGCAGCACCCCGCAGCGCGCTGGGGGCTCGCAGCACCCCGGCTGCACGCCCGGGGCCTGGGGACAGCGGCGCAGCAGGTGGCAGCCTCGGAGGGGTCCGGCTCCGGCGTGGTGCTGGGACACCAGCGCGGCTCCTGGAACCCCAGGTCCGGCCCCAGAGTGCGTAGCTGAGTCGGAGGCACGGGTCTGGGCCGGGGGTTTGGAAAGTTAGGTGATCCCTTGAATTAAGGGAGTGGGATATTTTGCTATCTCTTTGTAAGCGAGGGGTGCACCACTGGTGTCGCTGGCTTGTTACCTCCCTGAAGAGGAGGGAGGCTGTAACTCCCCTGGGTCTGAGCAGCTGCTTTTTGGCTGAGGTGTGTTGGAAGCAGAAAGTACATGGCAGTGTGAGTGGCAGCATTACCCGCAGCCTGGGAAGCTAACGCGGTGTGAAGTACAGGTACGGGGCTTGCACGGTCGCTTTCGTGGCTTGCAGTGCCCTGTGGCGCCGTTCCAGAGCTGGAGCCTCTCCTGGATGTGGCCGTGGGGCCAGCCCCGCGCTGTGCCGGCGTCCCCGCAAGCTGCTGGCCTTGCTGGAGGAAGCGAGCGTGCGAGTCGCTGAACGGGCTGCTGTTCATTTCATTTCAGCAAAACCGACCCATGTATATGATCCTAAAGCTCAGAAAGATGATTGATAATCTCCCACAACCCCGAGGAGACTATTCTCTACTTTCTGTGGTTTCACAAGTCGGAATTTTTCTTTTTTATAAACTTAAGGCATTTTTTGTTTGTACCAAAACCCACTGAAATGGAACAACCCTTTTAAATAGAATTCCCCTTTCCTATGTTTGACCCTTTTTTATAGTTAATGAGCAACATTTGCTGGAACAGCCACATTTCTGTTTGTTATTAGCAAAGGTGTGACATAGCTTTAATTTTTATGCTGAACTCACTGCACTCTTTAATTCCAAGGGATGTTTTGAATCAGCTGCATTGCCAGTTAAAGAACACACTATGGCCATTACTACGCAAGGCCAGAGACTCGTAAAGCAGACAAAACAAACTTGTCCTTTTGTCCTGACCTTTCCACAGAACAATTTTCTCTGCTCAGTATTAAAATAGTGAGGTTATATGAGTGAAAATGAGTTACCCATGTGCAAAAGTTACTGTTGCTAAAAGAAAAAATATTTGAATAGAAGATAGCTGCAAATGTTACTGCAGTTTTGCTAGTCATGCTGTTGGATGTTTGCCTCCAAGATTAGTAGGACCGTACAGGCTATGACAAAATACATACTTCTGATGGGTTTATAATTTTGCATTCTTTAATAATAAGTCAGTGATGGATGGGGTTTGGGATTATCCTTTCATATCGGATCAGCTATTGGAAAGTTTGTACAAATGTGTCACCCCAACTTGAATGGGCTTCCTTGAAAAAGTCCTAAGCTCATACTGAAGTCCCCCTTGGGACAGCACCTGAGCACGTTCTTAGCCGGAGCTGCTTTCCTGCTGTTTTCTGGCACTGCTGACCTCTGGGGGTACTTGTGGCAACCTGTTTTCAAGAAAATGGAATTCTGTGCTTTCTCCAGTTAAAGAGTTGCTGTTACAGTGTAATCACAGTTCCTCCTAGCATGGAAGACATGAGAAGAACGTTACCCTTTTAGTCCAACAAAGGAAGATGTAGAAATAGTGTGATGGCCTTTCCAAATCTGTCCTGGGTGCAAACATCAGTGAGGCACAGGATCTGTTTAAGGTAAGGGAAAAGTTTGGCAGAAGACGATGTGGGCATAAACTGGCATCAAGTTAGTGTTAGTGGGAAGTTAAGCTTCCACCCCAAGGTCTGGTGAGATCCTGCAAGAAACCGCGGCAGAAGCAAGCAGGAAGATGGCAGGTTTGCAGGCACGAGTTGATTTGGATTATGTAAAAAAGGAAAACTGGATGCCATTAAGCTCTCGGACAGCAGGGAGCTGAATCGCTGACCTCGGAGTTCCCGCGTCCTGCCTGCCTGCTTGCCTTCCCCGTTAGCGCAGTTACAACCAGCCGAAGGAACCTGCCCGGTAAAGAAACGAGACCCACGTTCATAGCGAGTTCCCTCCACCACAGCTCTTGTCTGCGTGAGCAGAGAAACGAGAGAGAAGAACCCAAGTTTGCTCAGCAAATGCAGTCAGGCCGATGCCCATCTCATCCTTCCCCCAGTCTCCCGAAGCTAAAGAAGGCCTTAACGTAATAAAATCTAGAAAAACTGAGAATGGGGGTAGAGCTGGAAACTGGTGCTTGATACATTTTCTTTGAAAGATTTCAGGTTGGCTTTGTGTAAATATTGTAATCAAAATATTTAAGCATAAAGCAGGTGGATTTTCTCAAAGCCACACGAAGCAGCAAACGCCTGGTGCAGGAAAATTGAGGTACTCTGTTATTTTTGCAGACCCTGCTCGCCACTTCCAGATGCCTTCCGAGCAGGTTTTACTGTGCTCTAGTTGAACAAGTCTCCTCCTCCTCTAAATAAAAACAAATCAAGTGCCGAAAGCAGGCAGAGGGTTAATAAAAATGAAAATTGTGTTAAAATTAGTAATCAATCTGTTAATGTTTTATATCTCCCCTCCCCCTAACACATGTTCTTCTCTCGTAAAGCACCTTATTGCTTCCTGCGTGTTTACCGGCTTTTAGCAAGTCAAGCAGCTTTCAAATTGCTTTGATGTTAATTATAGAAGTTGTTCGATAGGGCTTGCTAGGTGAGGGGAAATAGCTCGTATGTTTAAGAAAATAAATATCCGGGCAAGCACTCCATGCTTTGGTTTTGAAGAAGGAAATAGCATCCTGATGGTTTAGCGTTCTGCTGTTAAAGAATGGCCGCGTTTGGGTGGCATGCTGCTCTGGATTTGCAAGGTTTGATACTAGTTGGATTCAGTGCTTCTGATGGTAAAGGGGAACCGTGCACCGAGACTTTGGTCTAGGCTGACCTGTACTTCCTCTATTAAATTCCAGCGCTGCTAACACTTCCTCTGCAGCTCTGCTTGGCGTTCTAAAAAAGAAAAAAAAAAAGGAAAAAAGGGGGGAAAACCTCTAGCTGCCTCTGAATCAGTTACTCAATGTCAAGACGTAAAACCCCTGAAAGAGCGTGATTTGTGGCGGTGACAGGGTGGGAACTGAGGATTGGGACCGCTTGGCACTGCGTGCTCTGTGGTCTCTGGCAAGTCGCAGCCTCCTTTCCCCATGCTCATCTTGTATGTAAATCATATTTAATCATAAAGAACTTGTCTACCAATTCCTAATCAAGGCATAAAGGCTTAATCAGAGATTTTGTGCAATGTTTGGAGATCTTCAGATGAAGGGTTCGGTACCTGCGTGGTGCATGAATATTAATCGTTGCTGGTACAAAGCACCGTAGCCATTACAGCCGGCGGTGCAAAACGAGCGCCGTGCTGAATGGCAGGAGGGTACCCGTGCCGTAGCTTATTGGTAGCGTTGTATTTCTGAATTAGTAACAATACCCGGAGGGGGAGGGTGGACGGTGTGTTGTCACAAACTGCTTTCAAAAGGTTGGAAGTAAGATTTGTGGTCTGATGTTTCCTATAAGAATTGCAGCGGTTTTGGTGATGAAAAGATCTTATTTTCAGTATTAAGGCTTGTGCTTGCAGTGTTTTAAATGACCCTGTGCTTTGGTATGCAATAAATACTGAAAACGACCCCCTCAAACTTTCTTCTTCATAATAATGGCACACTCTGGTATAATTATTACTCGTATGCTATTACTGGTCTACAGTAGGTACCAGTGGGTGTGTTATTTCCAGAAGCAGTAAGTGGCATGACACTATTTCGGAGTGATCGTAAAGCATTTCCTGGAGCAGAACTGTATGAGACCGTACTGTCTCACTGGGGGAAAGAGACCTTACCTATCAATAGCAATGCAAGGTTTGTAATTTTAAATCTTTCTAATTTAAATCACGAAAATCTGTTTTTCATGAATAATTCAGTGATCTGATTTAGTAGAATTATTTCCAGCCCATGTATATTAAACAGCCAACCTGCTATGCCAGTTCTGTTTAAGATGCTTTTGATGGAGGTTTTCTCTTTCCCGCAGAAATGATCATCTTTGCCTGTTAGAAAATAAAGCTGCTGTGGTATTTTGTCCTTTTGATTGCACGAGGATATTTCTTTAAACCTTGTAGGCTAAAATTCAAGCTGAAGAAAAATAAACCCCTTACTTCAGTAGCTCCTAGAATTCAATTTGGAGAGAGTAAACCTTGTACTATATCCATTAGGAAAATGGCAGTATTCTTCCATTTCCCGATGTTATTCAATTACTTACCCTGCTTCCTGCTTTTAGCGTAAACTGTATATTTTAGCTCATGACCTTTGACAGCAAATTGAATCACAAGTGGAGATGCAATGGAAGTTGTTGTTTTTTTAACAAGACTCTTTAAAAGCATTGAAGTGTAGGAGATTTTTTGTTGTTTTGTTTTTGCTTAGTTTTTAATAAGCCTTGCTGTGGATTTTGTAATACAGTGCGTTTTCCTCAGAAAAAGGAAATTTAAGTAAATTTCCTTCCTCCTTTGCACTGGAGAACAGCACAGTCTGCGTCGTGCCTGGCGTTAGTGCGTGCCTGCTGAAATTAGCATTGCATATTTTAGTTAATACCAATAAAAGTGGATTTTGTTTAATTTAGAATCAACCCCTTGTTTAGATTGGATTAGCAGTTTAAGAAAAATATTTAGCTTGTAAAACGATGCTATTGACACAAAGCGGTTACAAGTCCAGCCTCCCTCGGAGCTCTGCCTCACCGCCGCCGGGGCCTGCTCCCTCCTGCCCCTCCCCAGCTGCGGGGTCCTGTGCTTCCACAATGTTTGTGTCCAGTTTCAAGCCTTATGATGGGACGTGAAAGTGTCTTTTGCTGCATGAAGTCATCAGGACAGGATAAATCGAGTCCTTCAAAGGTGACGCAGCCTTTCTGTACCATTGCAAACATACAGCACTTCTGAGTGAAGCTCGCTTCAGAGAAGCTGAGGAACGCTGAGCGGTGCTGTCGGGGTATTGGCACGGCGTGACTTCAGCAAACACTTCATCAGCCCCTTTGTGGCTTTCATCTTGCCCCAGTTTTACTCTCTCGGAAACACGTGCTTCGTTTTCCAAAGTTTCCCAGCAGCACAAGTAACCTCAGTCCTGGACTCACAGTACGTGGGAGTTGGTCTCAGTACAAACTGGTGGGATTTAGGGTCCAGGCTGCCTCTGTGGCTATTGGCTTTTAGTCAAAAATGTGTTTCTTGTGTACTGATTTTACAGGGCTTTGCCCTTCAGGGAGGGGGAGCCAGCCCGGCTGCCCTGGAGCTGCTTCTCATCCGCAGCCGCGTGGTGGCCAGGGTCTGAGACCTCAGCCAGAGATTGCACATTTCGTGTTCAGGTGTGTGTGTGTGTGTGTGTATATATATATATATGTCTTCTATCTAATTCATATGCAGATGATTTTAAATTTTGAATGTCTCCAGGTCTGCTGCCCCTAAAACAAAACAAAAAAAGGAAATGGGGAAAAAAGGAAAGAAGTGCTTGGACTAATACAGCTCTCAAGAAAAAACAAAGCCAATCTTCACACATTGTTCTAATCTTTAGCTCCTCTTACACAAATTGCAGCTCACTTAAAAGCTTTCAGTCATGCTATTCACTCTGCAGTTGTGAGTGGTGTGGATGCAGGAGGAAACCAGAGGCAACGTATTGTATTGGTTTGAAGCTTTCCAGCCCGGGTGCCCCCAGCGCCGCAGAAACCCTCAGGAGGAGCGTGGGTGCTGCCCAGGGCCCTGCCCGAGAGGAAACTTCACCCGCGGCCTGCCCTGACACGGGAGCTTTTCCATTAACAGCCGGATGAGACTTCAGCGGCTCCTAGCTTCATCTGTCCAGAGTGCTTTCGCATTGTAGTTCCTCCCAAATTTATCATTTTTACTCATCCTATGTCTTTGTAGGATAATAAGGGACCACTGGTGTGCTCAGAACTTGAACCTATATTGAACTTGAACAGAACTTGAATTCAGGAAGACAAAAATCAGGAGATGTCTTAGCTTTGGTTCTTACAATGTAAAGAAATGGATGCCCACCTTTCTTCCCTCGGTTACAGAAGCGGCTCGCCGCTCGCCCCAGCTTCGGTGGTGCCTGCTCGCACTGGAAGCATGATTTCTTCTTGTGCTCCGAGCTGCAAAATTGTAGGGCCTGTACGTGCTGCAAAGTTGTATCGTGGTCCATCTTGGGTTTGTGTTTGGAGAGAGCCTGGCTTCTCTGTGTGTGTATTTACCTAACCTGGTACAAGAGAGCTTTGTTGCTTCGGGTTGTGCTGCTCTGCAGGCTGTTCCAAGATAATGTTTAATGCTTTCTTGTTCTGGCTGCAGCAATGCCAAGTATTTGTTGAACATCTGTCAGTGTGTTCAGATTATTAACCTAACTTCTGCTCGTTTCTGTTAATAAAAACATTTGGGCTTCACAACAAGCATGTGCAACAGTTCTCACACTGCAGCTCCCACTGAAATCCGGCTGGGAGGCTGACGCCGTCTCGGCCCAGCTGGCACGGTGCTGCCAGCGCCTCCTTCGTGCTCTTGCTGCCCTTTGTGCTGCCCAGAGCTGGAAGGGAGGCACGGTTTGTGAGCGTTTGTGTTTAATCTCCACGCTCTAAAGCTCATCGGGTTTTGAGACAGACTGGAGTGGATGGGAAATGGACACACAGACTGTGTCCAAGGTTAGCATCCCTAATCAGAAGGCAGTGGTCTGCTGTGTCGGTGCCGCGTGGTGCCTGGCGGACGTTGAGTTGCCAACAGGAGGGTGTTGAGGAGCATGGAGGAATGCAAAACGCGTGAGAATCGGGGCACAGAACTGCTCTCCTCACCTCTGCCTTGGTCGTTCCCCTGCCCAGAGGCTGTGGGCTCCTGGACCTGCCCGAGCGGGGCTGGGGTCCCCTTGCTGGCCACCACGGCTGGGTGGCTGCCGCGTGTGGCACCGCACGAGTCGGTTCTGCTCCGGGGACTGGGGCTGCTGCTTACTGCAGTCGTTTGGTGTCGACTGAAGGGCTGCTAGTGTAATATGTATAACAAGCAGCTGTGTAATGCAGCTCGGGCAGTGATCCCTGAGCTTGGCTCTCCTCACAGCCATGGTCAGGCCTTTGCTTTATTGTTAGCACACAGTTCTTGCAAGTTGAGTTAAAGGACAGGTCTCCTTTTTGGACTGCATGCCGTCCACTGGGCAACGAATTGCACTTGGAGCCATTCTCCCAAGCCTTATAATCTTTTACTGCAGATACTATTAATAAAAGTATTAATTACACTGTTTTGGAATTAGGATTTCGTAATGAAACCTCAAACGGAAAACTCGAGCCCGCTTGGCCGAATGTCATGAAACACTCAAACTTGGGCTGAGAGTGGAATAAAAGTCTGAGTTGCTTTAAGGTTTACGGGTAAAAGAATGTAAAACTTTTCAGCTTGTCCAAGTTTTGACAGAAAACCTTGCTGCACTTGGCAGGCCTGGCTGGGTTCCTTAAGTGTGAAATGCAAGATAAAACCGGTGACTCGGAGCCAAGCACAATGAAGCTCAAGGGTTCTCATGAAACAAAGAGCAGCGGAGATGCACGGATTTCACTCGCGGCTCTCCTTCGATCCCTGGCCCGGCTCAGTGGGACGCAGCGGCTGGAGCATCCCCAAGCCTGGCACGGGAGCGCCGTGGGGAAGCAGCAACTGGAAGAAACGCGCGGTCCGGAGACGCAGCTGGCGAGCACAGCTCTGACTTCGGGGGTCTGGGGGCCGTGCCAGCCGAGCGTTTTGCCCGTTAAGTGGCTGCTCAGTCGTAGAGCGAGCCCAGAAGTGAGATAAACCCACGAAGGCTTTTGCCGTCGTAGCGCGTGCAGCAGTACCAGCGTGCGAGCTGTAATTAGAAGCTGTTTTGAATACGTTTTGAAGTGTTTGACATGGAATGGGTGGGAAAAGCAATTTTCTCTCTGTCCTTCCTTTCACCCTTGACCTGGGACTTCTACAGCCTGTCAGGAGAAATGAAGAAAGCCTTTTCTTGTTCTTCTATCCAGAAAGGCTTTTTAAGAAAAAGGGATGGTTTTTAAAGTGTTCAGGAAGATTTTGCTGACTGTGGATAGAATTTGTGCACGTGGGGAACAGGGGGAGTCAGCCATTTGACATCTCTGTGCATCCAGTATGCTCCAGGGTTCAGATTTTTCACAGTATTTTAAATCTCTTTGAATGACTTCAGTGCTTGAGTATTGCATGGTGGGGACTCGGGCTTTCCTCTCTCGTTGTGTCCTGATTGAAGTGCCGCGCTAGCTGGGCTGGGTGGAGGTGAACAGCACTTGGAGTTTTTATGCAGAGCTGTTTGTCTATAATTGCAAGAGTTTAATTATTTTTTTTTAAACAAGACTTTGTAATTCTTGTGGAAATTGCTGCTAGCTCTTTCCTGTCAACGTGAAGCTCACTCACGCTAGTGAAAGCATTTTCCTGGAGCTTCAGTGGACTTTTGGAGCAGGGAAGAGGACGTGCTTCCAGTAGCAACTGCGGAGCAGCAGTGGGTTGGTCCGACGTGAACTTTTTGAGGATGCAGTCAGCTCCAGCCAGGCAATCCATGCCGTAACATTCTGGGGCAACTTTTGTCATCAAAACCAGTTGGTAAGGCAGTGGAAGCTCCCCTCTTGGGTCCTAACCCGACCAGTAACCCCCTGCAGGTGGGCTTCGCCTCTAGGAACGTGGATGCTGCCCAGCTTCTGCCCTTAGTTGCTTAACCAAATCTCTGTGTGGCGTAATTTAGTTGATTAACTACATCACTGTGTGCTGTGACGTTCAGATCTCTGGTCTCACTAGCGTGAGCAGCTTTGCGATCTGTGATGTAACGGGAGAAAAAAAGGGAAGAACACAGCGCGAGCAGAACAAACTTAAGCCGGGGCTTTAGCGCTGCGCTTTGGGCCGCTCTCGCCTCTGCCCGGGGCTCCCAGGTGCTCCTGGGGTGCAAGCGGCCGTCCCCGGGGGTCCCTCTGCCGGGGGGCTCCGGCCGGCTCCTGGCCCCGGGGCGGCTCCNGTGCGGGGCCCTGGGCTCGGGAGCGCCGTGCCCGTCGGCTGGGGGGGTTCGGGAGCGCTGCGGGGTCCCGTGGGGAGCTGGGCGAGCAGCGGAAAGCCGACGCGTACGGTGTGGAGGTCCGGAACATCCCGGCTTTATTCCTCTGTCTGCCGAAGACAGAGATCCCGCAGCCCTCGCTCTGTCGCCAGCCGGCATCGCTGGTGCGGGCGAGCTGCCGGAGCCGTGCGCTGGGGTCGCCGTGAGTCTGCAACACATGGGTCTGGCTGCAGGACCGGAATTAAAGGTGTAAATGCTTAGTGACAGGCAGGAGGCTGGACGTGGGACTTGCTAAGAGCCAAGCGTGCTTTACACTGCTGTTTGAAAACAGAGAAGCTGCGAGAGAGAAGCGGCAGCCCCGCCGAGCCGCCTCTGCCCCTTGGCTGGCTGCTCGGGCTGTTCGGTGGAGCAGGCTCAGAGCGAGGGGCAAGTCCTGGTGCTGCCAGTGAGGCTGTGGTAACAGGAGATCCACTGGCGTTTCTGTGACAGTGATGGGAGCCTTTCCTGGAGAACCAGAAACGCCGTTCCTAAAGGTGTCGCTTGCTCCCTTCCTCCCTTTGGGCACTACTGCACGCAGCCGGTGACGGGAGCGTAAATGTCAGCACTGTGCCTTGCTTTCCTGTTCCCGGGAGAGGAAAAGAATGAAGAGGCCCCATGTTAGGAGGATCCGCACGGCTTGCTGTGTGTGACGGCCTGTCTCAGCACCCGGAGGGGTGGGTGCCGGTGAGGAGCAAAGCCCTGGAAGCTGGCAGAGCCCAGCGGGGTGCTGGGGTCCCCCCGCACCGCCTCTTGAGCTCGGGAGAGCTCCGGGTGCGCGAGACCTGTTCGCAAAGGGCGAGTGGATTTGCAGAGGGAGTGTGGTCACGTTGAGCGTCTTCCAACCGCCTGGAGGTGTTGCTGTGTGTGGGCGAGGCTTGCAGAAGCAACACCAGCTCCCCGTCACCACCACCGCGAATAACAGCTCTCAGGCTGGCTAGCTGGAATGTGGAACTATGATTTTATTGGGTCGCATCCTGTCAAATGTTACAATTTTTGCTGCCTGTACAATGCCATAGCGAATTAGTAACGAGAGAGGTGACAAACTGTATTTTGCCTGTGATCAGCCTTACTTATTATTCAGCTGTGATTATTTTTTAATGGTTTAAGAAGTGTAGAAACATTTTTATGGGGCTGGATGGGAATGGTGGATATCAGTGTTTATAATGTCTTCATAGATCTGGATGAAGTTGAAGGTTGAAAACTGTGTCTTTTCCGGTGGAGCAACTGGTTAACGGGGTGCAGTACTGGTTTTGTCTTCTTGCGAGCGTATCGAGAGCTGCCACGGCATTGGTAAAGGGCGTCTCTCCCGTTATGAAACCTGCTATCGCCGTGGTACCTAAAAAATAGCCATTTCACATCTCTGTTCCCTGTTCTCCCTTTGGTGATGAGGAGCAGGGTCCTGCCAGACATCCAGGGCAGCCTGCTCTTCTACAGACCTTCGCCTTCTGCTTGGATTCTCTGGTGTCTAATAAGGAATAAGCTCATGCTGCAGGCTTTCCTACCGTGAAGACAGTTTGTGCTCTTCTCCTCCACCCTGATGCTTCCTTTCAGGATTCAGTAGCCATCTAGTATCTGAGATCACTCCTCAGCAGTCAGACGTGGTTGCAATTAATTTTATAATGCAACATCAGCATAACTTGGGTGAAGTGTGCTATGATAGGTGAGCTGAAAACCTGGAGAATTACAATTAATTTCTTAGGCTGAGCTTTTCATTTCAGCCTGTTGAAATGGAGGTGTTCCAGGCTGCTGGGCTACAGTCGGTGCACCTGACCGTGTGTCTGTACTTAATTCTCCCACCTCGGGGCAGGATGCGGAAGGCTTGGTTCTGCGTCTGGACGCGCCGTGGTCTGCGCGCAGCGCGTTGGAGGCCCGGCAGCTGAGCTGAGCTTTGGCTCTCTGCATCCTGCCGGATGCGAATCGCGTCTCAGCTCCCCATCGGAAGCGCTGTGGTTCTTCCAGGCCTGTGCTGGGGCAAGAAGAGAAGAGCAGAGGCTTCCTGTGGCAGCCTGATCCAGGTGCGTTAGGGGGCCGCGGGGCTGCGCTGCTTCGTGCTCGGCTGTGTCCCCAGGAGCAAGGCAGGCAGTGGAGCACTGAGCCCCGG
Source organism: Anseranas semipalmata (assembly GCA_013399115.1). Taxonomy (NCBI): domain Eukaryota; kingdom Metazoa; phylum Chordata; class Aves; order Anseriformes; family Anseranatidae; genus Anseranas; species Anseranas semipalmata. Next base: position 319,312 of record VXAA01005063.1, on the reverse strand, counting down.
GCACAGAGGTGCTGTGAAGCTCTTATACCTGCCCTCTGGTAGCTCTCCCTGGGCAAGGTGTATTAAGTCAGCCGTTTCCATCCACTTTTAAGACGCCCGAGTGCGGTAAAGGGCTCTTTGTATAACTGGAAATTGTGTATCACAGCGTTGAGCAGGCGGGCAGTCGTACTCCCGAGACATCTGTGCTTTATTGATAAAGACTGAAGTGCGAACGGTGCTCTGCTGTCCCTCTTGCTTCAAGGCAGCATCGTGAGCTATCTTAGTATTGAAATACCTTGTTATTTTACTGCTTTGAACTGAAGGGAGAAAACGAGACAAAAGCCTAGAAAGGGAAACTCAGTAATGTGTTTATGTGAAAAGTTTAAAGCTTTGAAAGGGTTGTAATGCTCTTCTACCTTGAGATGCTAATGCTGAAACTTGAAACAACACAATATCATTAGCAATTAAATGCGTCTGTGTACTTCTCTTACATCTTGTAAGGCTCTTGCAAATCAAAGGGGAGACGTACACACATCTAATAAAATAATGATTTTGAAAGCAGAGTTGCAAAGCCCTGTTTGCAATTCTCAGACAGCATCTTCATGCCTGGCATATTTGCATAAGGTTTTAGAATAAAATTAATTGCCCCGGGCTTTGGACTTGGATTGAATTTTGTTCTTTGCCTGCGTGTTGTTGGTACTTTGCCTTTCTATGCCTCTACTTTGGTGGCTTTTGTGCTGTAGTATTCCCAGAATTTAACTTAATTAATTTTATTTTCTGTCTTTGAATTGCCTGTATTATTCTTCTGGTGGCAAAGGCTATGTGTAAACAGATAGGTATACAGATAACTTATTTAAGAAGTTAATTACATATTTTAAATAGCATATAGAAGTTCACTTATGTAAATATGGATATCCAGCATGAAGAAAGCATTTTAGTAATAAAGTAGAAACACTTCTGAATACTGTCTTCAGAAGCCAATAGCCAAGCAGAAGTGGATTTGGAAATACATTTTTGGTGAATATGTTTATGTAGTATGGTTTTTACTATTTTTGACACCTGTTTTATGTTTATTCTGCTAAAACAAAGTAGTGTGCACATGTATATGTGCACATATGTTTATTATGCACATGATGTATTTGTTACAGAAAATGTAATGTAAACATACAAAAGTTCACATTACTTTAAATACTGAGCTTAGCTGTCAACCACAAAACATATTTGCAAACTCTTTCAACATGTGTAACATATACAGCCCTAATTAGAAACATTACAAGAGCAGGAGATGCCCATATGTTAGCAGTAATTACGTTGAAAGAGTTTGTCTTGTGGGTCGGAGTTAACTTTGGAACATACACTGAGCTTTCACATGTTAGGGCTTCGTAACGTGCCTTTAGAACATGTCTACGTGGATGGCCATGCCCATGTTGCGTTAGATTAATTACAGCTGAGGGTTTTTAATGCAGAGATCTTCTGATAGGAGATAGTGTTTAACATATGTTCCTAACAAAGTTAGGGAAGTGTTGTCTTGAAAAAGGCAGTGTTGTGTGTTGGGATATACATTGGGCCTTTTGTATACGTCATCTTTAGGAAATGCGGAGCAAATGTAAGTACCATGTACTGCAGGGCACTCAGGAGAAGATTCTGTCTGCGGCAAGCTACAGTCATTTTAGGGTGTGAACTACAGTGTGTTCCTCTGGCACGCGTGTAAGTGGATATTTATGGGCAGCATAATTTCAAACAGAATAATTAGACATAAATGTATGAATGGGTCAGGGCTCTCAATCGAAAAGAGGTTTTAAAATAATTATTTATTTCTTTGGTTCTGACTGGCTTGCTCTGTACTTTGTCAGTTTAAATATGCTTATAACAGGATGCAAGCCTAGCAGAAAATGTGTATATTTAGTTTGCCGTTATATATGAGTAAATAATAATGACTATGAAGATAAAGATAGTGGCTACGGCAGTAGATAATGTGTTTTTGTGATAAATACAACTAGGTTTACAATTTGTTCTGCCTTCAATCTCCAGCATGTCCCGTGGTTTCCATGTCCTTCAAGTCAGCGTGAAACAGAAGCAAGTTGTGCTCTGAAAAGAGACAAACAATTTGTAACACCGAAGTGATGTTTTCGGTGAAATAACGTACAACTTGTTTGTATGCCATGAATAAGCAGCCTTTTATTACTAGGACAAGAAATATAGTACTTTAAAAGTGTGGGACGTGTTGGTATTAATCTGAAAGTGTTCAATTTGTAGGTTTAGCATCTTAAATAAGAGGGTGTAATATCCTACTATTGGCAAACACTAAAATGTTGCTTTAGTGTGTCATTGTGGTAGCGCGCTGAAAGATCTAAATTTTTATTCATTAGGCTTTATTTCTGGAAAAATGCCTATGATGGCATTTCACAACGGGTTACCATGAAAATCTGGAGGAAATGGAGGAAAGTCCCTCTGGTTTTGGTTTTAAAGAACCAACAGTTCTGTGTTAAGGTACAAATGGGGATCAAAAGCAGTGGGCATTGTGAATGAACCTGCTGTCACAGGCATTTTAGTAAGGATTCGTATTTACTAATACCCCTAAGCTGTAACTTCTCTTTTTAATAAAGGTCTGTTATTCCTCCTCGCTCTAGGGATTGGAGTTTAAAGTTCAGGGAAAGTTTCTGTAGCTCTTGGTTATGAAACCCATTTCTCATAACTCCTGGACTTGTGCTCAAGGACAGCGCTATCAATACTGTCAATTTATAAAGTCAAAATCTCTGCTGACCTTTGGTCTTGGTGTCTTTATTTATTTATTTCTGCTTTGGTCTCTGAAGGTTAGTCCCCTGCTTTGATGTGAGAAGAAAAAGACTCACAGATGATAAGAATAGTGTTTTAATCCTTTCCATGCTGTCATGGGAATGACTGCTGTCTTAATGTGTTTCAGTGATTGACGGCATTTTGGGGAGAAATTCAGTGTGTGCATTTTATTGATTGTGCAAATACTCATCCACTTCGGGAGGAGCATCCTTGCTAAGTACCTTGGGTCAGTGCTCAGTGGAATGGAGAATTACTTGCTTTAAAATGAGTGGGACGAGGCCAGGTTGTACCTGGCAGTGTTCTTCCAAGCCAAGCACGCAGAAACATTTCAGATGGTAAGTGGTGTCTTTTTAGCATCAGCTACATCCTTACCCAGTAACTGATACCTCATCTGGTATGAATAAGGGTTCATGTGGCAGAGGATGGAGCACAGGTATGTGTAGGAACAAATCCTGTGGAATAGGACAGCTGTTATACAGAGTTCAATGTTTTAGCTTAACCCATTGGTGGCTTCGGAATTTCATTTCTATACCATGGCTCCCTGCAGAGTCGCCGCTGGCTAACCTCGATGTCCAGAAGCTTGGTTGTTAGCCAGCTTTTAGGACGGCAAAGGACAACCATGCTGAAGGAGCTGTACGGGTCAGAGATCCCAGGGCCAGCTAAGCCAAAGAGTGCTTCGGGCTGAGCTGTATTTTCCTGCAGCCTGGGATGGCAGTGGGGCTGGTCCCTGTGCAGGCAGCGTGCCTGAGTCAGAGCTGTGCTGCCCGGTAAGTACCGGGCTCCTGCCAGCTCCTGCTTTGGAGGAGTGCTTTTGTGAGCAGAAATGGATTTCTTTTCAGGGCATGCTTCGGATATGTGAGGTTGTCTGAGGGCTTTTTCCATCTTGCCAGCTGTTTCATAATTTGAAGAGGATATTGCTCAAACTGTCCACTTACTATGGTTGCGGATGCCAGCAAATGTTGGTCCATTTGAAGTGACTACTGATTTTTTTTTTCTTCTTCGACAAGGAAAAGACTTATTTGTGTGTGATGCTCTCCCCACCACCCCTGCTGCTCTCCCAACAGGTGTCAGTGTAAGGCAGCGATGGTAAAACTAACAGGGAGACAAAATGGCACAGAACGAATTTGCAGCTCAGCGGCTTGAATACATCTCACAAGGAGAAATTACAAAACTCCAGGGGATTGCCCCTAGGTGAAGTTAATAGTTTGTATGGACTTACCTATGTACATCCCAGTATACCTACTGCCCTCCTCTAGCCTGTTCCTTGATGTCGCTTATCATTAGGATAACGCATTTCTGCAGTGTTTCAGCAGCGCTGCTGAGGTCTCAGGAGCAGTTTGGCCCTTGGCAGTTTGTTGTTTCAGGACAATGACTGGGCACACGAGCTGTTGAAGCAGCACCGAGTAAGGGCAGGCTCCTTCCTTGCAGCCCCCTCAGCTTTGCGAGCAATTAAAAACATTAAAAATAGACAGCAGTGCTTCCAGCCCTGCCTGTGGGGGATGAAAGCATGCCTTGTTTGTGTGCCAGCCAGATGCTGGTGCGTCGGGTTACATCTCCACGCAGACCCTTGTCCCTGTGCCCACGTGAGTCCTAACAAACACTCTTCTGGATGTGTCTGAGCGGCTCCTTGCGGCGGTGACCCAGCGCGCGGCAGCCCCTCTGCGGTGCTGCGCTGGGTTGTGGGAGGGATGGTGGTCCCGTGATTCCCCATCGCGCTTTGCTTTGCATATCTGATATTTTGCTGTTATCCTCTTCTGTGGCCAGTTTTATGAAAGACTGATTGGCTGTTGTAGTTTCTCTGTCATCAATATGTGCTCTAAAAGTGTCTGATCTACTTCAGACGATGTTGTAATTTTGTTTGGCCTGGTGACGATCTCAAATACCATCTTCCTGTTCCTCTTGCCTTTTTTGCTTGTTTTCCCAGTACAAAAAGCTCCTCTGTGAGCCTGGAGAAGAAGAGACATATTTTTCCCCCGATGAAAGGTTTTTGTCTTAGAACCATCAGCTACCCGGGCCGCACAAATCCGAGCTGTCTCTGCTGGGCTCCGGGTCCGTACATTAATAGTGCCTCAGTCCCTTCCTCTCTGGCTCGAGCAGCAGCAGATGCATGCTTCTGCCAAATACTCTTACAACTCTGGATCGCGGGCTTGTTTAGCAACACCCTTGTGGGCTTTGAGTGAGGATGGAGTGATGCCACGAGGCAAACAGCCCTCCGCTCCTCCTTCCCTCTCCCAGAGAGGAGAGGCTCATGCAGAAATCATGGCAGGCACGATGTACGTGGGGGATCGGCAGCCGGGTTTCTGTATTGTTTGTTCCCGGGGACCTGGGGGTTGGCACAGCCGAACTGGGAGCTTGTGCGGGGTGTAGTTTCCCCCATGGGCCCGGCGAGGCAGGTGTTCGAGGCGCAACCCAGCGAGGGGCTGTGCCTGCGGCCTGCTGAGGCGAGGCAGCACCCGGAGCTGCCGAGGGCAGCGCGTTCCTCTCAGCACCAGGCCGGGAATCGCTTCCTGCCGCCTCCTGGGGCCTCGCACCCTTCCTCTTCCACCCTCTCTTTGCTAAGCTGTGTCCCAGGAGCTCAGGTACGTCATTTGGTAGCCCCCATCTCAGTGCAGGTTCTCCATGGCGGTGCTTGGCCTTGGCCTTGGCCTCCAAGACCGGGCAATGCCTGTGCAGGTGGGGAGCTCGTTCCCGGCCCAGCTCTTCGCAGCTTCGGGATTAGAAGATGACAGAGGGAACAGAGAGGGTTTGTGCGGGCTTTTTCTGCGAGTCAGTCGTTTCTATTTACGAGCTCCAACAATATATGAATTAGGGCAATTACCCGTGACCAGGTAAGGGTGATGGCCTGCTGCCTCTCTAACGGCTTTTCCTCTGTGACTTCCCCTCATGGGTCTGGGGTGGCATTCTGGTTTTGTTTGTTTTTTAATTCAGATTTTACCGATTTTAAGGGATCAAATTGTTGAAATACAGAATGTCTATTTTCCATTTTTTAATGTTTTGCATACAAAGTTTACCCTGCAGTACATGTTCTGGTATTTTAGTTGTGTGTGGTCGACACTTCGTCTCCTTGTTTGGCTGATGAATAACCGAGCTGATCTCCTGCCTAGGAGGAGCCCATCTTGTGTGGTTGCAGGTAAATAATCAGAAATTGCCGTTTTTGTGCTCTGTGTCGGAAGAGCACTTGGCACAGCGCTGCTCAGCGGCTGCAGCTCCTCGCTGCCGCTGTAACACGAGAAGAAGATCTCAGTGACTTGGCACCTGGGCTCCCGATTCCGGGGGGAAGGCAGTGCTTGGGCTTGCTCTCGGGACAAGGCTGCACGTGGGAAGCACACAGGGCTGTGGTTGTGCAGGCTGTGATATTACAATTGGTTTCTCAGGGCGATCTGGGGAAGCTACTGCATCTTAGAGCACTTCTTTTTCCCCCCTCTGATAAAAAAGCACTAATGAGATTGCCTTCCCGTGGGAAGCATCCCATGAGCTGCTCTGGAGGAGGAGCAGGTGTCTGTGCGTATCAGAAGTATTTTAGCACGGCTGGCCCGTGCTGGTGGGTCCCCGCTGCTCTCAGAAGCTCCGGGCAGCCTTGAAGTCTGGGGATTTGTTTCCTCACTGCGTTAAGGCAATTAGGGGACACGGGGAGTACTGGGGTGTGTGTGCGTATATATTGGGGAGGCAATATTATGGAAGTATATTACCCTGTGTCAGGTCTCCCTCTCTGCCATCCCTCCACATCAAGCTGAGCGATTTCAAGCCATGTAGGTCATTTCTGGGGCTCCATGCTGCTGGAGAGGAGATATCCCCAAAACATGCCTTTGGAAATAGGATGGAAAGAAGCCCAGAAGACCAGCTCAGATTGTAACTGCAAAGGGAATTGTGAGCAGCAGTACTCAATTTATAGTATTATCTCACATTTTCATTTCTAAATCACATTAAAGCCTAACAGGTTTCCTGGAAAAAGCCTTTAAAATTCTCTNCTCCGAAGAAGCGCTCTCTCTCAAACAATGCGGTGTTAGCCATGGTGAGAAATTTGGAGCAGATGAAAATATCTGTGTATTATCATTTTTTACAGTAACTGTGTGTGTAATCTGTGCTATAGATGTTTCCAGAAATTGTGTTGCCGCATTGCAGAATTTTAGAAGGCTCTGCTGAGATGAAATGTTTACAAAGAAACGTTTTTAATCTTTGGTGAAAGCGGTGGATTATTTTGGTTAGTTGGTAATATTACTGGTGATAAATTAACCGTATGGGGGGGACTTAAGAATTGCACCTTCTAAACTTCAGGTTTCAGAGATGACAAATCTGGGTTCTGCCTCATTCATAGATACGGCAAATTGAATTTATCTAAAGAGCGTGAACTCTATTTTTTGAAATTTCCCTGCACTGAATACATTCAAAATAAAGAAAAATGTTCTTCATATACCTTCATTAGCATGCAGTGTGCCATGACAGATTTATGAAAGGCATCTCACTGCTAGAGTACCCTGGTGTTTTATGCCATTTGGTAAATAGCATGATGATGTGCTGGGCACTCAGGTTTCATTCTCTGTCCCATTCATCATCTTGCTCTGTGACTCCAAACAGGCTATTTCACTCCTTTGTCTCAGTTTACCTGTGTATAAAATACTGGTAACATTTCCTAGTGCTGCTGTGAAATGTAATTAAGTTAATGCTTGAAAATACTGTTTAAGTACAAGCTACAGCTATTATTCACTAAAGTTTTTAAGTGCATAAGGAACAAAATCCTTCTTGTTCCCCTTCTGTTTGGGGTTTATTTTTGGTTTCTGCCTTCTTTGTTCTTTTTCATCTCCTTCTATAGCTGTCGCAAGAAAGTCAGGAGAATGTGACATTCAGTGAGTGACACCAGAGCCGGTGGAGGCAGGGAGGGGCTGAAGCCTTGGAGTGTAACCAGTGATGCTGGAGATCATTAACACTGCTATTTATAACTGTAAAAACTAGGTTTCAAGGGGAAACAGCTAGGCTTAGCGTGGCTAATTATACAGCTGTTAACTAATCTAGCAGTGATCCTAATTCCGCCAAACCTTCGCGCTGACATTTCATGGCATCGTGCGAAGCGAAGCGAGCCGATGCAGCGCAGAGCCCGTCGGGTGGAGAGGGGCTCAGCGCCCGGCCCTGCCGCCCGCCCCTCGTCATCTGCAGATGCAGGGTGAGCGGCAGGGAACGGCCGACGCCTCGCGCTGCAGGTCGCGGCCCTCTCAAATGTGGACAAAGGCACCTGGGCTCGTCCAGGAAATCTCCAATTACTACTAAAGCCAAAATGACGAGCAGGGGTCACTGGAGGTTCTGACAGCAGTTCTGAGTGACTCTGGATGCACATACAGCGTTTGCATTATTAATTTAATGTCTTTGCACTTCGGTAGCATTTTCTATAGAAGTATTGTCTCAGGGGTCCATCTGCATGAATTTAGTGGTGGGATCAAGGTCTTTTTTCCGTTTAAAAGAATAAAATAAAGGTGATCTCACTGAAAAAGTCTGATCAGTAAAAAGGATCAAATGGATGCATCAGAGGAGTGTGATGCACTTTTCTGTCATCTCCCCTGCTCCTTTGTTGAGTCTCCTCTATAGTTTTGAAGTTTGAAATCACAGAAGTGTGACCTACTTTCCTGTTTATGTTGCCTGTATGTATTTCCTGCTATTTGCAGGTGAGAGATGCTTGAAGGGAAGACAAAGGGTTGCACCTAAGGCACCAGTGCCTCCCTGCTCTGCTGAGAGGCTCATGAGTAGGCAAACGGGGACTTAGAGGCCCCAAGTGCACTGAATTATTGTCAGAGAGCTGGTCCCGTACATACTGACCTTATTATAACTTGCATAGCTTCAAGCCAAATGCAAACCAGCAAAGCCTCCAGCGATCAGTTTTCCACTTGGGACCAGGAGCAGGGGAGTTTGCTTTCTGCACTTGCTGGTTTTACTGTTGTTAGTTTTCATGTGTTAGTGATTACCTTGGATTTCTCTTTTCTCCTCTATTATTTGAACCCTTCCCCGCTGAGGACAAGAGGAGGCGGCCCAATGGGAGGGAAGAATAGTTTAGGCTGGGGCATGGCATTTGTGTGAAAAGCTTTTCACATTTGCTTGCTTGAGCGCTTGAATCTGGAGCATTTAATCTTGGCAAATCGCCTTGCTAAGAGTCTTCTGAAAATGTCTTGTACTTTGGATGTGCAGATTTTTGATATTTTTATTTTTTAAGAAAATGAATTCCATGAAACACTTGTCATCTCCCCATCTTTGATAGTTTTGCTGTTTTCTTACAAGAGCCCTTCTGGTCTCTGGTTTCCATTCATTCTTCAGGGATTCATTGTCTTGAGTCCATCTGCTCTGCAATCACCGTCCAACAAAAGTACTCATTTTTCTCCCTTCGTTCCTCTCGCCCTCCATCTCAGCCTCCGCAGTCTTCCACAAATCAACGGAAATCTATGGTTTATTTTTAAATTCGGTACTTAAGTAAAAGGGATAGCGTAATTTCATTACGGATGGCATCCTTTAGCACTGAGCAGCAGCAGCTGTTGTTAACCGTCTTTGTTGGCGGAGCCCCTGGTTGCTTGCAGGCTGCACTCGGTTAGTCGCTGGGCAAGCAGCGTAGCTGTTAGCTGCGTCTTGACTTCTGCACTCAAAGAAAGCAGAAGACGTTCTTGAGAAGCACAAAGGATTTAAGTATCCCGTGCATGTTAGTAGTTTGGAAATAACTACAGTCTGGTGACATGTAATCATTGGCCTGCTTTTCAGATCTGCTAAATTTGTGTGTGCTCATTATATTGGGGACTGGAGCTGTTACTCAACACTGCTGTTTTTATTTGCAGATGGTACAAGGAACAGTCTGTCCATGTCAAAGTGGTGAATGCTGCCTCTCATTGAGTCCTTATTTCTTTAATTTCTAGTGCGCATTTCCTTAATTCCTGGTATGCATAGTTAAAGGAGAAGACCAGAGGATGTGCAAGGAAGAGGAGGAGGTATCTCATGCTTGTATTCTCACAGGGAAGAGAGGGTGTGTGCTTTTATTTTTTTTCTAGTATTGCCAAATCTATGAAATTTAACTTAGATTCCCACCCAGTTGGGCAGGGTAAAAATACAGAAGAATGAAACTATCTAGGCATAGGAAAGGACTCCCTCTGTTGTATAAGAAGACACTTTGAGAAGCAGCTATGAGTTCAGATTTAAAGCTCTGCAAAGCATGCATCTTCTCTGGAGTATGTATGAACGTGGCAGATGTAAGCAACTCCTCTAAAATATTTGAGGTACGTGAGTGCGGTAGCTCAGATGCAGTGTAATATAGGGGTGGGGTAAGTGCACATCCTCCCTAGTGTATATTTTGTTAAATAATGCCTCAATTTCCTTTCCATTACTGTCAAAAGACATGCACTGCCCTCTTGGTGGAATAGATTTTTGCAAGCCATTATACACTGCGTGCAGCTGCATGGGTTTTCAGGTATTGCTGTGCTACCGGGTGTATGTATTCATAGGTGCTAGAAGCAACGTATTTGGCTAACTTTACCCTCTCCCCCCCTGCAAAGTTTTCTTCATCACCTTATATACCTCTCCACCTATAGTCTTGTGTTTCTAGAAGCACACAGTGAAACGTAACTCTGCTTTGTGAACTCTGGGTCTTGACAGTTTTCACATATTCCTTATCGTAGCATTCATCAGCAGGTGTCATTGCAACCTCATGGCTACGCTTCTATTCCCTGATTGTTTGAGCCCAAATCCGCAGTGATTTCAAGGCAGCCTTCCAAATCTCACAGGGACTATGTTGCAGCTTTCCCTGAGGAAACGTGCTCTCAGGAAAATTCGAATGGCACAGATTTGGCACGGCGCTGAGCTGCAGAGTAAATCCCCGCGCCCTGCTCTGGTCCGTCGGGAGCCAGGGCTCGAGCTGCTGGAGGGGAGGTGACATTAATGTCCCTCTCTAGCGCAAACAGGAGCCTGAGGGATCGCCCTCGTGTTCCTCCTGTAGGGCGTGCTGAGCTGATGGAGTTGGTACATCTACCTCCTCTAGACCCTGCATCTTCTTCAGGAGACCCAACTGCTGTTACTGGAAACGGCAGTCTTGTGTCTTCATCCGCTCCCCATGCACAGCCCTGGGGAGTGCCAGTGCCGGGAGTCAGGCTCTGAGCAGCACGGGGTCCTAAGGTGCTTTCTTGCTGAAAACAGAAACCAAAATCATGATTGCCCTTCCTGCTGCCAGAAACAACACCTCACTTCGCTGCAGGGCTGCTGTCGGGGCATTTCTGAGCGCTGGGCAGCATCAGCGGCCAAATGGCTGCACCGACTGGCCGAAAGCAGCGTCCGACGCTGGGGAAGCCTGGGCCTGGCTGCGGCAGGCGAGATTCCCGAGTCCAGCTCTGTGGCTGCTGGAGGAGCCGTGCTCAGCCTGGGGTCTCTAAGGGAACAGGGGGCTCCACAAAGCAATTGCCTTAAGGAAGAACAGCCCCCCCCAAGCACTCAGCCCCATTCCTGCAGAGCTGTAGCTGTGTGCCCATGTGTGCTGCCAGTGCCCAATTACGATACACCTAATTATAACACCGGGGTTGCTGTTCTGTAAAACAACATGGTTCTGTTTCAAGAAGCAGTAGATGCTCCAGTAGCACCCTTTTCTTCCCAGCTGAGAATGGAAAGTGGAATACAATAACAATTGTCATTTATTTATTTATTCTCCAAAGAAGTCCGGTCCTTCAGTTAAAAAAGGTAGAGAAGCATTTACCTAAATTATCTTTCCTGTCTGACTACAACCCAGCAGCACATAATTGTATAAAAACGAAAAATTAAAGAAAAACATAAAAGAAAAAAAGTGGTTTTTTTTGTTTTGTTTAATTTACTTTTAATTCACCTTGTTGATTTTTTCTTATTCAAATTTAATTCAGCAGTCCTGCTGGATAAAGTGTAAAAGGGCTCCTTTCTCCCCATCCTGCCCCCAAAAAAAGGAAAAATAAAAGATCGTTTTGAATCCTTCCTTCTTTCTTAAATTAAAGGGATCTACAATTCAGTAATTTTCATACTGGACTTCACCACAGAGAACGGGTAGAATTCATTTTACTTCTTGGCTGGTTTAATATGATAGGTGCTGTGGAGCAAGTATACAGCTATGCCCCAAATATGTTGCACTTAACGAAGAGCCTGGTTATTGAAACCCAATTACTTTATGGATTTATACTCAGATGCGTGTCATGCGGCGCAAGCTTACCCATGCTGTCGTTTCTCCTCTTTATCTTTGCCTTGGAAAATGTGACCCGCGGGTGTGGTAACAGTGTTGAATGCTGCTTTTCTTAGCAGGGTTGTTGCCCCCCTTACTTTGGGTCATCTCTCCATGTGCTTTGCAAGTGTTGAAGCTAATGAATTAAAACATTCAGGGGGGAGAACAAAAGTCGTTTGTAAGGAGCTAATTGCCTGCTTGCATTTCAAGGCTGGTGGCTGAAGAAGACTCTAATGCCACTAGCGATGTTGAAACACATCAGTCCTTCTTCTTAATGCCGTTTTTCTGGGTCTAAATTCGTTCTTGTATGGAGAGAGAATAGACAGCAAGACTCGCTGGTGTACTGACTGTCCTGGATAGGAGCTGGGAATTACTAATCTTTTGTTTCACCCATCAGAAAATAGAGAGCAGGAATAAAACCTACAACTGAGCGTTGGTATTCACTCCGCCGCAACGACAGTAGTTTAGTTCCTTGGCTCAGAGCGTGCGTAAGCACGGAGCTCCTCTTTCACCTGCCTTGTAAGGGCGTTTGCCCCTCATGGTGGAGACCCGAGGAAGTTTGTTTCTCTCTGCAGGGCTTGCAAGCCAGTTTTTCCAAGAAAAAAGGCCTAGGCATCCCTTCGTCAGGAGTGACCCACATCCTCTCTGCTGACGCGGTTAAATTTCGATGAACAGTTCAACGCTGAGCGGAGCCGGAGCGGTGGGCACTGCGTCTGCCTGGCGTCACGCAGCCTCGGCGGGGAGAATCCCCCTGCAGCCCGCGTCCCCTGGCAGCACGGGGTGCGTGCGGGTCAGTAGGAATCGCGTGAGCCTGCAAACAGCCCGGCAAAGCTCCGATTTCTGATGCGGAGCTCGATGCCGCCGCGACAGCTGCTGGGGGGAATGTGCTCGTGACCTTCCCCTGGTGACAGCCACGTCCCCGCTTGGTGTTGGGGCCCGTGGAGCCCCGCAGCACCGGTGACATCTGGAGGGGGCCACCCAGCGAAGCGGAGCGCTGTGAGCTCAAACCACCTCTCATAGCGGCGCAGGGCGAGGGGCAGTGCCCTCCCGGCTGCTGAGTTTGTGTCTGTCTGTCCCTGCCCTGCAGACTTGCCAGCAAATGGCCCTTTTAGACCAATGTCAGCGACGTTTGGTGTTAGCTTTCTGAAATGCACGTCTCTGAAGTCGTTACTGAATTCTACTTCCATTCCACAACAGGGACCTCCTGGCCGTTTGGTGTTGGGCTGTACCCTGCATCTCGGGAGCATGTTTCACATCGGCACGGAGATGGATTCTGATCTAGTAACTCGTGCATTATTCAGTACCCTGAGATTTAGGGATTAGCCAGGTTATGCAAAAACATTTTTTTTTTTTCCACAGACTAATTTGCACATTAACTTCGTGTCCGTTACTGATCTGGTTCTAGTGAACTTCATCCTGTTGCTAGGGGGGATAAGCTACGAGACACTTAAGAATTATTCAAAATGCCTGCAGACGCAGGAAGTTAATACTGCTCTGGTTCACATTTGGACAGCTGTCATGTAATTAAAAAGGCTAGGCAACCTGAGAAACTCTAGAAGTTTTGCTTTGAAGAGAACTCTGGATGTTTTTTCTTTTAAGCTGTGATTTAACTACTACGTGGTACCTCCATTTCCAGTGGCACAATCCTCCACTGCAGTGGGAATTGCAGAGCTACCTGCACCTGGCAGGGAGCTTTCAGCAGATCTTTCCCTGGAACAGGGATCTGTAGAAGAAACTCCATTATCTTATTTATAAGTGGGAACGGGAGTAATTAAGTCAGTGTGTAGAGGAAAATGCTTTTCCTTAACAGGCAAGCTGACTTGTGACTTAATGTAGAAGCTTTCTCTGTTGTCTTCAATTAATATGAAAAGGCTTCTCTGCTTATGAATATTGGTTGCATTTGGTGCACAGCAAATTTTGCTTTTAAAGGGATTCTTGTAGTCAGCTGTCACCTAATTCCTTTAGATCATGTTTATGTAAGAAGGACATGCTATTTTTAGAAGCTTAATGTAGATATCAGTATGCTGGGAGATGCGATGGTGCTCAAAGGGAAGGATGTAGCAGCAAATTCACTTCACTACGTACGCAGGGCCCTAGCGTGCGGTGTGTCGTGGGGCACAGCGAGAGCAAAAGCACTGGGGGGGGGTGGAGGATTCGTCCTCCCGGTGCCTCTCCGACCTGCCAGTCCCATTAACCATGGGTTTTTGCACAAAAACAGCTGTTGGCAGCTTTCAGAAATTGCAAGATTCTGTTGCTCGACATTACAAGAGTGCTTTTGATTTAAAAAAATAAAGAAGTAATGAAATCTTAAAAACTTTGGATTCTCTTTGTTTGTGGATTTTGAACTTTTAGTGTACTCTCAGACTGTTTTACACTTTTCTATGAGGGCTGAAAGATACTTTCTGCTGTCCCTGAAATGAAAACTAGCATGCTTGTGTATCCGATGACTCCAGGAGCTTTCCTTGAAAAAGAACACTAAATATTTTCAGGTTTCAGAAAAAGAGCAGGAACCATCTCCTTGGGAAACGTCTGTATAGTATTTATGCACGAGCTAGGTGCAGTGGAGGTGCACCGTTTCATTGCACCTGCATGTGCTGCAGTGTCCCATCTCAGACGTGTGATGTATTTGTTGTATACTCCAAAGGATGTTTTTAGAGCTAAGGCAGTGAAGGACATTACAGGTGGTTTGTACGTGATTGTGTTTGGTCTGTGCACAGATATCTTCCAAATGCATTTGCATGTGTGTACATGTAGGAACAAAGAGGCTCAGAAAATGTGTTTCACGATCTGGTATATCCCATTTTTCCCTCCTCCCTCCCCTGCAGTTGTATAAGTACTTCTGATGGCAGCTGCTGGATTAGACCCAGAAGCTTAAAAGATTAAAGAAACCACTAAAAGCAGCCAGGAGGAAGCGAAGGATCCGTTTGTCTGAAGGTTTGTGTTTTCGTACTGGCGCTTGAGAAGAAAATTGCAAACAGGCTCTGCCCTGCAGCAGAGGGCTCGCAGACATCTGGGCGGTGCAGGGGTCCAGCGTCTGGTCCCCAGCACGTGCTGTGGGGACACACCGTGTCACCCCCGGGTGCTGCGGGGTGACGGCGGCGGTCCCCTGCCTCTCCCCCCCTTGCTGCTGTAGCCTGCACGGCTCGGTGCTGAGCGGCATGGGGGGGGGAAGCCTTGGCCGTCCCTGCTGTCTCCCTGGGCGAGATGAGCCTTTGAAATGGAAACGCAGTGAGCGAGCTATGGATTTGGCATTTTCACCTTGCATTAAACTGCTGCCTGCCCCGCTCATGCTGTCTGTTAAGCCCTATCAGGAGCATTATTTTTAATGGATTGATTTCTTGTCCAGGTGGTTCCAGTCGCTGGCAGGTAGCGCTGGGCAGGACGCAGCATCGTTCACCGGAGTCAGGCTGCAGTCTGGTTCTTTGCCACTATTTCCTTTTCTTCCGCATCCACCCTCCGTAGCCCCAAACCTAAAAGCAGCTGTTTCAAGAAGTGTTTTTTTTTTTTTTTTTTTTTTTTACATGGTCTTCTTCTATGTAAAACATCTGCTGCTTTCTGGCTGATCCTTAAACATTACTGATGGTGTGTATAATCAAACCAGGGGTCTTGGAGAATGCGAGCCAGTCTTTCCTTTTCTCATTCTAAACAAGCAATTCTGAGCTGAAAAAAGTATCTGGTGTGGATGCAAAATAGACCCTGGACACCCAAACTGCATTGCTAGGGTAGAAGGAGCGCTGCTGAGCGCGTTAGGATTATTAACATTAATCTAATCTTTCCGTTTGTCAAACAGATTTTTGAGTACAGGGAGACAGCTTACCCAGTTCTTAAGACAGTGCTCCCAGATCAGCTTGTAGTTTGTTCTGTAATACCATGTGGATTTGCTAGGATTTTCAAGTAAATACATTATGTATATGGCTTACAGATTGCTTAGGCTGTCTGCATCAATAATTAAAAAGAAGGAGGGGACTGTTCTGCAGAGTTTCCCCCTTTCCTTCCCTCATCCCTTTTACATGCCTATTTTTATCTTTCCTCTCTTAGGATAAGGAAGATAAACCTGTAGGAAGGGAGAGCGTGTCAGAGACAGAGCTGAGCGTTTTTCCAGCAGGGTTGGGAGCTCATGGCACATCACTGCGGTGCCAGCTCTCAGCATCAGCCTGACCTTTGCCGTCCTCTTTGCAGACGCTTTGATTCAGACTTGTCAAAAGCTGCCAGCCTGTTCTCTCGGCTGTTGAAACGAGCACACCTTTTCTACTGAGGCAGGATGAAAAGCATCACTGTTGAGTCTTGGGGAGAACGTTACGTGCTGTTGGTTGGTTGTCCGAAGTAGAGGAAGGAGGTTTGGTTTGATTTGGGATTGCTGTGGTGTGTGGAACGTTACCTGGGTTGGACAGGGCAAGTTTCTAGGGGTTTTTGTTAATGGATTTTTTTATGGCACTGTCAAGAGCTTCAATATGAGTTATTATTTAAATGTGGAGTATATGACAAGAGTAACTGGTGTCACTTGCCTGCGTTTACTCCCCAGCTTGGTTTAGGCCTTACAGCACGACCAAAGGAACAGAGGAACCCCAGGGAGGTGGTGACCGCTGAAATGACCGCGTGTCCTTGCTCAGCTTAGCCCACGCACGCGGCAGCACTGCTTTGGGTGGAGCCGAGTTCCCAGCCTGCGCTGAGTGCACGGTGCGGTGCTCGCTGTCGTTGTGCTTTGCAGCACTGCTGAAGCTTTTGCTATGGAGACTCGAACTGTGGCTGGGAGCATCAGCATTAGGGCAACTTCTGACTGCAGGCACTGTGTGCTGTTACAGAGTAAGACCAGTTTCGATTTTGTAGCAGCAGATGGAAAATCACCTGGGATGCTGTGCTTGGTGTGAGAGGGTTCGGTGCTGCGTGCGCCCATACCTGCTCCCTTGCAGTGTGTTGGGAGCCAGGTGGAAGGTGTTACAGAGGCAGAGCAAACTGAAGCTTGTCCAGCATTGTCTCTTTCCACATCTGGCTGAAGAACAAGGATGCAGTTCAGTGTCAGCCTGCGTAATCGTTGTCTGCTTTTTGAGACAGCTCATTAGGGTGCTTTCTTGGCTGGAAACTTTGTAATTGGCCTGAGATCACCAAGTCATAGGCTGTGAAAGAGCCATTAAATAATAACTACCTTATCTCACTACTGAGCTGGACCACGCTCTGCCCAGCAGCCTGGAGAGGAGCTGCTGGCACGCGGCATGGCCGGCTGCAGAGAGGGGTAGCGCGCGGGGCGTGATGGTGGGTGCTTTGTGCTGCGCTGTTGCGCTGCTCTGGTACCGGTTCGGTTTACTTGTTCTGAGGCTCTTCATGGTGTACTCCGCCTGCGTAAATAGAGCTTTGATACAGAATTATGCAAGGAGATCTGATGCCATACACAGCTTCATTTGTCCACGTCTCATGTTAGGACCTTAGGAACCAAGTACCTGGGTTGGCATTGCGGTACCAGTTTTGCTCTCCCTTTTCATACAAAGGGACAGGTTCGTGCGTTTCTTAGCTGTAAAGGCAGCTGTTGGGTGCTCTGTGGGAAATCCCCAGTCCTCTAAGAAAGATGTAGGCATTGATTAACTTCTGCAGACATACCTGAACTCACAGTGGATGCTGTAAAAGCAGGCTGACCGCTGCCATGCACTGACACAGCTGCTTGCTTGTAAGAATTATCCAGTCTGAATGTAAGAAACTCCACGAGTTTCTCCCAGAGGCGCTGGTACTGCAGCTCCTTAGTGCACAAAGCTTGTTTTTTGAACAATTGTCATATTTCTTAGCTCCTCTCAATTGTTTAAAAAAAGGTAAGAAGTTTTTGGGCAGGTATTCATACACACTGAGAAAAGTGTAATGCCACATTTGTTACTTTAAACTCACTATGATCCAGGGTGATTTTAGCAGCAATACAGCGACTCTGGATTAGGTGAGGGCTGCTCCGCTCTCCATGTACAGTGCCTAGCCCTGTGCAGTCCTGCTCGCTGAATATAAACTCTGGCTGCTGATGTAATACAGATGTTAATCAGAATTTCCAGTAGTTGAACCGAGCTTGGAATTTAGCCAAAAGGACTGAAATGGAGCGTTAATCAAATGCCACAATTACTGAGCCACACTTCCTGCATTCAAATAAACTAATGAAGAAGGTGCATCACACACCTAACGTCTCAGCATAAAGTAAGCCCTGCCACGAGAACGTGGTAACTGGAGTCATTAGCCTTTACCTTTGACTGTTTGAGTAAGGGAGAGGGTGATACAGATGTTAGTCTGCTCTCAGAAAGATGATTTAAAGAAAAAAAAAAAAAGCTGGCTCTTTTTAATAAACTAGGGTAATTACAGATCTGTTTAAGTAGAGGCATAGGATACATATGTTTGTGACAATTTTCCAGAGGGATGGTTTGGCTAGTGCTAAATAACCAGGCTCATTTTCCCATAATGCAAATGTTATTCACAAACTATTACCATAATTGATGCACCGAGCCACTGTAGAGTAAATAATGTGTTGTGTGTGGGAAGCAAGCTAGAAGTCGATGAATATTAAGGAACAAAATCTCATTTTTTTTAAGGGAAACTTCACAAGAATTAGAATTAGTTTGAAGATCAAATGGAATTGCAGGTTCAGTTCAACTGGTTGGTTTTTAAGCTGGGTCTACGTGCATAAGGACGTGTATTTATGGGCTGCAGTCTCCCGTCCGGTTCAGCTGGGGTGTCTTCCTCTTGGTGAGTGCAAAGCATCCTTAGACCCGATCAAAGCAGCGTGGCGTATGGGGACCTGCAGGTAACGTCCGCTGGCCTGGGAACTTGGCTGGGAAAGGGGATTATGAGCAGACTGGATCTCCTGGCAGCCGAGGAAATGAGTATCTGCGGGTGTTTGCCATTGCACGGGAAGGCTGTACTTCCTCAGGCATGCTCCCCCTGAATACGTTGCTCCCTCATCCCTGTTCCATGTGTACATGCAGAGACATATACGGACAACTAGATACAAGGCATTGCAGAGGTGTATTCCAGTAGGATGAAATAATGGAGTGTCATGGAAATCCCTGCTTTCTGTATTTGAGAGCTGTGTCATTTCAAACACACTTTTGAGCTTTGGTGTGTGCTCAGAACGGAATTTTCTCCAGGTAATAAAAACCTGGTCAAATACAGCTGTAGCTCTAGAAACCAGAAAGCCAGGGAGTAGAATGCAAAAGCATTGTGTAGGATTACAAAAGCATCATTTGATGTTTTAATTTCCTAAGCCATCTTGTTCTAGATGCCAATAGTTGTTATTTTTTACACTGCAGATTATAGCACTGCACCTTCTTTCTCCAAGAGATTAAAAAGGCATTTTATGCAACCTTTGCCTCCTTTTGCTGAGGACGCTCACACGTGACCTCCTGGCAGTGGTACATATATATCATATAACGCCAGTAGCTTTCCTTATTGTAACTTGATATAACTCAATGTGGCAGAAGCAACATATTGTGAGCCATCATGAGCCCAGCTCTGTGCACCAGGCTTATGGGCTGTCCTTCTTCTGTCTCAGTCTGTCTCCTGCATTTTGTAAACCACTGAAATGTCTGTTCCTTGTCCTCTGTGGACTTCTCTGAGCTGTCCTTGAGCCTTTCAGGCTTACCTGGCTGTGCCTCCTAGCCGTAACTTCACCTGTAAAGCAGAGCATGTGCCCAAGCAAGGTTATTGCTCACCATAACTTGTTACAAATTGGCATTTCACTGGAGAAGCTCTAGTACTTCAAACTGCTTGTCTCAAGTTAATCTGCACTCTAATTTCTCTTGGAATCAGGAAGCCTTAGTTATTAGGCTTAATCCTAGTCCCCGGGAAAAGCAGCTGTTCTTACAGGGTTGGTCTTGCAACAGGCAGGGAGGATGTTACTTGCCCCTCTCGGTCCCTGCAAAAAATCTTTCCGTAAAGCAGGGCTCTGCCCGGAGGGCCACAGGGGTGGCACTGGTCTCCTGGACCACTTCGTCCCACGTCTGTGCCACGGCACCGGGAACTTCCATACAGCGGGCCCTGGGTGCGGCTTGTTCTGTACCTGCTCTAAATGGATGCTGAAGCATAACAGCTCTCCGATGCTGCCAGCCTGCGCCGGGTTCGAACCAGTGACCTAGAGAGCTCCTTAAAACCTGCACAGAAGTACGAATTGACAGCCGCATGTTTACGATGAGATTTTCGGCAGCACTCAAGATGAAAGAGCAGATGGTGTTGATGGGAGAGCAGGGTTATAGGGTACAAGATGGGATTGTTATCATGTTAATAACAAGACAGCAAATCCCACAGTGCTTTCTATTAGCCTGAAAGACAATAGTTCCCTGGTGGCCTTCATGTGAATCAGAAATGTCCCATAATGGGGACCCCGGGAGGCTGTGGGCGCCTCGTTAGCTTGGTGTGCTGGTTCTGCTGCGTATCCATTGCTTTGCTTGGGTCCGGCCATTCTGGCCCTTTTCCTCGCTGCCTGTTCCCGGGCAGCCTTTTAGGTGCATAAAGGAGTTGGGAGACAAAATCGGTGTAATTCTGGGTTACTTCTAGCACAGAAACAGTGCTGTGGAGCATGGGAACTTTGAATGAAACTGTTATTTGCAAGGTCAAAGCAGGGGAAGCGCTGGGCATGCTGGAAGGTAGGCAAGTGAAGCTTCAGCACTGGTGCTTCATTTTTGCTTTTGTTTTCATTCTGCATAAAGTAATCCATGTTACGCTGCAGTTCTCTGAACTTGGGCAGAACTTCCTCTTCCAGTCAGCTTGCAGATCCCGCAGGCTTTGCTCTCAGCTTCAGGTAATCTTCCAGGGATCACTGCTTTGGCTGGTACATTAGGAGCCGTCGTGAACTGTGAAAAACATCTCAGAATCCAGAAACTTATTATACATTGTCCTTTTCTTTTCACAGGCTAATTGTAAAAATTGCTGTAAACGTTTTCTGGAGATGGGATCTTCTATTTATCTAAACCCCGTGCTTGTTGTTTGTCTTCCCCCCCCAACATCCCCAAACTTGTTGGGAAGTGTGAAAGCTATTATGTTAGTAGGGAGTGAGATGACTTTCTGCTCTCATAGTGCCGAGGAGATAGGAATGGATGTAGTTCATCTTGGATGTAGTCCCTGCTGCAAACACCGCATCTTCTTGCTTTGGCCTCCTGACACACGTCTGTGTACACATGGAGGTTCGTTTTCCCTGGGATAAGGGTCAGTGCTCTTTAGCTTACTCTCGGATCAGCACAGCTTGGCTCTGCAGTGTGCCCTTGCAAGTGGGTGGATCTGGGTGTTTACTTTGTGGCACATAGGAGGTGAAATCGTGCCTGGTTTGCTCCTTCCCTCCCTCCCACTTAGCACACTAATGTTAGTCTGCCTTGACAACAAACAGAGTCAGAGAGGAGAGGAGGAGGTATAGCGTGCTTTTGGGTGACTCAAAAATCAAATCCGTGCTGCTCACGGTTTGGTTTGCCTGAATTCGTCATGACGAGCTTTGTCACGGGGGATAATTGAAATGAACGCGGATCGATATCTACATTATACGTTAGGACGTATTAAAAGGTTTAGAACCAGTGGTCTGTTAAAAAGGAGGTTATTGCAGTTCCTTTATACACCGTCTCACATTTGAAATGCTGTGTTAGAGTATGACAAAACCTGCTCAATAAGTCAAAAGATGTTTATTTTGGGACAAGCGCGAGTATTCAATCAAAATATAGTCCCTTTTGGGGGAGGAATAGAAAATCAAGTCTAGATTTTAGCTGTACACACTTAGAATCTGAACAGTAAATAAGTTCATGTTACTGATGGCTGTTTGAAAGGGAAAATGGAGATGTGGAGGTTAACACTGCAGCGCATTTAGAGATGAATTCCCAACCAAGGTAGTGTTTGTCTGGCAACAGTTCCCATAACAAGTGAAGATGAATTGCCAAACAGAAGCGAAGTTGTCTTGTGATGCACGGTGTAGACAATAACTCCATAAAATATGAAACTCAAATACATTTCAGACAAAACGCTGACACTAAGTTTTGAAATAAACAGCGGTGTATTCTTTCCAGCTGCGAAGTTAAATGCTGTCTTGAAAACTGAGCTGCCGTGGATTTCATGTACATGTGCAGACCTGAACAGCCGTTGGTATTAGAAGTAGTAGCCAGGTTGTGCTGGTGCTGTCAGTGGATGCTAATGCTGGACATTTCAACAACGAGACAAAAAGGAGCGATCCCGTGGCGTGACCTGCCCGGCTGGGGGACGTGGTGCTTGGAAATCCTGCATCTCCGCTCCCCGCGCTGCGCTCGTCCTTTGATTACAAAAGGACAGCTCTCGAGGGATGTCATTGTGCATTTTCCTGAGATAAAATAATAGCTCTGTGTTTTGTGACCCTGGAACTTTAGGTCCTGCCAGATGCTAATGAACCAGTGGAAAACATCCAGGGCCTGGTAATTGCTTTGAGCCACAGCTGTTTGTGCTTGGTACACAGTGTCAGAGCTCGCTTCTGCAGCGGCTGCGCCCTGTGATGTTGCCCCGAGGTCCCCATGGGGCCTTGTGGGTCAGTGCAGCGAGCAAACTCCCCGTAATTGGGTACAAGAGAGTGCGGTGTGCTGTGTGGACACGGGCAGCTTGAGGATGAGCCGTGCTCCTGCCACCACCTGTGTGGTTCCCGTTTGGCATCTGCAATAAATCCCGAGCGGAGCCAGCAGGCAGCCCGTCCCGCTGCAAGGACGGGGGTGACAGCAGAGCCACGGCTGGGAAGAAACGGAGCCTCTTGCACTGACCTGACCTCATTCAGACAGGCAGCTGGATCTGTCCTATTTGGCTTTTTAGGTGCAGAAATAGAAGGTGCCAATGAAAACGAGTGTTTTGATTTGCTTTTGATGTGTGTTCCCCCTAGGAGACCTTCCCAGCCACTGACTTCCTTGCAAGAGGTGATTCCTGATGTTTCCATAGACCTAAAAAAGGCAGGGCCATTTTACCACCCTTTTAGCGTAGGTTGCTTCTCCCCCAGAAACGCAGAATGAAAGGGAGTGGGCATACTTTTCATTGCTGTCAGTGGAAAGCCTCTTCTGCCAGCCGTGGCTGCGGGTGGCAGAGATTCGCTTGGCTGAGGTTAGGTTGAGGTGGGTTAGGAGGGACTTGCTCGCCCCAATGCCCTGGCTGGGCAGGGAGGGGCAGGGATCTGTCTGGGTAAATCTTGGCTTCTGAGAAGTTCCCAACCCCTCTGCTGGCGAGTGAATTAGCAGCCGGCCCCTCAGTCACAGCCTGCGTGTGATGTGCTGGCAGCATTGGCAGCACTTTTTAGGTGAGTAATATTGATAAGCTAGGTTTCAGGGTCTGTCTCGTTCAGCACGTATCTCTGGGTGCAGGTACTGGGAGGCAGCGAGGTGTGTGTATTTACTCCATCTCAGTCTGGGGAAAAGGTACAGTAGACCTGGAAAAGGTGCAGGGAAGGATGAAAAGGATCTGCGGAGCCATGCATAGCTTCCCCGCAATGGGGAGTGTAATAATCGGGGGGGTTCCAATCCCGAAAGGGTGTGATAGAAGGAAGGCAAGAAAAATGTGTAAGATCATAGCTGAAGGTAGAGCGAACGATTCGCTTGTTTGCCAGAGAGGACACTGCGAGGCTCCCACTTAAGTAACCAGACGGCTGGTTAGAAACAAAATGAGGCAACTTTCTCCTACTGCGTGTCGTGAAACTCTGAACCTTGTTTCCAGCCTCTGCAGCATCTTTTAGAAACATAAAGAGGTTCAGCTACGTGCGTGGCAAATTCAGATCTGTCTGTTACTAGATGAGATGCTGAGGGCACATCTTTGGACTCGAGATTTCATACGTTGTTTGCTTGTGAATCTCAAAGTATTTGGACATGGGGTGCTGGGCCAGATAGCTCTGCTGCAGTACAGCACTTTCTGTATACAGTGGAAGTACAGCAGACTGATTATATTTGTCCTGCTCTATGCAACTTGATATTCACTGCTCTGTGGCGTGCTTGGAGCTGGGAGATTTGCAGCGAGCTGCAACCAAATCGATGTGTCTCGTTAAGCTGGAGACAGGGAAACGGGCAGTGTTTCTGATCGGGCAAAAAAAATAAACCTGCTGGGTGCCTTCCCAGCATTTTTTATGCATTAGTTTCATATCGATAGCTTTTTCTTTAAGAAAAGAGTCTTTATACCGATATTATTTTAAAACATGAGCCTGACAGCATCAAAGCTAAGCAAGTGTGGGTATGTGGAGGGAGGGCTGAGACGGGGGGGGCAGAAGGGTCTGACTCCTGATTCCCTGCTCTGGTTACACGGTGGCATTACTGCAGCTGCGGAATCGGAAAGGAGATATTTGCTTTATGCTTAAGAGGCTTTATTGTTTCTAACCTATATATAGTTCTGTAATCTTGCCATAGGTGGGGGAGGGCAGTGTGGGGCAGCCTCCGAAGCATCGCCGCCCCGCTCGGTGGGAGAGCGAGGGGTTAACCCGGCGGTGCAGGGTTTTCCGATCGGGCAAGCTCATTGTCAGAATAATGTTTAGCCAGGTGTTAATCCGTGTCTGGAGGGAAGCGCTGGAATTCATTATTCATCCCACTGGGGGAGGTCATGGTCCTGGGAGGCTGCCAGCGCCGGAGCCAGCCTCCTGGCTTTACTGACATGTGCCATTTGTGATGAAGGCAGCTGAAGTCCATTTGAGGAATTCTGCTGTCAGGCAGCCAAGCCGACGGGAGCGGAGCGCAGGCGTTGGGCGAGCGCTGGTGCAGCAGCGAGATCGCGCAGCGCCGGGAGGGCAGAGGGGGACAAACTGGGACCGCGGGAGGAAAGCATCGCTCTTCCCCTCTGTCCTTTCCTTCTTCCTGCCACCCTTCGCTCCCCTTAGACACCGTGCTCCCCTTGGAAAATTGGACGTGCTGCCGGCGAGTTGCTTTTCAAGCAGCAGGATAGGCTTGTGTTGCTTTTTTGGTTTTGTTTTGTTTTTTTAACGAGGGCAGGAGGTGAGACAATGATCAAGTCCAGTTGGTTCTATGTCAAGTTCAAGTATGCGGAGAAGGTAAGTGGGCACGTTTTCTTCTGCAGCCTCCCCAGGGGCTGCCCGCAGCCCCTTCCCTTGACAGGCAGCTCCGGCACCGGCACGGAGAGCGCTGCTGAGAAGTTTTGCCGGTGAATTTGTTTTCCTGGGGCTCGATAGATAACGTCGTGCCGAAAGCCAGGGCACAGCTTGAAATGTGACAGCCGCCACTTCAGCGTGGTACAAGTGGGGAGAGAAGAAAAGCTCAGATCTAATTCCTGTGGCACTGTGTCGGTATTAAAAAAATAAAAAAAAGGTAGCAGTGGAGATGTATTTGCTTTTCTTGTGTGTGGAGCTTGAAAGGGAGAAATATTCCTTGTTCTCTAGAGCTGGTTGTGAGATGTGACCTGCTTCTGCAGGGAAGTCAGTTTTTTTCTTTTATTCTCTTTCAGTAACAAAGTAAATATTTAATTGTCCATGATATTACTGGAGAAAAGAGAAGTTTTCTTGATCAAAAAGTAGTAAAATGTATTCTAAGGCTGTTTGCTGCACAGTTTGCTGTGGAACTTGCTGCATTTCCCACTGCACAGACAGAACAGGGTGCTTTCTCTTGGGTTTTCCCTTTCATACTCAGCCTGTGCTTCATCCTGCCTGTCCCTCGGCACCCAGGGGCCTGGGGGAAGCAGAGGGATGGGACGGGGAGGGGACGGACCCAGATTTCAATGGGGACCTGCTTGGCAGCGATGCCTTTTCACCAAGCATCTCCCGGGAGGGTTTCCTGTCCCCGCTTAAAGCCTGATCTTACGGAAAGTGGGAGCCAAGCAGAATATTTGGATGTAGCTCTGCTTGTTCCTTACTCCAGTGAAATAGGGAAGGGAACAAGACAAGTTTTGGGGGAAAATACTAAGAAGCCTCACTGTCTGTTCCGCAGCCATCCTCGAGCAGGCAGCAACTTGCTTTCTTAAAACGGGGGCAAAACATGTATGTGCTATTAGCCTGAAATGTTTTATTCTGGAAAATAGTCCCACATTGATTTATTTCTTGTGTTTGTGCCTCAAGTTATACTGCATACAGTGAAAGCATATATATTTCTTTTAACAAGAAGCATATATATTTCATTTAATGAGATTGTCCTATCATTTATCCCAGGCTGCAAATAGCCCATTTAACAAAGTCACGGATTTAACTATTTTGTTTTCATTTGTTTTGGGCGGTCTTACAAAGGCAATTTGACTGCAAAATCTACTTTATTAGGCAGTTATATTTTATCTCCTTCATGTTCCTCTGCAATAATTCTACATTATTTAAAGTCACATCATACCTATAAACATCTATATCAAAACAGATTGAATCTGCGTATTTAATTTATGAAACTCTTCCTGGAAATAAAAATCTAATGAAATCAGTAGTTATCTGCCAGGTTGGCTATTTAAAATATCAGAGGATTTTTTTTTTTTTACCTTTCCATTTTGTGATTTGATTCTTCCATTTTTGTGTGTTGGTTTGATACCCCACGCCGTTCAACCAGAAAGCCCTCGGGTCCCTGAACTGAGCAGACGACGTTGCTGCTTTTCCATCACCGGGTAGTTCTGTGCGTTACATAACGTGTCGTACCAGTTTTGTCAGAGCCCGGTATTGTGAGATCTACAACCTGGGAAATTTGGACATGGATGCCATCCAGGAAACCCATCTGATCTGTGTTCTTCATAGTTACCTGTGTCCGGCAGGACTTCCTTCTCATTCACCAAGGAGGTTGCCAGGTCTGTCCATCTGGTGGGGGGGACGACAAAAACGTAACGTGCACACGCGGGAGGACAAAAACTGAAGCGTGTACCTGCCCTTTTGCTGAATTGCACATGTGGTGAGACCCTGAGTCCTTTGGGTGTAAGGATTTCCTGATGGGCGGACTTGGGGAATTTGTCTTAGCTGTGAGGCAGGGATGTATCCCTCGCTAAACACAGGGTTTTCTGTCCGTGTTCTTGTTACGGTTTATGCTTGGCTTATTCTGCGTTCGCTTCAAGTCTTGTCTATGTGTGAAGTCAGGCTGGTGTGACGGGGGTGGGAATTGATGCCGACTTTATTAAACCGGTGCGTTCTCTAGGTGGACACTGGGCACGCTCCCTGAAACAAGTGCCTCTATGTTAGCGTAACCACAGATAAATAAAAATTAGGTCAAATCCTTTTGCAACTCTTCCGTGTTGTCAACATTTTAGAAATTGGTTTCATATAAACTAAAATATGAAGTACCTTTGAAATTAAGTATCAAACCAGCTCTTAGCAGCAGTTTGACTGAATGGGATTTAAAGTCTCACTTGAAGATGCAGTTTCTCATTTTAAGTTGGCGTGTGGGCTGCTGCTGAAATGTGTGTTCCCACTCCCAGCTACGTGTTGTCAGCGTCTGTGGTTGTGCAGCCACGTGGTGACATGCATCCAGGAACTGATCCAACTGAGTGAATGGGTTTTATTCCTTTTTTTGGGCTGGTTTTGTTCCCAGTCAGATTGGTGTGATGTACCTGGAAATGCACAGTTGAGAGCGGGTAGAAAAAGGGTGATGTCTCTTCTGGCAGCAGCTGGCAAAAATTAATTTAATTTGTTTGCTCACTGGGAAGTGTTGTATAATCTCTGTTTAAGGTGGGTCATTTTAGGTCACGGAAGGGCTAGGTCTCTGTCCTCACTGCAGTGCAGTATCTCACTTAAATCAGACCTAGAACTGCTTCTCCTACGTGTGGCACCGTGGTGACATTACACCACTCCTCCTTAATTCTCTTGTGAATAAGTTCACTGACATTTTTGTTAGCTGGCTGGCTGAGCTGAAGTTGACATCCTTGCCTCTGGCCGTTTCAGATACATTTTTTTTTTTTGCCTTTGATTTCTTTTGGAAGATCTTGCTGTCTAAAAATCCCTCTGTGATAAAGCATATATATTTAGATACATGGCAGAACTAACTTTGCAGGCAGCTTATATATTGTTAAATATTCCTTCACATATAGATTATCAGCCCGTTTCACTCTCTTGGCATAGCTACACTTTACTGCTGTGAACTGTTCTGTTGTGTATCAGAGTTGCTCATCGCACCTGCGTTATCTGCAGCCTCTGCAGAAGGATGGACCTGAACCAAAGCTTGGTGCCATCACTCACTTGAGCTTCAAGGGGTCCAGATCTCACGGGTCCTGGGAGCTTCCAAACTCATTACATCTACCCAGTACCTTGACATACCCTAGCAGTCAATTCATGTTCTGCTTGTACAGTGGCTGTTTTACAGTGGCCAGAAATCCTGCTGCTCTGTTCCCACTGCGTTCCTCCAGAGCTGTCCTTCCGTACGCTGCGGGTTCCCGTAGCTAGAAGGAATGAGTGCCTGTGGCTGTGCCTTGCCGGTGGTGCCTGCAGCCTCCGAGGTGTGCGGTGCCCCACATAAACGGGAACCCGAGGAGATACAGTTACACGATCCCTTGATATAGGAGAAAAATTCAGTGGCCAGGCAATTGCTGCTGCAACAGAAAGTGTGAGAGGTGGTCTTAGACCGTGTTTGTGTAGTCACCTTCTCTTCTACAGCCATGTTGGAACTGGAGGCAGAACAGACGTACCTGGGCATGGTATTTTGCTCAGGTCATCCAAACAGTTCTATGTTGTTCTTCTACAACAATTCTATGTTGTGTTAGACAAGCGCTATAAAATCAATGCAAAGCAGTGTATATTGTGATTAATCAGATATTAAAACTAAAGTAGAAACACACAACTTCATCTTGAGTCTATTATCAAGTTAATTGCAAACATTGTTATATAAACTTCGAGGGAGCCTCCTGGAAAAAAAAGAACAAAGTTTTTGTTTACTCTTTCAAAGAATTAATAAAAGGTCATTTGAACACAAGCCATTTTTACATAATACCCATATTCAGTCTGTGTGCATTTACACCGTAATTAAAATTCAGCAGCTTCATATGAATAATAATGCTGACACTAGGAAATCAGTTCGATCTGAGAAAAAAAAAAAAGGCAAGCTCTTGGAAATGCACGAAATTCTAGAAAGTGTGGGAGAAGTGTAAAGAGGCAGCGTGAGTGGGCAGTCTGGCTCCATGTGCTGCTGCTTGAATCTGAAGGAGCTTACGGATGGTGTTGGAGAACTTGAAAGGTATTGCTTTGTCCTTGAAAAGCCCTTTCCTCCATTTGGGCTTCATTTGATAGATATTGCTGAACTGAAGTGAAGCTTAATTTTCCTGTTCCCAGCAGTGCCCAAGGGAGAGAAGTGCTGTATTCCTGCCTGGAAAATGAGATTAAAACACCCCATACCTAGATACAGGGTACATTCATTCCTTCCTCTAACATAAGACTCGCACTACTATGAAAGGCAGTTTACGGTTTTGACAGCTAAAATAAAAAGCCTTAAGGACCAGCAACCACTTTGAATGTTTGAAGGGCTTCATTTCCAGCAGAAAGATTTCAATTACAGTCATTTTCCTCGAGTAAGTACAAAGAGGTAAATGGAACCCCTGTTTCAAATGTTAAACTCCCAGGCTACGTTATTACCGGTTATACTCGGAAAGTAAAGGATGAAGCCAGTCTAAATCAAAGCCCTGATTCCAAATTACTTTTTAAGAGTATGATGAGGTCTGCACCCAGTAATTCAGCAGCTTCGTATTGAGCAGCACAGAGCACAGCAAATGTGACTTTCATTAGATTGTGTGGCTCTTCCGGGGGGATCGAGGCAGGAAGCATCGTTCTCAACAAGCACTAAGAGTTGCATCCTGAAAGGGCTGCTGTGCAGCTGTAGATGCATGTGTTGACAGTATTTTTAGAGAAGTTAGTTTTTTACTTTCTTCTCTGATTTTGCTCTGTTACTTGTCTTTTATGAGAGTAGTTTGACAAAGATTTGGTTGTATCTCCTGTGTGGCACAACCTCCCCCCCGACAATGTTTTTCATCTCAGGACCACTTCCTCCCCTTGCTGCTGTAGGGAACACATTTTCAGAAGTCCGTGTTTTTTTTTAGTCCAAATTTTGAAACGTGCAGAATATTTGTCTAACATAGTGCTCAAAAGAGCTGGACAGCCAGGATGCTAAATCGTTCTGGTTACCTGAGCTCAGGGAAACACACACTTTCACTGGAATGACGAACTCTTCCAGAAATCTGTACCCAGGGCTTGATCAAAAGTTGAACACAACTGCTTTGGTTGGTGACGTTTGGATCAGACCTACGCCCAGAGGAAGGGCAGGGAGCTAGCCGGCCTCCTCCCTGCCTGTAGAGCAACTCCATTTTCCGGGGAAGCTGGTCCTCTGGGCTCTTGAACCATCTTTGGTAGTGCCTGGGGGGTGGGATCCCACCTGCTTTTTCTCCAAAAGTGATTGCTGGAGCTAATTGTGCTAATTTTATCGATTGATTGATTGATACCACTTTTCCTCACTGCTTTGTCGATGGATTTCTGCAGGTGTGAAATCACGTGTTACTCCTTAAACTGATGGAGGTGATCAGCAAAGGGTTGTCTTTCCAAATTACTCTGCACCAGAAACCTAGTTCAGTCTTTTTGTCAGTTTTAACTGCTGACTTTTTTTCCTTTCCTGCCTGCGAATATTACAGGTTTGCTCTATTTCTAAATCATACTGCAATTGCGACCACCGGTGTTTTAGGGAGAAGAGTGAGATTTGTCTTCTGTGCTTCCATACAGATTCTGGACCTATTCAAAAAACTCGGGAAGATAGATGTACTAATTTACTTAACTGTTAAATATGGATTATGACAGATATGCCCTTGTGCTTCAGTAGCATGGTTTGCTGGGTGACCCCGTGTTTGCTGTTGTAGCACTATCACAGGGAATCGCCTTGCTTCATGTTTTGGCTTTTGCTTATCGCATTATGTTTTTATCTGGCATTTCGGTGAGGACAAAGGTGTCAAAGGACGATACATGTTTGCTGACGGTGGATGCAGCCTGCACAGCTGCTGCGCTTTGCTTGAGGCTGGCAGGTGGGACCTGAGCAGCATTTTTCCCTTCACCTAGCTTTTCTTTCCTTTCCAGATACTTTGGCTGCGAAGGCTGGGTTTGGCAGGCGTGCCAGCAGAGAACACAGGCTTGGGTCTTGGTGGCCTTGTGAGCGCAGTGACAAGCAGGCAGGGCCGAGAGCCGTTCCTGCGCCGCTCAGCCCGCGTGTGCTCGCGCCAGAAGCTGCCCCTGGGTTTTCTCCTGCTGCCGGGTCTGCAGGGCTGGAGGAAGCTCAGCCGAGCGTCCTGCGTGGAGCAGCCTCGTGCAGCACCTGTGGGTGGTGCGCAGGTCGCCCGGGCTCCCTCTCCTTGTTTCTGCTCCACCTTGCTAAATTCAAAGTGGCAGTGGGTCACAGAGCTGGCAGACCAGTGCAGGCTGCAAGCCGCTTAATCTCTGCATATGTTATATTCTCCAGCTGGTCCTCACTGTCATTAAGTTAGCTCAGATCTCTACGCGTTTGGAGAGCAGTACTGAATATTGCTGGGCTAAGTGTTGTTTACTTATTTATTTTAAGTGGACAGTTCTCCAGTTCTGCCAGTTCTTGGTAGCTGGACAGTTCTTGGGAGAGCTTTTGTTTGTTTTTAGATAGAGGCATTTTAAGTAGGGTGTTAAATCCTTCTGAACAGTTGCAATTTGCTTTTTGCTGTGAGTGGTTCTCGCTAAGCCACAGCATTTTGAAGTGAGGGCTCAGAAGCATGGGTGTATCTATAGGTTCACTTGGCTCTGACAGCAACATGGTAGAGATTTAAAGGACTTTTTCTTCCTTGAATCCAGGGCAGTTGTTGCATCTTGCATTATCAGAACAACTCGAGGGCTGCCCTGCCTGGGCAGATGCCAGGAGCCCCGCAGGACTTGCTGCAGCCAGGCGTGGCAGAGTCATTAGGAAGTCCGAGCGCCACCAGTTTTCCCCTGGATATTTCTCACAAAGGGAGTCACTGGAGCAGAAGCTGTTTAAGCATCTTGGTGTCACTTTAGGATCCTCCCATCTATAAGTGGAAACACGGTGGGGTTTTCTTCCAGCTGGAGCCAGCTTCTGGACAGCTTTGTCTTTAATATAGTTTGGGATCTAGACCTGAAACTATTTTGTCTCCAGTCCTGTTTATGTATTTGTGAGACTAAGAGTTGTGCACACTGATGTGAATAGTCAGTGACAGGTAAAATAGCAAGAAAAGAAAAAGCCCTGTTACATTCTTCAGATGTAAATTTTTAATCAAATGTATTTTCTTCTGTTAAGCAACTTTTACAGCCCGCTGCACAAAACATACAACCAAGAAACTTTGCACAATGAGCTGCATGTAATAGGCTAGCGATGCATCCATTACACATTTTTAAGTGTGTGTAACGCATTTAAATTCATTTTTGCGCGCATGGTGGTGTAACCTTCAAAAGGTAATTGGAATTTACACAGACTTGCTCTCATACTTGCTCAGGTTTTCTTCAGATTACAGTGCTTTGGAGAACTCGTTAGAAATGGTCTCTTTCATAACAGGAAGGAAATAAAATTTTAAATACATTAGAAAGCTGAAAACCTTGTATGAACACTTCTAAAATGCTTGTACAGTGCTTGGTATCAGTGAGCACTGCTGCAGCACAGCTGTATTGATTGAAGAGTTGGTAGATGATAGGCTAGGTTGTAATAACAGTAATAATTGCATTAAATAACACTTTTCAATCCAAATAATTAGAGGCAAGTTTTGTAGCAGCTGTGTGGATGTAGCTGTATCAGTTCTATGGTGACCAGACTCAGAGGTGTCATTGCTGTTTGTGTCCCCTCTATGTGAGGTCTCCTGCCTGCAGGACCCCGTCGAGACCCAAGCACTGTCCCTGCCTCCGCACCTCACTGCTGCCAGCCGCCCTTCAGCAGGTCAGCAGCCAAAACGTGTTTTCTTTTTCCAAGGTCTTTTGCCAAGGTTTCAGCAGCCCTTTTCTGAACTTTTGCTTCCCAAGATGCCTCTCCTACAGGACTTGCAGCTCCCATTTGGCATCTGCCCATTTGCCCTGGGCTGGACCTTGCTGACCATCTTGACGATGCGATGAAACTGCAGATAACTGCAGCAGTGCCCTCGGTATCGAAGACATCTGAGAAAGTGATATTCTCTGTGGCTTCCAGGGTCTTTGGCCAAACAGGGTGCGCTTCCACCGTTACTCCGAGAGCTGGCAGCCACACGGCTTAGTGCGTGCTTCAGGTTGGAGGGAGGTGGGCAAGAGCTCTCTGCGCCTTGCTGCCATGCCCGGTGAGGCCTAACCCGAGGGGAGTGGGTGCCACCAGGTGACAGGAGATCGTCTGCCGGTTACCTTCTCTTGGGCAATAAGCCTTGGTACACCCTTCTGTCTGGGAGGGGATTGCTTTGTGGCTGGTAAAGAAACAGGTCCTGCAGCATGGCTGGGCACAGACAAAGGCAGAGGAATTCTTCTGAGGGGCTGCTTGGGACGAAGCTTTTGACTTGTAAGCCTGTGGAACCCTTAATGCTGTAATCAGCAGCGTGGAGGTACTTGATGGATTAGTATTCAGGACACAGCAGAGGAGAGAGTCTGGCTGGGGGGATATCACACGCAATCTGCTCATCTAGAATGATTTTCTGTTTTGAAGCTAGATTCACCGATTCTGTAGATGGGAAGAAAAAAGTCTAAGGGTTTACTCTGATTTTTTTTTCTTCCTGGACTTCATTTGCCTGAGGACTAGTTCTGTCCTTTAATTATTTAGGAACTGGGTTTTGTTTACAGTTTGTAATAAAACTGATAAAAGATTAATAAGGTGCTTGTGAATCATTTTAAGTAAATTAAAGCTTTGAAAGACTTACAAGTGCAAATATTTGAAAATTGTGAAGTAGAAGAATAAGAACAGACCAGATAATCAAGTTATTGGATTTGTTTGGGAGAAAAAATAATCTTGTTTGCAATTGGATGGGAGAGCAGTATTGCCTGCCCTATTAAATATTTATGTGTACTTTTAGCAAATTTGAAGATACTGAAACAGCACTGGGTTTGTTAAAATATTGTTTTGTTATGGTGTGGAGTAGCTGCACGAATCGAGTGCAAGGCAGAGGAATTCAGAGTGGAAGTATCTGCATCTAAGTTCACTGTGGTGGTAAGCCTGTGCTACAGTAGGTAAGTCTGTGCTATTTTTAAGGACTGTGCTGATTCTTCCCTAAAGCAGTCCTGACACCTTAAATAAAATGGACTCTGAGCTCATTGCCTTGCAAGAGTAAAATCTTCGGGTTATAGTGGGTATTTCCATCAAAACGTAGGCACGATGCTCAGTAGTAGTAAAAAAGACTGAACAACTAAAATATTAGGAAAGGTACTGAGAACAGAACAGAGACCATTGTTTTGCCAAAATCGAAATCCCTGATTTACCTGCATCGTGGACACAACGTGCAGCTCTTGTCCTCCCCTTTGCAAAGATCTGGAGACATCGTAAATGCTCAGAGAAGAGCCTCAAGGCTGTTCAGAGGTGTCGAATGGCCTCTAGGTGAACTAAATGAGCTACAGCCCTTCAGCTGGGTAAACAGGTGACTGTAAAGGAGATATGACAGGGGTCTGCAGAATCAAATGGGACGTAGGGAGGACGGGGATTGTTCATTGCCTCCTGGCAGAAGAACTTGGGGTGGTCAAAGGAAGTTGGTAAGAGCCAGGTTGAAGGAGGTCAGAAGTAGGTGGTTCTTCATGAAGGTCTCGACCAGTGCAACTGATAGTTGAAGAAAATTGTGCTTAAAGTTTACGTCTCTTCAGGGAGACTGGACAAATTAATGGGAAAAAAATCAGCTGATTGTCACTGATTGTCTGGAGATGGAAGCAAGGGGGAAAGCTATATATGTATTTATATAAAAACAGGGAGAGACAGAAGTGTTACATATACTCAGCCTCTTTTTTTCTCTTTCTTCGACATCCACTTATGGCTACCATTGGAAAGGGGATGCTGTGCAAGCTGAGCCTTTGATCTGGCCCAACACAGCCACAACTGACTCTGCTGCTGATGCTGGGGCAGCTCATTCTGAAACACCTTGTCTGATATGATGAGTATTAGATAAAACTGGTATTCTTCAACACCCACTGAGCTTAGCAGCTATGGATTTGACTGTGAACGTTGCTTTAAAACAAAGCCATATTGTGTAGTGATTACAGCCTAGTATTAATAGCTGGATTCCTAACTTTCTGCTGAAGAGCCCTGGGACTGGGAAAGAAGAAACTCCTTTCCTCTCTTCTATGTGCTTCCTTTTCTCCACCCATAAAATGGGTGTGAATGCATGCATGTCATCAGGATTATTATCTGTGCAGTATTTTGGGGAGAACGGCAATGCATTTGTTTGGAGCTTTTAGACAAAGTACGGTACCGAAAGGAGGCAAGCAGCAGGGTCCTAAGAAAAGTTTCAAGATGAGTGAATTATTGCATTAGAGAGCTCTTTAGCACCCCAATGAAAAATCAGTACAAGCTGTTAAGCCTAAATTATGTTTATATTTGAATGAGGTGAAAAGGAACTCTTCAGTAGTCTAGGGCAGATGAGGAGTGTTTGAGTCTAATTAGATGGAGTCATTTTATTCCTTTGGGAAGGAGCTGTGAAAGCTAACACGATAACACAGCAGGTTCAAAGGTCTGTGTGTAGATCCTAATCTGCTTAAAATACAGGGTAGGATTTCACTGACTGTATCACAAACTCGGGTTCAGTAACCAACTTGTTCCTTTCTTGAACATCCAAATATAAACTGCAAAAGACGATGGAGGAAATTAAAGGAGGTGAATGTACAAATGCCATATATCACTCCATGATAATGGTAGAAATATGCTAAAAGCTCTGTAGCTGGTCTTATTTCTACCCTTTTCACTTGGCATCATTCCATTACTTTGATAGCAGCTCTAATGTACCTTGTTAAAGTTAGGCTTCGAGGCAGATATCTAATGTGTAGGTCTCAGCAATGTTTTGAAATGTCTCCTTTTGCCTTTCCCTATAGCTGTTTTTTCCATCTTACTTTGCACTTTTGCGAATGAATTATAACCACCCTGAGCTTGCACATGGGGTAGGGTCGACCTCCGTGTCAGAAGAGGGCACTGCATCCCCGTTCTTGGGGAGCAATGGGAGGAGCACATGTGGGTTCCATTATTCTGTAGCTTTATACAAGCAGTATTTGTAGCTTCCAGTGTTCTACATGATACAGATGTTAGAGATGAATAGATAATGTTTCTATTTCCTTGTTTAGTCTTCTGTAATTTTTCAGTGTTGTGATCAATCTTTGTCCAGCATTCTTGAAACTTCACTTGTGTTTAGTGTATTCTCTCTGATTGTCAATGATCTCCTTCAAAAATCTAGGATTCGTTCCATCTGGTCTCAGGAACTTGGCAGCTTGTGTGGCTAGCAATAGCTGATTTTTCCATGAGTGCTAGTACAGAGAAGTCGATTCATGGCTAAAAAGATTAAAATCCTTACATCAGAAAAGCTGGAAAAATATAACAATTGCAACTCTGCCAAGGAAGTGCTTCTTGTTGGATTAAAAATCATATGACAAGTTGAGAGAGAGAGATTTGGAAGTGTAATTCAATTCTGTTGTCAGTCCAGGAGAGTTAAAGCTGAAATCGTGTTAGAATACATTAGCAGCAGTGCCTGGACAGAGAAAATCAACTGCCTCTCAAATACAATTTTGTGCTCGTTTCCATTCTGCCTCAATTTGTTACGACTTGGTTTGGATTTCCTAACTTTGATGTCACTGAGGTTGAGCATCTGATGCATTCTGAAAAGGTCTTTGCTTCTGTGTCTGTGGGGGCCCCTTCTGAAATAAACTGTGTTCTGCAGCACCAAGGAAATAGGGAGTGAGATTCTGAAATTAGAAAGGGGTCAAGCTAGCAAATTTGAAGAGAGAGGCTTCCATATGGTACGTTGGAGGTGTTACGTATGCCTCTCACTCCGAGGAAGCATCCCCTCTTTTTGTCAGGGATTGACAGTAATTAGGTACAATGCTGTGGTTCTCGGTGATAAGGTCTCTGGGTGGTGGGCGAAGAGAACTGCGTTTACCTTTCTGGGCATGGCCCTGATGGTAGTTATGAGTGCTTTGGATGTGCTGTTAGAGTTCACTCCCAGAGATTGTGTGAAGTCTTTGTAGTAAGGGCAGCATCTTGCGTCAGAGCGGCACAGCGAGCCCTTAATGCTGATTATACTGCTCACTGGCTGGAGCACTGCCGTTGTGCTCAGCTGGTTACCAACTGTTTCTTTTCTCTCTTCCATGTAAAAAGGGAGAAATTAAAGGAACCTAAATCATCTCTCCTCTTGGCTGGAGCTACGGTTGAAATTTTGTTTTTTAGTCTAGGAAGACGGACTTCTTCAGTGCTTAGATATCACAGTATCTGTGGCATGATAGAGAAATTGGGAGCACAAAATCCCATTTCTCTCTCATCAGGGGCAAATTATTAAAAGCAGGGATGTGGGTCCTTCTGCTGTCACTGGAGGGAGGCTGTTGGAAGACACACTACTTTTGTGACCTCAGTAATATTGACATCTGAGACCAGTAGAAAGTATAGCTAATAAATCTGAATAATTATTAGATACACCCCAAAATGTCCTGGCATAGCACGCTGTAGATTTCCTGTTGCTTTCTTCTTGATCTTGTAAGTTTGCACAGGATAAAGACATAGGTTAATATAAAAGCTTAGTCCTTTCAAAATCACTTTTTTTTTGTTAAAATTCCATCTCTCCTGCCTATCAGCAGTGGATTGATTACATGGATATCTTACAAGGTCATGAGAAAGATTTAAAAACAGTTAGTTGTGGACATCTAATGGTGCTGACTGGCTTGGGAGGTGAGAAGCAGCAGCTTCAGCCGCTTGTCACAGGTGGTCAGGATGGGGAGTGTGTAGCGAGGACGATTGTAAAAGCTGTTGGATTCAAAGGCAAGGTAAGGTTTCCCTTCTTGTTTTGGGCAACTGAGACTTGGATCCTTCTTCCTCTGACCCCAAGCACGTACATACAGTGTGTGAATTGGGACTCGCATCTCCTTAGGGCCCCCGTGTGCAGGAGGAGAGAATTGGGCCTGTTCCCAGGCCTGAACGCCTTGTGAAGGTTCCTGTTTTTCTCTAATTTAGTTGTTTCGTTTAAATACCTGTTATAGATAGGTGAAATCTTGAGTCTCCGTGGCACAGTTCTATCTGTGTAAAAGGAACGTTTTCTATTTCTCTGAGGGGTGTGCAGGTTTTGAGCATTAGAGACTCTGGGGTGCTGGGCTCCTGTCAGAGGGGAGGACGGGCTCGCCTGACCGATGCAGGCAGAAAATGACTATGGAAATGTTTTGAGTAATCCTTTTTCTTGAGAATGAGCAAGCACCTACGGGTGCTCCTTGATCATCAGTCTGGCAGCCTTACACTTGTATCTGTTGTTTTGTTCCAAAGTAGTGCTTGCAGGACTCGGGGAAAGCCAGAGCCCAGCTACAGCGGTAACGGGCAGCGCCTGAGGTAAAATCCGCCCGGCCCTGGAGAGCATCAGCCGAGAGAGCCTCGCGGGAGAGGGGCAGAGGCAGGCTTTCACTCAGAAGTCAAAGCACTGAACAAATACAAACCCAGGCAGTCTCCTGGGGGTGTGAGTGACTCCTGGAAATGACTTTTGGAAATGCGGCTCGATAGCCAAGTTGGTGGCAGAGCAGGGGATGGGAAGCTGCTATGAAGACAGGCTGAGAGAGCTGGGGTTGTTCAGCCTGGAGAAGTGAAGGCTCCAGGGAGACCTTACAGTGGCCTTCCAGTACCTAAAGGTGGCCTTCAAGAAAGCTGAAGAGGGAAGGGACTCTTTGTCAGGGAGTGTAGTGATAGGACAAGGGGTAATGGCTTTAAACTAAAAGAGGGTAGATTTAAATTAGATATAAGGAAGACATTCTTTACTGTGAGGGTGGTGAGGCACTGGAACAGGTTGCCCAGAGAAGTTGTGGATGCCCCATCCCTGAAGTGTTCAAGGCCAGGTTGGGTGGGGCTGGTCTAACAAGAGATGTCCCTGCCCATGGCAGGGTGGGTTGGAACTAGATGGTCTTTAAGGCCACTTCCAACCCAAACCACTCTATGATTCTATGAAGCTGGCCCTGACAACGTGTCACCGACAGAGCAAGGGATTGGTGCCGGCTGCCTTTCTGCCCTTCCTCTCCGTGCACGAGGTGGGTGCTCCTAGGGCTCCTTATGTTACTGGAAATCTCTGAGACCAGAATTAGAACTATACAAGGAAATGTGTGTGTATGCCTTCGGAGTGATACAGTCGCATCAATTCTTTCATCCTCTTCAGTTAAAACAGTCATAATAGAGCCTGTGTATCCATAAATGTTTCTTTCCAAATATGAAGACTGCGGTACAGTCAGTGATCAGCGCTGACCTGGGAAGAGTCCCAGCAGAGATGCAAACTGATTTTTATCATGACCATAATCAAAACATCTGAAAGATTTCTGTGTGTATGTGTGCATACATGTTTCTAGTCCTGTGATACCTTTTGTGTTTAAACGTTACCAAACACAAGTACAGTATTAATTGTGTCTTTATGATTTTGGTACAGTCCAATATTTTTCAACTTTGTAAGCAATTCTCTGAGGTTTGTAGAAGAAAATGGCAATAGCCTTTAATTGCCTTCTGTAATCCTGATTCACACAATCAACTCACTGAAAGTCAATGTGTAGCTGGAGATGGGCTGATAGGTGCAGTATTGCTCTTGTTAATAAGCATTGTTAAGTCTGGAAGACAAGATATCAGCCTGTGAATTTCACGGAGTTGTTTTCTGAAATCTATTTCAATTTTGTGATAAAGGGGGAAATGTGTAGTTCAATAGACCTTCATTAGATTGGGTTATGGTTTAGCTAAAATAGAAATTGTGGAGCAACTTCACCAGTATGTTTGGTTACAGACAGTGCCTTCTTTTAGCTTCACAAGATAGGTGAACAAGTTAAGTACCTGTATTACTGGGATCAATGAGAAACAGATTCTCTGTGTGATATTGAGTATTACATCAGGCATGTATTTGCTTCTTTTAATGCCTGACTCCAGATCTAGAAAGGGGTGTTTCTGTATAGCTCCACTGGCTTCACTGCAAAACTGATACTTAAGGATTGTTTAATATGGTTTATTACCTAAACAGACATAAAAGATGAACCCAGGTCTTTTTCACCACCAAGATCTTTTTGTGAGTCTGCCCAAGACCTCATCATCCTTTTATCAGTTCATTGACATAGTGACCGCATGCAGCCATGACGTGCAATCCCAGCATAACATACGCTCATGATAGAGATGGTGGCAGTTGGACAGCTGCAGATCAATGTCATTGTCTAAGGATGAATTTGTATGGGAAGAACAATGATATCTTAACCTGAAAGACCTCAGCATGTCATGCAATGAATCCATCTCTAAAATGAAGTAAATATCCCATTTTATGTGTAAGAATACCAGGCTCAGAGGCTTAGCGACTTGCCCAAAGAAATGTGGTGAACCAAATGCAAAGGTGAGGTTCTGACCCAGTTTTAGGCTGGGAGGGTTTGGCTTTCATTTTGGAGGGGTCAGGGTTTCACCTTGGGACTGCATCGTGTATGCTAACACAGTTCACATCTGTACACAATTCGCATGTCTGTACAGGGAAGACTCTCCTCTCAGAAGAAACACGTTTTTTTTTTTCTCCTCCACTAGGTCAACGTTTTAGCAAGTGCAGGAACAAACAGCCTGGAGCCCGAGGCCCTCTGCTCTTGGCTGAGCTGAGAACATTCCCGCAGCTGAGCCCAGGCACTGGCATGCG
The DNA here is from genome assembly GCA_013399115.1 of Anseranas semipalmata. Classification (NCBI taxonomy): domain Eukaryota; kingdom Metazoa; phylum Chordata; class Aves; order Anseriformes; family Anseranatidae; genus Anseranas; species Anseranas semipalmata. Next base: position 278,712 of record VXAA01005063.1, on the reverse strand, counting down.
CTGGAGAGGAGCTACCTGCCCCCCCAGCGCGTTTCGTTACGGACGGGGCGAGAGCTGTGCAAAGGGAGTCGGTGATGGCCGGGTTTCCCTGGCAGGAGTTTGATGAACATGTTTCCATACTGGAAAATGGTATTAAATTAAATAGGTATCAGCATGATACTCTGAGAGCTGAATGTCAGCGCTAATAAACCGGAGGCCCCGTCTTTCCCAAAGGACCTTTGGAATCAATTGAAAGCTGCGTCCTCCATCCCCCCGTCCCCAGAGGGTAAATGTTAGTCTGATGCTGTGCCACTTTCTGTACTTGAGTGAGCTAAGACTACCAGCACGAGGGGCTGATTGACAGCATTGCTCCCAGCTCTATGAAGAGAGGAAGTGACCTTAAACACTGGGGTTGTGGTTATGTTTTGACTATAAGAAAATCTTTTTTTTCTTTTTTATAAATATTGCCCTAACTCTTTTGCCAGGCTGGCTTTCTTTTCATCTGTATATATTTTTGAGGTCTTAACCCCTTCTGGCCATGAGGTAGAATTAGATAAGCTTTGAAATCAGTTCAATGTCATTTGTTTAAAGAAGGGAGAGAATACAGCAAGAAAGGTGACCTTGCAAAGTTGCCTGTAGAAAAAGCTCTCTCTTATCATGAGCCTAAAGTAATTAGCTTTATTTTTGGTTTTGCCTTAAATGAATTGTTCATGCGTCTCAGCTGGCTGTAGAAATGCCTACTGACAGGCTGAGCGTGCTTTCCAGCCCGGCTGGCTATTGCCCACGAGTGCCTGCGTCAGCGGTGAAGTTTGCTCTTCCCCACCGAGCACTCGCTATGTGCTTACCCCCCTCCAGGAGGTGAATATTGTTGCCCTCTATGGTAAAGTTTCTGTGGTCAGAGAAGAGCCTGCATCAGCAAGCACAGAAACTGGAGGCTATGAGGCAAGAAATGGAGGGGAAAAAAAAAATCACTCTGTTACTGTCAGCGCAACAAATTTTTCTTGCCCTTTTTTTTTCCCGGACTGGGAATTGAAGGACATTGATGTTACTGCTCCATGTGGCAGATTGGCATAAGTGCATGTGTTGCCCCATTTCTGTGGTTGTTCCTTTCCTTGGACAGTTGAAAACCCAGGACTAGCTGAGTGCGAGGGCAGAGTTGAGGTCTTCAGGGGTATGGGCAAAGACAGGCAATGTATACGCGTGCGGAGTCGCAAAGAAATGTTTCCCTTATTCCTACTGGATGTGCCTAATGAGTTGATCTGAGTTGTCCAGCTCATGTGCGGGTATCCAAGAGGGCGAGAAGAAGCGGTTTGTTTGAAACGAGCCGTCGGTGGCACGTGTTGCGTGGGCTGGTGCTCTTTCCCTTGGCTGCTTCTACTTGACTCACTGCAATCACACCTAAAGCTACTGGGTCAGTGGAGCTGGATGTGTGTAGTGTCCCCTCACCTCCTCCAGAAAACCCCAAACAACCCCCTTGCCTGTTTTAACGGCTGACATTTCCAGTGAGCACAGAGCCCAGCTGTCCTCTGACAAAAGCTTATTAAACACGGGTGAAGCACGCAGATGGATGTTGCAAGGAATGCTGCCTGTGTTTGTGCCTCATCTTACAGTGATGTTGAAAAGTCCAAAGAGGATGGGGCTGTTAGGCTCCTGTTACAAATGTCATCGATTCAGCTATTATTTTAAGCAACAGTGAAAAACTAAATGCAGATATTGTTACGCAGATGTGAACCAAAGTACTCGGTACTGTGCTGCTAAACCTATTTCTGGGTGTAATTACCTTTCCTACTATTATTGTGGTAGTTGGGGCACAGCAGTAATCAGGTTTTGGCATGAGACAGTGCTTTGTGTCTGAAACCCCCCTGGTCTAATCAGGAGGGAGGAGGGAGCTGTAGAGATTCATCAGCTGCAGCCTGGGCTGCTCTGAGGCCGATGGAAGTGGCAGCAAGCTTGGCCCAAACCAGCAAAGTCTAAGATTTCTGAGCCTTAAATTTCAGCATAATAAAGAATTGGAGGTGATACTGATGCAGTCAGTGGGCAAAACCCTGGCATGTAGAACGTGAGATGCTGGGTCAGTGTCTCAAATCCACCCATTCTGGCATCTGGTCCCTCTGACAGTGGCAGTTTGATGCCAGCGGAGGGAGGTCTTGGGAGGCAGATGTGGGATAATCCCTTCTCCACCTTAAATCTCCCCGTTTAAACCCTGAGAACAAGCTTTAATAGCTGTCTTAATGGGTGCAGTTCATTGAATTCTGCTCGGATTATGGCTTGTTCCAGTTGGCTTGGTTTGGTTTAGCAGGGAATCGGGAGCAAACTTCAGAGCAGCTCATTATGAATTGGGATTGAGATCAGAACAGGCTTTGACATGTATTACTCTGAAATGAAGAAATTAGTTGTGTTTATTCCTGTAGTTGAGTGCATGCACTTCATAGGCTTCCAGAGGATCACTCGAATGCCTTAGCTATGGTCGTCAGCCACGGCAATTCTGCAAAGCATCTCTTAAAAAGGATATATTTTCTGACTAGCTCAACGGGATATACGGTATGCCTAAATGTGGATGTGAAACGCCACTGCAGCTACTCTCTTGCTTATGCTGACCTTCAGGATCATTCCTGCTCCTTTCCATTTATCTAAATGCATCAACTGTAATTTCTTACATACAACTTGTGTGGCCCACTGTTGGTTTTTCTTTTTTTCTTTTTTCTACTTTTTTTGTTGTTAAAGTGAACTGAGGCCACTTCTGCCAGAGCATAATCTCTCCTGCAGTGCGGTAATTAAATGCTGGTAGTTAGAGGGCTAGGAAGGTACAGAAATGACTTGTTCCACAAAGAGCATAGTTGGGGAAGATATGTTTTGATTAGTTGCTACGATTTGTTTACAGCACTCCTGGGAAAGCTGGAACATTTTGGGTGGATCAGAGCAGGTAATAACCGTCCTCCCAGGGTCAGCACAGCGTGCAGTGTGAAGGAGGCTGCGGAGCGTCTCTTGCTCGCTTGCAATGCCTGTGTACCCTGCTGCAGCCTTTCCTTTGCATTCTCCCTCAGGCCTTCAGAAATGCCTGATCTGAGTCAGCTTACAGGTTTTATTTTCCCTTTCCTTTGTTTGAAGTTTAAGCCCTGTGAAAATCCCTTAGAAAAGATGCATTGTTTGACAGTCCCCGATAGCATCAGCTGCCAGTTTATCTTTCATGTCGCACGGTGGCTCCCATTACTCCCCAGGGGCTGCCAGCTTGGATTGTTCCCATAGTTTGGGTGGCTTTTGACCCACAAGAGTCCCGAGCTGGTCTTGGGGCTTCAATAAGCTCTCTGTTATCAGCCTTCCAAATATTGGTGTACCTATCAGAGCCTGGCACCGCGTCAAGCCTGTGGGCGTCCTTAAGATTCATCGTTGATAGCTCACATGCTTTTTCCTCTTTATAGAAAACAAGCACTTTTTGTTTGAGTTCACTAATGTTTGGCAAAGAAATATAGTAGTAATTATACACCCAGCCTCCTCCTCTCCCCCTGCCCCCCGATCCCAGCTTTATAAAAGCAACTAGCACTGCAACTGAAATAAATGTCATGAATGAATAATAATTTCTTTCATTTACACAGTAATTAAACTTGTTGAATACAGACTTAATGCTTTACTGCACACTGTTTAATTTGACTGGTAGATCCAGGCTTTTGTTAAATTCAGGAAGGAGAAAAAATGAAATATCTACCTGACTAGCAGTGGGCTTTGTTACAAACGCTTTCTGTTTGTTTTTTTTCTAAAATGGTGCTGGAAAGGGGGAGGACATGTCTTTCAGACACAGTTGTCTGATGTTGGCTATGTGGATCTTTTAAATAAAAGTATGTAGTGGCCTGGATTTCAGAAAGGCGACAGACCTGTAAGTCCTGTGCTTTATGGCTGCTGGGATTAATCAGCATTTCTGAAAACATGATTGATTATGGATATAGATGCATCATCTTAGGCATTTTAATTTCCACAGCATTTTTTCCCTTTCTTTGCAATCTTTAAGTTGATCCTTAAAAATAGTGCCTTGTGAAATAAATGCGGTAGTGTTTTGTCCATGCTCGCGTCCTTCCTTGTCACGCACCAGCACGAACGTAAGCACTGGTCTCAGGGGTGCTGTCCTGGGCTCAGCTTCCTTTTGCAAATAGCGAAGGATGTGAACCGTAGGTGCGGATCTGCCCAAGGCTCAGCCTTTCCTCCTTCCAGCCTGAGCGCAGTGCCATGGGACATCCCCATCCAGCTCGGTGTGCAAGGATGGGCTGAACAGTTGCAAGGATGGAAAAGTCGGATGTTTCCAATAAAGAGATGAAAAAGAGATTGTAGAGGTCCGGGTTACCTGGGCCAGCAGAAGTCAGGGTCTTTTTTTGAAAGGACTGGGAAATGCTTTTAGTTGCACGTGGTGAGGGGAAGCCCAGATAACTTGAAGAGTGGGAACAGTGATAGTATTGATGGGAAGTGCTCTGGTCACGTGTCAGGGATGGGAATTTTGTGAGGAGCCATCAAATCTTCGCTCCAGGGAACCACATAGCAAGTCAGAGCACCCCCTGTGCCTGTGCTACCATCAGCCTCAACCTGGGTTTCTCGTATTTTCACGTTGGTTGGTTTGAGGCTTTGGGATGCCTGTCCAGGAGGAAACACTCGGCCAAGGAGCAGAGGATGATGTGGGGTCTGCTCAGTCTGTGCCATCATCTCATATCTTCAATGCTTCAACTTTGTTTCAAGTTTAGTGAATTTTATTTCATGGTATTTTGTGAACTATGGACTCGGAGTTGTTTTGCTTTTTCTGTGAGCATGTAATCTCCCGTATACTCAGTTTGTGCTTCTGCACGGTTAGATCGCGGGTGTGCTGGGTGCAGGAGGTTTCTGCAGCAGCAGCTGCATTTCGGTGGCAAAGCAGCTCCCTTGCATCTACGTGCTTGTTGCAAAGCACATTGGATTTATTTATTTATTTTTAGTTTATAAAGCTGGCTTATTGATTTGGGCCATTGCTGCTGCTTCTTTGCATATTCTGAGGAAAGCACTATATCGAGAGAATCATTTCTGGATGTTCCCTCTGCAGGTCTAAGCAGCTCAGAACAAACGTGGTCTGGTGGACTCTGGAGGAGAGGAGAGCTAACACACAGCTAACTGGGATTCAGTAACCGGGGCTCACAGGACTCGCGATGTTTTAGGGGAAGAAAATAGCGCTGGTTAGGGCCGTGGCTGGTAGTTGTGCTTGTGGATTTGAGTCATGAGGCAGCTGTTAACCAAAGAACTGCAATCACAGAAGTCTCTTGGGAGTTTTCCCAGAACACTCTTCTCAAAAGCTGGGAGAAGTGTTTAATTGTCATATACACAACGATTTTTTTTTCCCATTTCTGTTCTCTGGGGGCTGACATCTACAAATGTGTGTTAGTAACTTCATTTTCTTTCTTAGTCAGGGAGAGAGGCGCTCGGGCTGTTTGTTTATAGCTGTGCTATCAGCTGGCTGCATGGCTGGAGATGAAGGTGACAGCTTGAGATTTGTGAGCCTAATTGGCATACAAAAAAATCCACTGGGAAATGAGTTATTTGCAATTATCTGTAGATTTGGCTTTATTTCATGGAGACAAATATAGTTGCTTGGTGACTTAATTACAACTTTTTTTTTTTTAAGATTATGAGATTTTAAAAAGGATATCATTATTAACAAGATCTTGAGTCTATATTTGGTGATTCCATAATTACAACTCTGGCCATATTTGTTAGCTTAGAAAATAATACGTGGAAGCTTTTAATTAAAATCATGAGATCTGTTCTTGCAGATACGCTTTCAAGTACCACCCTTGGATAATGGGACCCTTTATTGTTAGACAGGAACTAAAACAAGCTGTACTGTGCAAGGATAGTATCACAATTAAGGCTGAGACAGATCAGCATTATCATATTCTTCAGCTGCCAGTTAGGAGGATAAGGGAGTGAAAAAATGTGTGAAGAAGCTAATTGTCCACATCTGAACCAATCTGTGCTCACCAAGGCGAGGTTCTCACAGCCCCGCCGATTGGATCGGAGAGCACATGGATAGAAAAATAGGCTCTGTACGTGCGTTTCCATTGTTGTTAAGGGCATACAACCATGTCAGCACAGATCTTAAGTTGCTTCTTTCTTAGCTGATGCTTCCCAGGCACTGTAGCTGACACCAGACCGGGGCGCCCCGGATCACTGTTAGGGTGTCCTGGCTGTGCCTCTGTTCCGTGCTGCCCCAGCCACGGGAATAGGGGAGCCCCAGCACCGAGCTGTGTCACTGGAAGGTCACCTGTACTTGGGGGATTGTTGCCAGATTGCCAAAACTTGAGTCTCAGCCAGGCTGCTCCGATGAGACGGCACAAAGGAGTTAAGTGACTCGAGGGAACCTTTGCTTAGCAGCTGTGTTATGTATCGCAAAAGTATGATCAGAGTGAACGTATGAATTCTGTAAAGGGTAGGTGATGAGTTGTAGCTCATGTGCCACGACAGGAAAACTGGAAACTGGGCTCTTCCTGAGCATCCCTGTGTTCAGTTTGATGCCGATTACTCAAGTGCACTGGGTAAAACCAAAGTTTTGCACCCTTAAAATCCACGATACATTAGAGAAGTGTTTTATGCCCCTGTTCCAACCTAAAGTCACTGCTAATTACAGCAGTATGTTTTCTCCTCTTTCTGAATTAAGTGCATTCTCCATTTAAAAGGGTTTGATCAGAATTCTGTCTCCATTATTGAAACCCAGCTTTGATTAAAGCTAGGAGTCCCTGAGTGTTGCCCTGTGACTACTGGTGCTTCGGTCACTTCCTCTTTAGCAAATCTTGCGCACAAAGATTGCATAGTACAGAATGCATGTTTCAAAAATTACCTAGCCTATGCTATTAGAGGAAAATACTGTTATTGCTCTTGCCATTCACTTATGATAGATTTATTGAAGAGGCCTAAAATATATTCCTGTGCTGAAGGCATTAGCAGGGACTCATCAGCAAGTGTGCCTACTGTATTCATTGTGGTATTTACCCTTCAGATGATTCAGTTGCCCTTCAAAACCTACTTAGTATCACCATTTTCATAGGCATGGTACTCATCTTGCTGTTCACCTGCGCTGGAGTTAACTTTGTTCCTCCTGGAATACAGCAGTGTGGAAAAACACAATCCAGTGCCCTCTGGAAGCAAAGGGAAGACTTCAGTGGACTTAAGTATACACTGAATCAGACCCTACAGGAGGGAAGAATTAGGCATGCAACATCAAAGAAATACTTCCACATCTGGGAAAGTATTCAGAGAGTCCCCAAAGGTAAGATTAAAAAAAAAAAAGTCAAGTGTGTTCATTTCTTATTAGCAAAGTTGTTATTGGCAATGAGATATTCTAATTGAATTACTCCTAATTAAAATAATTATGTTTTCTAAGTACTCTGATCTGTAGAGACCATGTAGAGAATCAAAGGTAGAAATAAACAGCACCTAGTAAATTCTCTCTAAGCTGGCTTGCTTGATGATGCTTAAAGTGTTTTTTTATGATTCCACTTGCTCTGCGTAGGCTGGTGCTAATGCAATAAGGATGGCTTTCGGAAACCTCGCTTCTGTCTCAAAAGACCAACCAGTGCTGTATGAAGGATTAGCTGAAAAAGCTCGGGGCTCGGATAGAGGAAATAGGGCTGGTTCTACGCCTCTTCCACACCCCTCCTGCGTGACCCCGAGCGATGCTCTTCAACCTGCTACACCCCGATTTCCCACCGGCGATTGGGGTGTTACCTCAGTCCTCTGTGCTTTGCCCTCTCGGTCTAGACTCTTGTGTAAACTTTTTGGCATGTGATGGGTAAAAATCTCAGCGGAGGTCTCTGATTTGTATCAAGATAGAAAATAAATCAGGAAGGTAGCATTGCTTTAGGAGGATTGGCGGAGCAAGTCCTTATGGTGAAGGGTGAAAGGAGCATACCAGTGTCAGCATCAGCCCGCCAGGGTAGGTGTAAGATGGAGATGCGATTGCTGCTGAGGTCTGGCACGAGAATGTTGCTTTGCATGGGAGGACTCCACTCCCTTTGCTCACCTCTGTCTGGAGTAAATAAGCCTAGTTTATCTCCTCGCTGCAAAACACTTGGATGAACCAAGGACTGATCTGTCCGTCAGGGAGGTAGAGTCTGAGGATGTCCAGATCCTTCCCCCGATCTGCAGATTGGTGTCGTGGTCGAGCTGAGCTTTCCCTGAGTCTTGCGCTGGGAACTTACGCTAACCGTTCCATGTGCGCCTCTGCCCTTGGGTCACATCCCATAGCGAGATGGTTTCTTCACAGGACGGTGACTTTTCAGTACGTTTTCTCTCACAGAATGTGCATCAGCTGTTAATAACATCCAGTTTGTGGTGTCGTATGCAGGCACATTTAGCAGCCAGGTCCCGGTATCATTTGCTCAGAGCCAAGCCTCCTGAATAGCTGTTACCTCTTTTGAAGCTGTGATTGCCAAATTTTGAGAAATGGTGTTGGATGGCTTCTTTTCTTTGAATTCTCAGCTTGGCTTTGCAGCCTTAGCGATTCGCTTTCCAGGCACGGTGGAGGTTGGGGCTTTCAGCACAGAGGTCACGTCCAGTGCCTGACCAGCCCCTGAAGTCAGATGTTTGCAAACACTGGCCAAGGGGATTTGATACCTTGCTTCAAGGGAAGCCTGCTGCCTGTACAAAACACTCGGGGGAACCTTGAATCAATCCAAAGGCCTAATCAGTCTCAGAATAAGCTAATATTTATCATACACAACCTCTATAAAAGCCAAACACATTGCAATTTCTTCTGAGAAGAAAAAAGTTTCAAAGGTTTCTCACATCAAATACTGCTGATTTTTCTTTTTCTTTCTCCTTACAACCACGATTAAAATTCATTCAACGTCCTCTTGCGAGGAAAAAAAATATATATATACATTTGATGGCTTTGTGCGTTTTTCCCCTCCCTCTGTAAAAATAGAAAAGCTTTCAGATGTTGCATGAACAAAGATATGGAAATGTGAGAAGAGGGCAGCATCTGGAGGTTTTCAAACACGAGAACACGGGCTGTACGTTTCTTTTGCTGTTAGAAGAGTGAAAAGCTGTTTCCTGTCATTTCCCATCTTGTCACTTGTAAGGCTGGCATCTTGCGGCTCCTTGCACCAGCTGTTGTTTTTTTCTCCACAGACAGATGGTGCAAGCTCTTTGATATTTTTTTCCATGTTCTGAAGATTTTGCATGTGTACTACCTTTATGTAATGATCATATAACCCTGTCACTCACTTTATCCTGTTAGCACTGTCATCCCGAGAAGAGGGAGGAGGAGGTGGCAGTATAAGGAACTTAATCCTCTTCTTGTGTTCTGACATGCTTTGAAAACACACTTTAGAGCTGAGTTACAAATGTTTCCAAAAGCCTTCTGTATTCTCATCTAAGGGACACCAGCATATTAGTGCTGTGATTTTGTAGAATTCCTCTGTTTGTGTGAATTTGATGCAAATGTTCCAGTTAGCAGAGGTATGCTTTTCCCCCCCCCTTCTAACGTGGTGCTGTAGTACAAAAGTACGTTTTTGCTTTGTATTCTTGAATTAAAAACTGACCTGCTATAAGTAATTTCAATGCAATTACAATTACTTGTAGAAAGGAAAGGGAATGACTTCTGTATCTCGTAAAATGGCTGTACTTAAAACTCGTAATTACTTTATTCCCATTGATTTCCACCTGCTTTCCAGTGTTGGAAAATTGCCCTTCTGATAGTTCTGTAATGCTAAAGATTAAAAGCTTTGTAGGCTCGCTGAGCAGTTCTGGAGGTCTCGGAGCTGAATGAGCAGGTACATTACCCCCGCTTCCTTCCGCGCTCTGACTGGCAAACCAGTCTTTGCATTAATCAATGAGAAGCAAATTGAAGATTAGCACTTTGTGTGATTTCTCTCGTATAGCAAACGTTGCTCTCCAGTTCCATCTTGCAGAGTTACAGCGTTAGCATGATGCAACATAGAGGTATTGTCAAAGGTAGGAATAATTAATAAAATTACTTTCTCCTGAACCACTGTGCTGCTGGAATCTAAATGTGTGTGCTCAGACTGGCGTGTCCATACCAGTAGCTGGTACAAGTGTACCTAAATCCATTTTCACCAGCCTAAGTCAGATCAAAATTTGTTCCTTTGTTGCAGAGCACCCTGGAAGTTGCAAGGGCATAGTGCATTAAAAACAATACATTTTTAAACTGGAAATGAGATAATAGAATCCAAATTTCACAGTTACCAATATGCGTAATTAACGTAATGGGGACCGTGGCAATATCCTGTACAGCGGGGTCTGTGATTTATGGCATTAAGTGCATTTTAGCCATGGGTGTTGTTTATCCCACGGTAGTTCTGGACTTTCTATACTGCTCTCAGAAAACACTGTTGGACAATGAGTATTTATTTTTGTTGCTGGCACCATGCTGCACATTTGTTGGTCCCACTGCTTCAAGAGTAATAGGTGTAATTGGGAGAAGTCAGGCAGTAATGAGCCATTCTGGTTTGTGCTCTTTGTTTGCCTTCGCATCGTGTTCATCTATGCTGTAGCATTTCTGAAAAGAGCATCCTCTTCCCACAGCCAAAAAACCATTTGCTCTAAATTGTTTACTGTAAGTGCCATGTATAGAAGCGTGGCTGCTGTCAGAAAAGTGACTATAAAAGTGACACCATGGGGCTCACTGTTTATTTTCTCTTCCTCTCTGTCTTGGAGACCTTCTAGAGCACGTTTTTTCAGCTCAGCTACCAGTGCTGTAATCTCCGACTGTCAGCAGGAAAATTAGAGCTTTGTGAACCCTGCGGGTCAGGTTCGCGATGGCATTAGCGAGCTCAAAGCCAGAGGTCTCTGAGACATCCCCTTTGCTTCCCCCCTCCAGTCCACGACTGGGGCTGGCTTCTAGAGACCTATGGGGCTCCCTCCTTATGTTTAGGGGTTTTTCTTGTTTTGTGATCCAATCCCCCCCCCTTTTGCTTTTTTTCTTTTTCCATGTGTTGGAAATACGATAGGGGAGGCAGATTCCAATCCCAGCTGTTTCTGTAAGGACAGACAGGATGGAAATAGTGAGTCGGGCTAACTGTATCCAGAGGGCAAATGGAAAAGAAATTTCACCTTGGGCAAAAGTAGAATATCTGCGTTGGGGGGGCAGTTCCTATTGGGACCTTCTACTGGGGATTCAATGCCTAGATTAAGGCCTGTACCCATATTGTAAATCAAACTTCATTCTCAAAGAAATATGGATCTGAACTATAAATTATTCTGCACTAGACTTCAAAGGTTCAGCCCCTATTTGCCTTATGCTGTATAAAATGTGTGTGCTGGGAGGGGGTGCTGGAGGAAGGGAAGGCGTGTGGAGTCACGTACTGTAAGGTTTGCAGTATGGAGGAACATTTATTCCACTTGTCTCAGTGTCAGAGAAGGTGCAGGATGGCTCTAAGTACTTGACAAGTGGATGTGGATGGGGGATTTTCAGGAGTGACTAATAACTTTGGATGTCTTCATTTTTAGAGAATGTCTTTCCAAGACTCAGGTTTTATCAGTCACTCTGTGTAAGCACTGTTCGTCTCTCACAGACGTATCGGGCACGCTTTCAGCTTCAGAAAGTGGGAGCCAAAGCAGAACAAGCCCCTGCAAATCGTGGCCTTTGCCACGGTCGTCCAGAATGAGCTGCTGACTTCTGCCTGCCGTCATCTTGTGTTGCTTCCCTTCTTTTGTTGGTATCCCTTGAATGCTTTTGTTGGTCTTCCTCTACTGTTTTTTCTTTTTGCATCTATTTCCTTTTGACTTCTTTTCTTTAACTTTTTCCCTCTCATCTTAATTTTTTTTCAATTCTTTTGCATCAACTTTTCACTTTTTTCGCCTTGTTTCTATTTTTGTTCCACCCTAGCTTTTTAAGTTCCTGCTCTCTCATCTTTTCAGCATTCCTCCCTGTTGCGGATGAAGTGGTATTTTTCTTTTTGCCCCTACTTTGCATTTCTTACTGTAAGATAGAATTAGAGAACAAATCCACTGTAAGAGAACTGTTTTTCTGGTATTTCTAGACTGTTTTGGTCTGCTAAGTTAAATCAGTGCTAATAATTTCCATGAAAAAGTGGGAACGCTGAATTTGAGTGTTACCTTGTTCAGTATTTCTTGTTTGATCAAAGTCAGGAAATTCTGTAATGCTTATGCTGTCTTTGACCCCGAGATTTCCAGCCTAGTTTCTACATTTAGTAGTCTGCATATTAAAACTCTGTACCATTTATTCAAGTGAGCACTCAGACTTTCTTGCAATGCACACAGCACTAGTTAGTTGTGCTATGAATTTAAGAAGAATAAGCTATCCTGGATTTGGCAAATTCATGCTCAATTCTAAAGAAGCACTTAAAGGGATTATTGAAATTTGTCTTGTAAAACCCCCTGAAGATTTTAGCAGCTTGTGTGGGATTTTGGTGAGCATTCGTAGGACTTGGCAGGCTCAGCACTTGTACAGAAGGTCCTGTAATCCCTCAATAATGGCAAGGTACAGCAAAGGTTTAGAGCATCGGCAGCACACCCGTCGACATTTAGTGCACTGTGAAATTTTCATCTGGTTTTCCGCCCGAGTGCCAGTACGGTTCATCTCTCATCTCTTCCTGTAATTTGGGCCACTGAAGCTTCAATCTGTTATCCTGTGAAGTAAACCGATGGTTCTTCAGACAGAAATGACTATTGAACTAGCTTTAAAACAAAACCAAATCCAGCCTACGTACATACATCCTCCGTAGAAACCAGCCATTATGTACCATTTGCCAATATTATGTCAAAAGCATGAAAGGATATGCGTTTATTGGCTAAGAGAGACGAATACAAATCATGCTTTTGAGAAACTGGCTTTCTGCAGAAAGTAGGTTGAATTCCTTGGGGCATCTGAAACTGCGGCGTTTGGAGTAATGGCTAAACACGCTGTGGCCAGGGAAGAGCCCGGATGCCATGTGTTACTCTCTCTTCTCTCTCTCTGCAGCTGTTGTGATCTTCTGTCTTATTTCTGCAGACCTGCAGGTACCTGCCCCATTCCTACATCACCTCAACAGAGCTGTTTTCTCTGCTAGAGTGGAATAAATGATTTACAGGAAGAATATGTTGAATAATTTTAGCCTCTCTTTTTCTGTTGGCTCGAGTATTTACGAAGAGATTGTGTTTCCCTGTTTGCTTGGGCTTTCTGATTTATAAATATTTTTTTAATCTGTGGGTTTAGCACAAACATTGAAATCTGACTTGTCATGTAGGTGTGTAGGCATTATACAAGCACAACATCAGAGACAGCTCCTGAGGAAGTTTATTGCTGCAATTTATTTCAGGTGGAAGGGGCCCACATATTGCAATAATGGAAGCCATGTAACAGCTAAAGACAGCCGGTCTTTGTGCCAAAAATAAACCTGTATTGCGATTAGCTGTGGAGATGTGATTTCTCAGCAAAAGTAACTCTGTGAGGATTTAAATAATGATTGTGTTAATACTCTGTGCACCTTCTGAAATTCACTTTTCTTGAACATTTGTACTTGTAAAACTCAATTGCTGAAATGTATGCAGAAAGCAAACGCAAAGCAGACAAATGCTGAGCCAAAGCACTCTCGTTTCAATTTCAAACCGACTGCTCGTTTCTTTTTTTTTTTTTTTTTTTTTTTTTTCATTATTTGCCATCTCTAATCACCGGGGTGCAGGGAGGGCAATTGCAGTCACCCCTCTGCAGTGCGTACAGCAAATGAGCTGGATGCAAAGCAGGCTCATGGCAAAGCTACTTGAAAAACCCTTAATTTGGCACTGTTATTAATTAAGGGCATTTCTCCGTTCCCACCGTGAAGAACAGACTGTGTATGAACACATTCGATTTCTCATGTTGCTGCAGTTTCTTCCTTCTCCCAGCCCAAACCTGGAGGTGAGCGGGTCCGTTCCCCTGGGTGGTGACGCGGGCACTCTCGCAGCTGCCATGCAAAGCCCGGGAGCACGAGCGAGCGTTGATCTCGACGAGGAATTCTTGAGCGATCTGAAGTCTTTCAGAGCAGAGTCTGGGTTCCCCTGCGTGGCGTGCGCGCCAGCCGCGTGCTCCTGCCGCCGAGTACGCCACCACTCACGGCCGTATTCAGCGAACAAGCCTAATGACAATTGCGGTCATTTAAAATTACGAAAAGGGCAAGATTTACCCAAAGGGACTTATTTTCTGCCATGATTGAATAAAGAAGGGAGGCAGCTGCTCAGACTGGAAAAGGTCACTCAGTCACATCGGTTGATGAAAGAATCAGAGGAGCTGTCATCTCCGCCGCGGCTTTGCCCGCCGACTGACGGCCGGCCCCGGCGACACAAAGCTGTCACTTCTGGCATCCGTCACGGCTCCTGGTCCGTGGGCACGCGGCCGGGCTGGCGGGGGGCCGGCACGCTCCCCTCCCGGGATCGATTGTTTGTTCAGCAAATGGTGGTAGGAGACGCCGGCTTTCCTCCGTTGCGGCTTCCAAGATCAAGTTAAGCTAAATATTTGAAGCCGTGCCGTGCTGGTATCGACAAAACGCAGCGCCGGAGCGCTTGGGCTGAAAGGGAGAACTACGTGATAGGGATCAGGATGTGCCGGGGGTGTTGCGGATCGGATTTCTGTGATGTATTTATAATTTAAGGTATTTCTAGTGTAGGGTGAAGGAGGTAACAGAAAAGATGGCTCAGCAGGTGTGTTTTGTGAGGGTTCAGGTTACTCTAGCTGCAGGTATCCTAATGCTGTATAAATCGTTGTGTGGAAAATCCATTTTAGGTTTAGGAAGCAATCATTTTCTCCCCTTGGTACGTTCAGCAGAAAAGCTCGTGTGGTTTTCATTGGCTGCCATTCCTGTGCTTCTCTGAAGGAGTTAAGCTCTTGATAAATTTTGAAAATGACAATCCTGAAAGAAAACTAGAAATTAAAAGGTATATGTGTTCCAGTGACTTCCAGCCATACGCTAAAATAGTTTCTCTGTATGGTCTTCTGAATAGGGTTTCTCTTGAGACTGCAAGCCCCTGCAAATCCAGAGAGCTGAAGTTCTTTCAACTTCAGGGCATCAAGTGGCACTGAGGTCTTTCTTGCAGTCATTCCTAACTTAGGCTATGATTTTTCAAAATTGATCACGATCTTGATATAATTTGCCTATTATTCAGTACATAATGATATGTAGTGTCCAATGGCTTATTTTTATTGGGAATTCTCTATGTAGCTCTTCCTTCTCTTGTGGCTGCCATAATCCCGCTAGTTACCTACCCCGTTCCTGCATTTGCTGCTTATACAGCCCCTGGGTAATCTCCATGAATTTTCAAGCTAAACAGCTTTCTGTTTTTTTTTTTTGTTTTTTTTTTTTTAGGACTAGAACTGTTCAGAGGGATCATACTGAACTGGGGACAAATGCTACATTTTGAAAGAAATGCATGTTATGGGAGTTGGCCTTCCTACCACAGTACAATTACAGAGGAATAGCAATACTGAATGTATTCCTGTGTAGGTGACCCTTTCATGTATAGCTTTCATGTTAAAGAGGTTTGGGAACTGGAGAGCTTTTCATGAAAGAATAGATTAAGGCAAGCCGAGGAAGCAGTGGCACAAATAGAACTGTCCCATTAGCTTTGTCAAAACATTTGTTAACTGCGGTGTGAACCCTCAAAACACACGCCCTGGAGAAAAATGAGTCTAAATTCAAAACCACCCCGCCCAGGGAGCAGGCAGAGTCCTCTCCAGTATGTAAATTAGATTTGTAGTTGAGTGGAATTGATTCTGCTGAGACTAAATTAATCACAGCGCTTAATCGCTGTAACCTTTAAACATAGCAGTGCTGACCACAGCTGCGGGGCAGGACGTGGCTCTCACGGACTCATGTCCTTCTGGCGGCCCCGGGACTCGGGCACAGGAGCACGAGCATAGCAGAGGGGCAAAGCTTTTCAGTCTAACCTTCAATTGCTTCCACGGTTTTAGAGGAGGGGAAAAGTTCTCGTCGATTCGTACCTGTGGTGAGCGAACTGTAATGCTGGTGGTCATGTTCAGTATGGAGCCTTCTCGTATCTGTGCTGGGATAGCACGTTTCATTATTAAGGATGTTGAAATGTGATGTGTGTCCAGTTAGGGCTTGATCTGCCTCCATTCACAGCAATGGAAAAACTCTCTGCTCACCTTTAATGGACATTATAGGATGTCAGGCTGAAGGGTTAATCTTTTCCCACATCTTGCTATGTCAACATGTAAGCCTCTAGGCAGTGCCTGTTGTGGTTTTTCTTTATATTAGCAGAGGATGTGAGAACCTCTGGAAGACGTATGTTTGGGCACAGAGGGATACTGATGTGCATACGTTCCCCACCAAGACAAATACTATAGGATGCTGAGATCACAGTGGTAGAATACACAGCCTGTATATCATCTTGAAAACTGAACACCAGAAAAAATAACTTATGCATCCTCAGATCAGTCTTGTACAGATCCGTCTCATACGCGTGGTAAAAGCTAATGCATTTGCACAGTGAAAAAAGCAGAAAAAAGACATTTTAAACAAGCTTCTAACCTGAATTTTCAAGAGCTGTCCATGACTTTGAGTAGTCTCCTTCAGCTCTTTGCACTGACTCATGGAGTTGATGCTGAGGTCTGTCCTGGAATAAGCTGTACCCAGATCTGAGAAGTCCAGAATCACTGGCTTCTCTTCAAAACCAAGACCTCCTTCTGCAGCTTGCAGCCACCTACAAGTCAGGGTGCCAGAAGAGGCCTCTCCGTCAAGCAACAAAAGTAATAGACAGATGGGTTTCTCTCCCACAGCATGGGCAAAGCTGTAACTTAAATGGACTAGATGATGTTCAAGCAGCTGTGTTTGTAGGTGTTTCTTTTATAACTTCATTTTTCTTCTGCTTAGCAGTATTTGGAGGTATTTTACTGTGATACTCTATAAAAATAACCTGTGCAGCTGACTGTGGTGGTTTTAGCCTGCTGGGCAGCTGAACTCCACCACAACCGCTCTCTCACTCCCCCTCCTCAAAGGAAGAGGGGGAGAAAAAAAAACTCACAGGTTGAGATAAGGATAGTTTAATTAGAAAAGAGGAGGAAAAAAAAAACAACAAATATATATATATATATATATATATGTACAAGCAAAGCCTGTGTGCAATCACAGACGAAAAGAGAAAACAAGTGATTCTCCCACCAACGAGCGATGCCCGGCCACGTCCTGGGACGCAGAGCCTCAGTACCCGCAGTGGTTGATCGGAAGGACAGACGTCTTCGCAACGAGAGCCCCCCCCTTCTCCTTCCCTTTCCCAGCTTTTATTGCTGAGTGTGACATCACATGGTATGGAATATCCCTTTGGTTGGTTTAGGTCAGCTGCCCTGGTGATGTCCCCTCCCCATTTCTTGCCCACCCCCACCTACTGGCTTTGGGGGGGGTCTGGAGAGAGCTTTGGTGCTGTGCCAGCACTGCTCGGCAGTAGCCAAAACACTGACATGAAGATGAGAGCCCACCTGTGGATGCAGTTTGGTGTCAGATCTGTTCCCTGCTCTCTTTAGCCATCGAGAAGACTTGGATATATTCTCCGTTCTTCCACAGGTCTCCCATACTCTTCCTGCTTACTCTTTCTCCTGTCTTGTAATACAAAGATGTTAGTTTCCTTCCCTTACACTCCTTTGTCTTTTTATTTTAATTATTTACCTTTGGGCAATGTATGGTACACTAATGAATAGGGTATAAGTACAGTTTTCAACCCAGCAAGGTCTTGATCTGGATTGGTGACCTTCAGGTAATAACAGAAACAGCTCTCTTTGCAAGCACTTGGTTGGGTTCTTCTTAAAAAGGCTATGTCCCATCCCAAAGTAAACTTTTTAACCAAAAAAAAAAAAAAAAAGCTTTGAAAACCTGTGCTGAGGAGAATTTGCTTTCAAAGCTGATGCTTGCTGTGATTTGTTTTTTAATAAGGTGTCCAAAACCTTCCCAACTGTCTAAGGGGCATAAAATTCTGGTTTGCTGTAGAATTGGTTTCACATATATACTTTCCATTAATCATGAAGTACCTTTGTGAAAAGCAGCTGGGTAAACTGTCTGGCTCCTTAAAAGCGTCTTTCTTTCCTATAAACTATTAAAACAACACAGCATCGCTATGCGGTTAACTAACTGTCCCCCGCTGTGTTAGAAGCAGAGGTAAAGGCTGAATAATGACAATTTGCCATTGCACTGCCAGCTGAAGTAGCTGTTTAGACATTGAAGATGGGTTAAGTGCTGCCAATATGCAAAAAAAAAAAAAAAAAAAAAAGGAACTATTTCAAACAGCTTTAAAAAACCTCTTCTCCACTGCTCTAAATCTCCATATGTTATTTAGTTATTAATATCCTTTTCACAGCTGTATCCTCACAGGAGGGCTCTGAAAATGTACTGTTAATGGTCATTAGAGTAGGAAAGACTGAAATATTTAAGGAAAGCACGGTCTGTGAACTGTGTCTGAGTTTAGGAATTATTTGTACATCTTTTTTGGCTGTTGAGCGTTGAGAGATTTGAAGCTCGTATTTTTCCACTTAAAAGAATATCCCTTGATCCCATATTCCACATGACACACACTGGAATTGGTTACCATTAACAGGAACGCCCTCTGATGATGCGTTTTGCAGCAGTCTGTGTGGGTGCACACAGGTAGGTGCCCCGCTGGGGTGGGTTTGCTGGTGCCTGTGGTGGGACCGAGCTCTGAGCCCTGCTCCTCTGTTTCTCTTCAGTGGAAACAAATCAACCAACTGCATCGCTGTAGTGTCATTTAAAGGAGATTTTCTATGATTATCAAGACAAAGAGTTGGCAATTCTGTTTTCTACAGGTTGGATAGAGCTTGAATTCTAGCAGGAAATTTCGGCTCGCAAAATCTTCCTGATGAACCGAGGGAAGAGAAGGCGCAAGCATGGGGAATCCCCGTCTCCTCCGTGCCTACGCGGAGCTGCAGCGAGGCATGTCCTAAGGCACGTCTGAGCCTTGCGAGAGGTGCGGAGGTGCCAGGCCAAAGCGTGAAAGGTTTTGCTTTATCCCCAGCTGCCGTCTCGCTTGGGCGTTGTGACGGCCTGCTGCCTGACGCGCGGTCAGCTTGCCGGGCACTCCAAGGTGAGGAGTCACCCGGGAAGGTCAGGAGCTAATTCAGCCTCCATGGTTTATTCATCCGTGCTTCGCTTCTTGGCTGAGACCGGCCACCGCAGTGCCAGTAAGTGTCAGCTGTGATGCCGGTTGCGGAGCCTGGCCAGCGCCTGCTGACCCATTTCACGGGGGGGTTCGCACCGTGGAGCGAGGTTTACTCCTCTGGGGGCATTGCTTTGATCCAGGATTACACAGCTGGCTTCTCCTCGCAGCTTAAGAACGGCGTCAGGGGAAGGCTTGATACCAGTCAGGTCTTTAAAATGGATTATTCTGTTTTGCTGCATTTAATTATACATATATATTTCAAACACAAATACATGCATATATGGTTAAACTTGTATTTTGTCATTTCCTGCAGCTGAAATTTATTGTAGATTGAAATACACAGGTTTATCTGCCTGACCTTTTGCTAATTATTAGATTGAGATAAGTGTGTATATAAGTGACAAATTGCCTTTAATGACATTTAATCTGCACACTGACATTAATGGCAGGTTTAGCAGCCTGGTTATAGTCTTTGTTGCTGAGAGACGAAAAGAGCAAGGACTTTTATCTTAATTTGACCTTATTCAAAAGGTGTTTGTAGTAGTAGTCAATTTCTGATTAACTTAATGACCTGTTTTACATAGAAAGCGGTCAAACAGTGAAATACGGAAGGGCCGTGAGGTGACAGATGACAGAAGCAGCAGCCCTGTTGCCAGACTCGCACTCCGAATGTGTGGGGAAGGGGGAGAGGGAAGGGGAACAGTCCCAAACTCTGCTCCCTGTGCAAGAAGGCTGGCGCCAGGGTAGAAAAGCACTGCTGAGAAAGCATCTGTTGAATGCTGGTGGAAGCAAATAGCCAGTATTTGGCCTAATACCTGTTTGCTCAATAGTTCTCCACACGATCCAAACTTCTGGAACAGAGATGCATGATTGTGCACGTGCATCTCAAGAGATGTGTATTCATCTCAGGAGTGCCTGCTGCAAAGTGCGTTTTGTTGACTTCTGCGGATGCTGAGGACGTGCTGTGCTGGGCAGCCCAGGGGATTTGTCATCGCTGCGATGCCTTTGGGTACTAGAAGGGGTTTCCTTGTTAGGATCCCCGGGAAATAGCGAGTGGAGTGAAAGTGTCTCCAGCGGGGATTCCGGCAGTGAGCTGAATCCATCTGGGTATTGTTCCGCACCATATGGAGGTCAGCCGTGCCCTATTCCTGTGACAACAGAGAGACTACAGATCCCTAAGGGTAAGCAGAATTGAAAGCTCAAGGTGGAAAACTTGAGTCCTTCTCTCTTATTGCCCTGTGATATATTTACAGAATGATTTAAGAGGAACTTCAGAGATGAGAGCAGAGGTTATAAACTGCTTTTAGTAAAAGTAAACACCTAAGCAAATCATTCAAGAACCCATTAAATGGCTAGACAGCTCCTATAAATACAGTTCATAATGCACTTAGGAATGTTCCACCACCTACCGGCACCAGTGGGCTTTCCTGTTAGAGCTCTTGAAAGTTTCATTTTAATGATGAAAACTGTTCCTTGCACATCACTGAGAAAACGCGAAGATGCAGTTCAGAGGATAGCTGGAAGGATAATAACATACCTTAAGCGTGTAAAACAACTAATTAATTTATGGTTTAATGCTGTGTTTTTATGCGACAGAAATGCCTTAAAACTAAACCAAACCGGGTGGCAAATTGACACAAATGTTTAGTGAATTGAGATCAACACCTATTACATCAAATTGCAGTGCAGCTGCAAACAGAATGCCTTGGCATGTTGTTCAGCTTCTCAGCTGCCACCCGGCTTCGCGGGGAGGTGCTGCAAAGGCATCAGTCACTGAGCCGTTCTGGAGGCTCCAGAAGCACCACATGAGTTGGNAAAAAAAAAAACAAGTTTCTGATGCTTTGAGTTTCACCTGACTCTGCAGTTTGCAGTTTGCCTGCTAGGTGTGTCAGCCGCCTCCGGCCAGGGGATGCTCCCTGCTGTCCTGCTGCTGTTTGAACAACAGTAATAGAGTAGTTTTTGTTTACTAAAAATAACCAAACACAGCTACTGTACTAGCTTGCCATCGGCAGGGAGAGGGGGGCAGCCGACGCTCTCAGTGGCAGTATTGTTCTGGACCAGTTTTACTTCCATCTCCCTCCTTCCCCTCCCTGGATTCCTCGGCGTGGTCTCGCGCTGTAGCCTTTGCTTCAGCTAGGGCCTTTGCTGAACTTCAGCTTTTACCTGGTTTTCCCAGAGGATGTAATTTCTTTGATAATGTCTTCCACTGTATCTGGCTGAAATTGGTCTACAGGTTAAAAAGATTCTGAGAGGTGGGGAAAGGCTAATAGCTACATGTTGTGCACAGAGCAAAAACCAAAATGTGGTAGAAAACCAGCCAGCAAATGGATGAAGAGCCTCATATGCATCTTATAAACATAAAATTACTTTTAGCATACGTCTTCTGTAAGAGAAATACATTTTAAGGTGGTGCTGCCCCATCTAATTTCTGCTCTCCATTACTGTAAAGGTGAAGTTGGATGGGCTACGTACTGAATGGATACGGCTGTGCGGTCGCTGTTGTCATTGGGTTGGTGCGGAGTTGGGACGTTGATCCTTTTGAGAGCACTGACGGTGACTCCCTGTCTGCACAGGTGCAACTGGAATTGTAGTTCCCACATTTCTTCTGGATTGCTGTCTGGTCTGATCCGAGACCGGAGTGCCAGAAGAGACCATTTGGATCGTTTTGTCTGAGCTCCTCCTTAGGCAGCAGGAGTTGATGTAATTAATTCCTGTTGGAGCATATCTTTAAAATAAATAAATCTGGTCTTCACTTTAAAATTGCCAGTAATTGACAATCCACTGCAGTCCTTGGGAAGTTGTTCTAGTGGTTAATTACCCTCACAGTTAAAAATTAGCATCCTATTTATAGCCTGTTTTTTTCTAACTTCTGCTTGCAGCCATTGAATTTTATTACGCCCTTCTCCACAAAAAGCGAGCCCAGTGTTCAAGTATTGTTCCATGTTTTTCTTCATTTCCATTTTTCATCCATATACATGGAACAAGACTGCAGCTATACCTATTTTTTTCTGAGGCTGGACTACATTTGAGATGTATTTTAAGATTCTTGGTTGAAAATTGCTACAATATACAAAATTCAAAAAGATCCATTAATTATCTGTGTTTTGCCATTGTGAGCTTTTGTACCTCCCAGCAGTGTACAGCAGCAGTGCTTCTCCCATCCCTTTGTCTTCGTTTAATATTATTACTATTTTTCTGGGACCAGCACCTGACAGCTCTGTGGGGGAATTAAAGTGCCCTCGCTGGTAGTTAATGGTTGAGTGTCTGTCGTACTGCATTCAGGGGAGTCGTAGCCTTATCCCAGCACTGAGATTTGCAGGTAGCAGCAAAATTAGCTCAGCTGTCACTCTGCATTTCCTCATTCGTCCTTAGAAGCAGGCACATACAAATTAGGCAGTTGCACGTTTGTACAGCAACAACAGTTATTGAGAAAGAAGAAAACGACGTTAATTATTAGGCCGTTTAAGATCTCCTTGTGTACTGGGGTGTTATTTGGTGGCTGGCAATTAGAAGACGCTCCTATGCTAATAACCCTGGTCTAAGATTGCAGTTTTTGACAGAGCACACATTCCAGATTTTGTACCCCCCAAAATACACATTCATTAAATTTACTCTGTATAAAAATGTGTTGACCTTAATAAAGCTCTGCGTTGTGCTTTACCAGACACGGATGGTATGTGGATTCCTTTCTCCTTGTGACCAGAAATTGTCCAGAAATATATTGGCAGATGGATCTGAACGCATTTGCTCCTTGCTCTGTTCTTCTTAGGAGCTCTGCAGACTCCCTGTAAATTGGACATGGAGAAGGAATTCTATACCTAAACCCTAAAGCAAACCCTAAACTCTTGGTATTGTTTCCAGAAATAGCCGTGTAGCCAAGTTTTGCAAGCAAAACACTGTTTTGGCAGTGATGCTCTCCTGCAGACGGTGCCGTGTGGTGCAGCGTGGGCTCAGCACGGGCCGGGGGTTTGCCGTGAGCTGGAAAGCCGTCCAGACGTCGGGTGTCAGCGCTGACCTGGGAGAGCTGCTCTCACCAGGTGCAGATGTTCAGTAAGCTGGACGTTTTGGTTCCTGTTTGACTCGGCGTCTCCGTGTGTGTTTGTGTTGCGACTGCAGAGGTTGCTTTGCTGCAGCCTCGCTCGCGTGCTGCGAACCCCAGCTCCAAGAGCAGCGGTGGGGGAAGAGCCGCCTCGGGGTGCCCCCCAGGGCCGGGGCGAGCAGCAGCGCGGAGGCACCCGGGGAGAGGGGAGCGCTCCGCTTGGTGCCCTTGGCTCCTCCGCGCAGGGTCTCTGGTGGGAGCCTGGCCCTCTGGCCCGGGTTAGGCTTTTGACTAGAAGGGATGTACACATGTGCGTTGTATTCATCAGCGCAAATGCGAAAGTTAAGTTTCCACTGAGAAGAAATGTGTTTCTAGCGTCAAACTCTACTTTTGGTGAGCGTTGTCTGATGCGTGCCTACAATTCCTGCTTAGGCATGGTAAAGGTGTCCACGAAAACCACAAAGACTTGCTTGCGGACAGTAGACAGAAGCATTTATAAAGTTCCTGGGTCTTTTTTTTTTTCCAGTTTGCCTTCATTTCCCCACCCATGAAATAAAAACACCACCCTTGCCTTTCTTTCAGACTTTGTCTTATCTGTGGCAATACAAAGCTGTTCAGGGATGCTTTTGTGCCATATGTCTTCACAGTGGCAAGCAGAGGGGGGCTGTCAGTCTCAGCTGGGGGCCTGTATTACCACTCATTCTGTAGTAATACAAATAGTGGATAATATAATAATAATGCAGAAAAGAAAGTAAATACTCTTTATATGGAATAATTGAATAGCGCTGTGACATTGAACAATGACTCTTAAAAGGATGTGGGGAAGTCGTGCTTTTTTCTTCCTTAATTACAGTTGAACCAAAATTACTATATTTAGTTATTTCTAAAGCTCCATTGTATTTTTCTGTTTCTGAAAGAACACAATGATTTGGATATGCATGCATTTTCCTCTCCAGATGTCCTATTGCATTTTGAATGTGGTTTTATATCTTCATATCTGCGATAATGGAAGCTTGGATTTCTTCACTGGGAGTATGCAAGGAGACCAATTTTCAGGTCAATATTAAAGAAATCTTGTCAATGGGCTCTGTAGGCTTAGAAAAGCTCTGTCCCACTCTTGCCAGTGTTCTGTGTGTGGATAACTCTTAACCTCCTTGCCTTTGAATTTTATTTAGATTAACGAATAACCCAGATATTTTCAAGGCCCTGTGATACAGTCCTCAGATTTCTGTAAGCAATAAGAAAACTTCTTGTCTACTGGGATTGAATTCCCTGTTAAATTGCAACAGCTGTCCTTTATTCACTGCCACGTGCATGTAAATCGCTAAATGTTAAAGTGGTTGCAATGTCCTGGGTTTTAGGTGGTATAAGAATTCACATTGCCATTTCAGATATTAATTGCCTGGCATCTTGCATGTAATCGTTCTAGAGCTTCCTATTCCTTATCTAAACTGGGAAATGTCATTGATTTCCTGGTGCTCAGAACACTGGGGTGAAGTCCAGTGGCAGTCACAGGGAAGAGCTCTTTCTGCTTCAAAACCAGGCAATTTTCCAGTTTTGTTATCTGCCTACCCACAGCTAGCACTCAGGCACTCAGGCACTGAAAGCTATATATTTTTGTGCCATTTCTTATACGTGACGTTCCCAGTTGGAGCTGGGGTGGTTGGCTGAGCACACAGGACTCCCTTACACAGTGCCCATTACACTTCCAGAGACTGAAGCACATGATTTTACACAGTGATGTGCTTCTTGCCCTTTTAGAAATAGGTCTTATACAGAAATTTTTCATGATTGTATGGATTTCCATCATCTATTTTCTGATGGACGAAGGCTGGTGTCCACACCATGAGTTTAACTTCACGCTGCTTAAAGGGAATCTGTTGCGCTTGCTGGCACACAATACACTCAGGCTTCTCTTTTTCTGCTTCTCTGTGGTCTAACCTTCTTCACTTACCATCTCCCTCCCCAAGGTTCCCAGTCCATGAAGCAGGTGTGATATTTTTCTGCTTCAAAGAAGTGTAACACAATGCAGTGGTGCCAATGTATTTTGACATCCTTGCTTACCATTTTGTATCACTAAAGCTAGGCAGTTTATTAAGCTACAAGACATGTTTTTGTCTTGCCAGCCTCCGTCTTCTGAGAGCAAATGATATTCATATCAGAGAGCAGCTAATGTTAAGGGTTATGTACATGAGAGCACCCTTCATGGGAGGTGCACAGAAATGATAACAAAAGTGGTTTGACACAAAGCTGCCTGAAAAGGGGAAACTCCTCCACACACATCTTTGCTCTTATGTGTATTTCAATTTACACTACATCAAATTGGATTAGAGTCTGTTAATTCAATTAATGACTACATTGAAAGTTTGCCTTCGCTCATAGTGAAAACAGGAGGGCAGCTCCTAATAGCCTATGGATTTAATGACTGCAACTTTGAAGAGTGTTAAGCTAAAGTGAAGTTCAGAATGGCTTGTTAACTGGGTTTATTAGCTGTTGACCTTCCCTTTCAGCATAATAGTGGCAGCCAGACTAAAGAAAGCACTAACGTCCTCATTAGCATTTATCTAAAGATAGTCTGCTGCCCATTCCACAGTAAATTAGCTCAATCAGCCATAAAGAGCCTGAGAAACATTTTCTCACATGCCTTTAATTCTCTCTCTTGCTCTGTCCTTTCCTTTCTTTTTTTTCTTTTAGGTTACGAGAATTCATTTTGTCCAGTTTATTGAGAATGAAGCCTCAGGACAGTTGCATTTAAAGAAAGTGTTCCTGCAGGCTTAGATAATTAGAGACATTCTCCAGTGAGACAAAGTCATGGGAGTGGGATTACAGCATGTTCAGGGATGTCCTTTATTTAGCCTTTGATGAGATTACTGATACTTGCTTGTTTTGGAACACAGTGGTACAAAGCTCTTCCTCAACATGCTCTGGCTGACTCGGGAGTTGGTTCTTAACGTGGGTTCTGAGGTGCAAAGCGTGCTTGCAAAATGTGCCGTGCAGGTTTGACCCCCGTTACAGAAAGCATGCTAAATGCTTGGGGATTTAGTACGCCTGGCCTGCGTAGACACCTGTGATTTATGGAATGCACCAGACTGACTGGGCTGCAGGCAAAAACTTTTATCTGCCACCCCCCTGTGCCGAGCAGCAGCATGCTTCTGCTGTGGCTTTAAAGAACAGAGTTTGTGGGGAAAAGTGGTGGTCGGAAAGTGTCGAACTTTGCATTTTCCACTTCAAATAGTGAAAAGTTTTCTGTCTGTAGCTTGGCTGATTGTTTCCTACAATTCCTGTATACTCTGTGTATATAAAATTGATTGTGATCTTCTGTGTATTGACAGCTAACATGGCTCAGAGTCCCGTCCTATATCCTGCCTGCAAATCTTATGCCTGATTTATGAAAAATCATTTTTGAAAGACCTATGACCTCATACAATGCATTTTTTTTGAGGGACCTTTTCTTATTCTAGCTATTCAGTCTGGAAAGATGCTAAAAATGTCAACCCCAGCCCCAAAATATTGTGGATATTCAGATCCTTTAAGCTTTTCTTAGGAAAGCTGGAGATCTTTTCTGTTTACAGTTAGGAATGTACTTACAGCTTTTGCTGGATGAAATTATATTCCCTTTTAAGTTTAGAAATGGGTGTTAATACAGGTTACTCTGATACTGGAACAAAACAGTTCATAAGCAGATGACATTTTCCTACTTTTTTTTTTTTGGTACGTTGGACAATAATAAACATTTAGAGGTTAAGAGATATTATTTTAAAAACATTTTAAAACGGGCAAGGAAACCAGTGCCAGTTTAATTAGCACTAGTATCTCACCTTATCCAAGTTGCTCTTCAGCTCTTTAGTGTTCTTCCTTCTTCAGCATTTCTACAAACCATTTTATAAGAGCTCCTCGGATTTGTAGCCCCATTATACAAAGTATTGCATAAACCTCTGTTACAAGACAGTTGCTTCCTCAAAGCTTGTAAAAACAGGTTGTAAGAGAAAAGGAAAAAAGCAGTCTTGGTGCAGAAGGAGGAGGAGGATGACAGAAGGAAGAGATGAAGGAAGGGGAAAGCACGGAACTTTCCTCGTGGCACTATAAGCATTAATTATGGTTTGCCATAGGTGAACTCCAGTGAGCAGATAAAAAGATACTAGAAATCTGTGTGGGAAACATTTTTGTTTATCTATGGGCCGGATGTTCAAAGTCTTATCAGTCTTAGAAGAGATGAGAGAAGAGATGGTATTAGGCATCTCCGGCTCTCCAGTGGTCCGTTCTGTTCCTAGCTTCTTCCCTGCGTGCACTGGTGTCCTGATGGTGCATATACTCAGACAGCAGAAAGCTCTTGCTTCTGTTTGCCAATGGCAGAGTGGATGTCTGAGACAACTTTGACATATTACTAGAAACAAACAAGCTGTTATCTCCCTTTGATGTCCTCTTTTTCTAGCCCCCTCCCTTGCGTGGCCACTTCCCAGCGCCGGCAGGTTGGTTAGCTGGCGGTCCGGCTGTGCAGCTGGGGATGCTCGCAGCAGGCAGGCTGAGGGGACAGGCTGCCAGACAGGAGGTTTCTTTGCCCCTGATCATTCCAGTGAGTAAGTAACCGAGACATCCAGGCATAACCTTCATGAGCTTGGAGTTGTCTGAGTCTGTCAATTGCCCTAAAGCGAGATCCCTTTGCTGGCCTTCAGCCTTGACGCTGGGCTGCTCTTGCGTTCTGAGCTGAGCGGTGCAGCTCTGTTAGAGCAGGAGTTTACCAGAACGCTTGGTCCCCATCTCCTCCTGTGAAATGATAAGAAAACATGGGCAGGAAGACTCAGAATTTGGCTTTGTTTATGAAACGTTCATGGGATTTTTTTTTTTTTAAGTCTTTATTAAATTTCTATTTACTGTAAACAGACCTCTGCTTCCGCTGTACCCTGTCTTTAGGTTCTCTAAACCAGTAAGTATTCAGGATTTTACACCTGATGTAATGTTTCTCTTGTACTAATAATCAGAAGCCAGAAGTTTGACAGTCTCAATGTAAACAGTTAAATGTACATTTAAGCTCTAAAATAAGAGCTTGATCTTGGTAAGTACTGGTCCAGGTCTAGCAAAGTACTCGGGTATGTGCTTAATCTTAAGCTCCTGGGCAGCACCATTAACTTGAACAAAACTCTCTCTGTATTTGAATTTAAGCTTGTCCTGAAGGATAATGCAGAACTGGAGCAGGAGTACTTGGCATCTTGCAGGATAAAGCCATAGAAGCAGCCCAGTTTATTAAGGCAGCTCAGCTTCTTCAGCTGTCGTTAGTTTTAAGAGGATTTCTGAATATAGTGATTTTGTCTGCTATTGGAGAACCTACTGTGTTGGCTGCTGGTGTGTTGGCATTTCACTCGTGCTTGTGGAACCTGTGTTTTGGTTATACTTTCAGTGAAAGTTACTTAAAATAAAATGGAGGGTTTTCACGTGAATTTAATGTTGAAATGCTGGAATTTTGAAGAATTTTCTTCCCTTAGAGTAGAATCATGTTTTTTTTCTTTTGCTTGTGAACATCTGTGTGTGTGATCTGGTGCTGGTTTTGAAATTTGTAACCCAAGAGGTGCTGGGTTTGGGTTTTTTCTTTGGCACCTGTTGTACCTAGAACACATTTTTGGTTTTTGAGTCAGTCATTTTACAATAGTTGCAATGGTGGTGACAGCTGCATGAGAGAAACACATGCAACATTGTTCTACCTTACAAAGTTACAAACACACCTAAAAATGAATTAATAAGGATTAAATCATACTTTTAACTGAGACAGATATAATATGAAAAGCTCTGGTTTGGCTTTTGAGGACTTCTACTCATACTGGTAGAGCTTGCTGTGATGAAGAAGGACGAGGAGCTGCAGGAGCTGGTTAGCAGCGAGTGCAGACCGCAGGATGCACGGGGCTGTTGCTGCAATTTTGCTGCACATCGGGGACTTCTCGGTCACACCCTGCGCCTTTGTACCAGGCTGGATTTCTGCCTGAGTGAAGAAAATGCCTGCAAGCAACATTATCATGTGGCCTATAGCTCCACCAAGGCAGCTGCTGTTCGTACCTTGTGAAATTGCTGTTACAAAACTCGCTTAATTGCTCTGGGTGATTACTGCCACGTCCCAAGCACTCAGATCCCTCAGCGTTATATTAGGGTGTATAGAAGGACCGAGGAAACACGAGATGGAAGTGAGCAGTTCCTTTCAGTGTGCGTTGTGCAGACTATACGTTTTTTTCTCCTTAGATTGAAGGGAAACAATTCTGGAGCTGGGCAAAAGCTGGTCGGTAGCACCATCTGCAGGCTGCTAACCAGGGCGTGCGCCACAGCGCTGGAGCCCGAGCGAGGCACTTGCAGGGAAAAGAAGGGACAACAGGCACCTGGAAGAAATGCAGGATCAGGTGGGCTGTGCCGGTACAGGCTGGTTATGTGGGTTATCAGTGGGTGCTTTTGCATCCCGCAGCTGTGCCCGCAGGAGGAGGGGAGCCCATGGAGCTGGTGGCACTGCCCTGCCTTACGGGTGGGCGCGGGCAGCGCGCTGCCGTGCCAGGACTTTGCTGCTTGGAGGTGGAGGTCGGGGTAGCGCCTGGAGTTTGTGTTTAACACTCAGGCCTATCCCACTTCCCTGAGCCAACGCTTCCCTTCGCTGTCCCAAAGGATTAAATGAGCTCCAAGCAGTGCTTTACTCTGGGTGCTGCGGAAACCCTCTGAAGTTTAAACCTCGCTCTTTCAGTCTGTCTTCAGCAAGCACCCTCCGAGGCTGTGAGTTGGAATAAAAAACAATGTGAGGTTATTCCTGTCAGCAGATGAAGCTGTGCTGCTTTCTGCCTCCCTGCTTTGCTCCGCTGTGACCGTGGCAGCTCCAGAGACACGCAGGGCCGGGGGCCCGGCCACTGCGCTGCAGCTCAGCGCCCAGCCGCCACCGCATCCTCGAGCTGGGCCGCGGCCGGGTCCGAAACCCCACGGGGAACCTGAGAGCAAACACTGGAGACAGCACAAGGGCCTCTGCAAGGGGAGCAAGCAACCCGCACGTTAAACTTTGGCTCTTTTTCCGCAGGCAGCCCCGCGAGCTGCGTGCCCGCTCAGAGCTCGGTGCCACATCCAGTGCTCGCTGCTGCCCTGGCTGCTCTCTCGCAGGGTTTGAGGTTTCTCCGGCTTTTTGCAGCAGATGGCACTCTTTAGTTCTGTTTCAAGCCCTCTCCTTCTGGAATTTTCTCTGGGAGAATCTGTTTTAAACGAGCCTCACCGATTACCCGGCCCTATTCTCCATGAGGCTTCATGAAAGCTCGTAAAAGGCCATGGACTGGGGGACAGAGCCGGCGGTGATGCAGGCCGCAGCGGCACACGGGGCCTGCCAGGCCTTGGTGAGCCTGCTGACAGGCCGGTAGCGCTTCCCCAAAAAATTCAGCCAGGGTTCTTGCTTCTGCTGCTGCATCAGCAGAAGACCCCTCCTGGAAGCCTGCCTGGGAATCCAGTCCCCCCAGTATGTTTCTGGTTTCCTTAATCCACAGAGGAAAACGGGTCCCTTCTTGGCCCACCTTTGTTTTGTGAGTCCCATTCCACTTTGTGTATTCGAGCCTCATTGTGGGGTTTCGGTTACCCGAGGTAATTAACGAGAGCAATGACGATGACAAAGCAAACATCAGTACCAGTTCTGTAACTTTTCTATATCATGAAGGGGAGAAAAATAGCAACTGCAAACTAGATGAGCCGTCCCAAAGGGCTGTGGTGCTGGTTGCATGGTATCTGCATAAATCAGGCTTCTGTTTAAACCACAGCTGCATGGGATCACATGGATCTCGTCATGCAAAGAGGCAGGGACTCCATACCCCCCTCTCTGAGATGCTGTTGACCATAATTGCAGGACAGATTGCACAAAGGACTCACTTCTGCAGCCGTCGTGGTGATTGGGCCCGGCAGGACGAGGGAAACGGTAATACGTGTCAATAAGGTACTTAGCTGAAGTGGCTGCTGAGCGGAGCGACATGAAAGGATGGCACACAGGGTTTGAAAGGCTGGGCTGCCAGACGGAGGGACTGAAGTTATTCTCCTGTTGGCTTTGTACACTGAGCTGTTGGCTTCTGACCTTGTACCAAAGTCGGTTTTGTCACAAACCTGAGTAAAACGTTGTATGGGAAGCAGACATCAGCCCTGTGGTTGGAAAAAAAATTGTACTCCATCCTGCATGACACAGAGATCTGTAGCTTGTCAGGCATCGCTGCGTGTGATTCTGCGCTGTTTTGTTGCAGAGGTCATCCTACTTTCAGGGAACTGAAGTTTCACATTAAAAGATTAGGTAAATCTGTGCTGCAGAGGTTATTTATCAGGGAAGATTGTTGTTTTCTGTTCCTTTATGCATCTCCCTATAGGAAGAAGAATTCATTTTCATTGTTTTAGGTTATTTATTTATATGTTGGGGCTTTTATTGTTTTCCCCTCTTGGATGGGATGCTCAGTTGGCTTTTACTAATTGCAACACGGTTGCTTTTCTGAGCAGGAACTGTTATCCATGGAAGTACACTACAAGATGTCTCTCCTCCATAAATCAGTCCCAGGTTTTTATTAGACTGTTTATGTAACCTTAGTTTATGTGCTATAATTCTTTGTTGTGTTGCCTAGAGTAATTCCCAAAGAGAATGTTTGTTCTTCTTCCTTGTAAATTCTTTAGTGCAGGCTTTTGTTATGATATCCTTGCTCTCCTTCACTTCCCTTTTCCTCTTTTTTTTGGGTAACGCTTGGTAGTATTATAAACTTCGGTCAATAAGAGTCTAACTTATGTTAGTTACACATTGTGAGATATAATCATCTTTAAAATGGGAAGGAATAGCTTTTTAGTTAACCTGATTGTGTTGATTTTCTTTCTAATGCACACAAAGATATTTTCACAGTACCTAATCAAACAAGCCCTGGTGCTGTTCTTACGTGGAAGGTGTCCTTCTTTTTGGATACCCTTGAGAAGACCAACTTTGTTTTAATCAGATCACGTTTAGGTAAGATAACTATTAAGAATAAAATAAAATAGAAATCCAGTGATTTCACGAGGCACAAAGCACAAGCATAAGCAGGCAGTACTGTGCAGGTTTTCCATACAAGGTCTTGCGAAAGCGATACATCTGCATAAAACTCCTGAAGTCAACAGGACTTCGTATGGGCGTTAGCTGAGGCATGTTCCATCTGTTTATAAAACTGCAGCCTAAAACATCTGATAAAAATCAACTGTACTTCTTTTCTGAAATCATTGCATGGCTTTATGCAGAATTTTTTGACATAAAGCTATGGAGCCGAAATGGAAATGACTGAATCGGTGGTTGGGGGAAGAATGCAGGCGTCTCCCCGTCTGTCTGTGCCCCGTGGCTGCGTGGTAGGATCACAGCCTTTTGATTTCTGGCCTGCTGCTGAGACTCCCACCGAGGTATTGCGCTGGTGTGGCAGCAGAGCGGCCCCCGGTACGCACCCCTGGGCCAAGGAGCTGCCGGCCCCGCTTCCCGTAGGATTCCTGTTTCTGCTGAGATAACACGGCAACCGGGCCGTGAACATTTTTTCTCCTAACAGTCATCTGAATTTACTAGTGAACCAAAACATCTATATTGTACATCTTTCGGGTAAGATTATATATTTTTCCCCGTACAAAAGAAATTAATTAGCTTTAGATTTCTTTGCATTTATGGAGTAGATCACATGGTGTGATCACAATCCCACGCAGCTAAACCACCTCTCCCCTGCCTACGACCATGTATTTAAAGTTCATTTTCTTAGTGCGACTGCCTCTGTCTTCAGTCACCGTTTGCCCCTTGTCTGCCTCTCCTTTCTCCTCTCCCACCTTCCTCCATCCGTTCCCCTCCCCAGCCTCGTGCAAATCCACTTTGTTTTGTAGGTCGCAACTCTGCCAAAGGGAGCAAATTCCCACCGTGGTGTCTCTCCACAATCTGTATTGTACGCTACAACTTGCTTTTGTTCTCCTTTTAATTTTTTCTTTCCCTGACTAATTTGACCAAATTTAATCAATTGTAAGTGAAGCAAGGGAGGAGAACAGTACGTGTCTATTCGATGTTGTTGTCCTGAGGCTGAGCCAGACCCTGTTGTGAAGAAGTGGCAGTCCTTCAGAGAACCATTATGGCATACAGGAATCTGTAACATATTTCAGGACAGCCTGCTTTCTCTCTCTCTTCTCTCCCCCCACCTCTGTAAACATATGAAAGAAACATGAGAGAGCATTAAACCACAGAAGACAAATCATGGTCAGAATAAATATACTGTTTGCTAGCAAACTTAAAAATACGCTTGTGGATTCTAATAGCTGTAGGCAAGAGTTGGATATTTATTGCAACCAAGGCTTACTGTGGTTTATTATGTTTATAAAACAGTTTAATACTACTTTTCTTTTAAAATGAGTTTTTAATTTAGAATAATTTTTTAGGATTTGTTTCCAGAGTACAGATGGCTGATCGCTGCGGGGGTGCGGGGTGAGAGGGAGAAATGTGCTTGTGGGTGTGTTTTAAAAGCGCTCCCAGATGGAGTGTATTGAATGAAATTTAAACCATTGCCCTGTGAACTACAAGTGTGATAAATATAATCAGTCAATCCACAAGTCCGCGGTGGCGGGGGGAGCTGACTGACGGGCACGCGGGACGGAGGGACGGGGTCGAGCGGTGCAGCCGCCAATGTCCGTGGTGGATTTCTCTTGCAGGGCAGGCAGGTTACCTGTTGTGCACCAGCATCCCGCAGCATCCCATCTTGTCTGTAACCCCTTCCAGTCCCGCGAATCCTCAAAGTGCTGTATTCGTTTAGAAGGGCTGGAAAAAGGGAGAATTCATGCCAAAAAGAAAGCCTGGCTGCTGGAAATGCTGAGCTCTTGGAGCATTTTTCATTTACTCAGTCTTAATTACTTTCTAAGTGTAAGAGTTTATAGATATCACCGTTCTCTTCCAGAAAGTAGTGCGGTTCAGTATTTTAAAACCCATAGATTTCCTTAGAAGGATTTGTTTGTACAGCTCCTTTCCGTGTTTAAGACATGTAGGCCACACTGAATAAACCGTGCACAGATTTTTGGGGCAATACAGCTGAGCAGGTGAAGGAAATTGAGTGAATTTTAATTGCTCCAAAGTTCTGAGATCTTCCAGGCTCTGGGAAAGAGTACTTGCAGCTAAAAATGATCTATGGGCCTTGAGCTGTAGTGTGGGAAAGTATGTGTCTGTGTCCTGACTTACAAATGAACAACGCAACGTTCCCCCTCTGCTCAACTACTGAAGACAGTGTAAGGGGGACACTTGGTTTCTCTTCGTTCATTACAAACACGTAGCAGCTCAGCCTCCTTGGCTCCCTTCCTGCCAGCTTCCCTCAAAAATAGTCATCTCTGCCCTGGTCGGGGTAGATGGCTGGCCAGCTGGTTTTACAAAAGGATGTGCTTTGAGCAGGGCTTATTAGAAAGGTAACAGTTTGTTTTTTCCTGGCCAATATAAATTTAAGGCCTTGTCCACAGGTGCAGAATTTGGCATCTTTTCCCCCCACGTTGTCCTTTCACCATGCCATCACGATGCCTGATATCTATATATGAAAACACCCAGCTGCAGGCTTCCAGACCTTGGTGCTGCCGTTTGGATTAGATGTGCTTCAAGCAAGCCTTGCTAGTACTTCCTTGCGTGGTGTCGGTGCGGACAGGCATTGCTGGCGTGGTCGCTGCACCGTGCAACCGCTGCTGCCCGCGCAGCTGGGAGGCAGAGCCACGCTGCCCGGCCCGGTGGCCAGCTTGGCTGCGAGCCACTTCTGGAGGCGAGCGCTGCATGTGCGTGCGCCGTGAAGCTCGCCTGCGGGCCTCTTTTTCCAGCGGCTGCCTTTGTTTTGCTGCTAGTGCTCGTCTTTTGGGGAAGGCGCGCACGGAGCGGCGTGCCAGCTGGCCAGGGGCAGCGTGCCGGCACTGGTGGGGCTCTGGAGAGCTGGTACCCAGTGCCAAGCGAGCTCAGCCATTTGGATCACTTGATACATTTTCATGAGACTGACAGAGGTCCGAGCCTCGCTTGGGCCAAACAGTACTCTCCAGAGATGACACGGGACACGTACGGTCTGGCGCAGCGAGGATGCGCAGCAATACTGGTGGTTCCTCTCAACAGAAATGTGCTTTCTCTGGTGAGGTGGGTCAAATCTTTGAAAATCACAGCAGATAAGGGGCAGGGATAGCAGGAAGGTGCCTCTTGGTGTACGGATGGGAAGGAGGAGAAGTCTGTAGTCTCCCCAGAGTGAGGGCTAAGCTGAGCTGAGATGCAAGATGTTTCCAGGATGCTGCAATTCATTTGAAAGGATTCGGCCAAGGATGGTGCAGCAGTGAGAAGGGAACAGCCAGAGCAACCAGGTTAAAGCAGGGGAATTGGCAAATGAGGGGGCTTCTGCTTCAAGCGCGTTTATCAATAGTACAATGTAGACCAAAGCCCAGAAAGTAGCTATCTGGGTTGTCACTCGCGTTTGTAAGAGAACGCGGATCGTACAGGACAAGGGTGCTTCTATGACAGAGCATCATCACAGTTGGCATCCTTGTGGGTAATATCATTAATAAGCCTAATTGCATTGTAGGGCTTCAGTTCCCTATGGCAAATGCTATTTTTCAATAGCTCTATCAATTACTGGTGTGTACTAACGCTGGTGTGTCTGATGCCTGGTGCAGCTACATTAGGCAAGAGTGAAGTAGCTACTTTTTAATTATGTGCAGGTTTGCTTTGTGGAGAAGAATATAGTTCCAGGTGAGCGTAATCCTTGCAATATTAATGGATTTAAGCCCGCTAAGACCTATAAGCAAACTTTATAAAACACTTCTTTTGTGAATGTAAAGTGAGCTAAAGATAGTAGCCGTAATTAGTAGAAGCAATTCTTAAAACATAATAAGGGATATTAGGTTATACATAAATTAGAAGTAGAATTTAGTACAAGTGTATTTAAAAAAATGAAACTGTCTAGTAAGACATGCACTGCAGAAACAATGAAGCCTGCTATGACTTCACAGTTTCAGCATGCCTTTGGTTTATTTTAGGCTTTAGACAGCTTATGTACAGAAGCTTGGGATTATTATTAGCATTATTGGTAATTTCTGTTGCAGCATTCTTGGGTGGAGCTGGGTTTTGGTGATACAAGAAGGGAATCATATCTGCTGTTCTTATTTTTTCCCCTCATTTAAGAGAGTTGTTCACTGCGTTTAACTTTAGTTTTCAAAAAAAAAAAAAAAAAGTGTAAGTTATGCTAACCAGTGGTGAAAATTCATGCTGTGAGGTTTGTAGCTCCACAGACAATCGGACTGAAGCTCTGGATGGCTGCAGAATTTATCCATAAAACCAGATCTAGAGACCTAGAGGATTAGCTCTAAACTCTAAACCTGATTCTAATTTGCTTTATGAGCATTACTTTTTCCCATGTGTAAAATGGAGATACCTATTTGGTGAGCGAAGCTTTGATCAAGCAAACACCTGTGTGTTGCACAGCCATTTCCCCCCTCTGCATCCAACCATTCGCTGTGCTCGGGAGACAAAAGGTGCAGCTCCACGTCTCTCCTGCGTCAAATGCAAACAGCAGGATCTCTCATCTGCAAACAGGTAGAGTTCTTAGAAAGGCAAAGTTACCATATGGAGAACAAAAAGTCCATGTGTTTTCCTAGTAATAGATGCCTCAGTCTGTGCCTGCACATCTTGGGTCAGCCTTTTCTTTTCTCTTTCACGTATCTTGCTTCTTTGGATGCGAAACCCGGTCCCTTGCACTTCCTGCTGTCTCACGTAGCCTTCCTGAATCTGTTGTAATATGCTTTTTTCCTCCTTTACCGAGGTCTCTTGATTTGTCTTCATTTTGTTTTAAACTCTGGAACACTTGTAATGCAATTGTAGAGCTAAATAAACACTGTATTATGTTTTGGGATATTACTTTCAGGAAAAATGGTCCAGTGCACAAATTGATAGTGGAGTATATTGCACTTAAGAAAGACAGACTGTGCATTTACTGTTTGCTAGAGAGAAGATGAGAAGGCTGCAGGAGTTTGGGGTTATTTTTCTTCTTTCTTTTCTTTTCCTTTTTAGTTTGTCATCTGTTTTTAGAATATGTGTGTGATGTGCCAAATATCAACATCCATGAAGATATAATTTTTTAAAAATCCATCATTTTCAAACCCCTTTCCTGCAGGAAATACCGAGAAGCCTAAAGCACTCATCTTTTTTTTTTCCTTTTTAAGGTTACTGGTATGCTTTTTTAAAAAAACAGGCTTCTTGTGATCTCAGTACCCAACAAAAATGAATAGTAGGGCTTTTCACTGGCAGCTTTTTATCTTGGTGATAAAGTGGTGTTAGTGACAATAGGAAGAAGAAGACGACCAGTTTCCTTTCTACCACTGTTGNTTTTTTTTTTTTCTCTTTTACCTGGCCACCTGTCTGTCTTTTGATTATAAGGTCCTTAGAAGCAGAGGCTGTGCTTCCTTGAATGTCTGGAAATAAGACATCATTTTGTGAGTGCTACCACAAAGAAACAACAGAAACAAAAAAATACATATAAAGGAGCAATTTACATACTGTGTTATACGAGTCTACTGTACTCTACTTCCAAGTCAAGTGCGACTTCGGCGAAGATGTGAAGAGAGGAGGCAGGTGATGAGAGGGATTTAAAGACACGCAGCCATGCAGGTAACAGTTCCCTGGGTGGAGTTGTACCTGGGAAGATAATAGATCCAGGATTTCTAGTTCTTCGAGCATAAATCTGTACTGCTTGATCAAGGACTAGATGTCGTATTTGAAGTAGGAGCAGACTCATAAATCTCCATTTTCTGTTCACGTTAGGGATCCATACTTACCTGGAGTAACACTTAGGTACTCGCATAAACAAGATTGTAAAACCTGGAAGTCATTGCTGAAAGTGCACCCTCCAGGGAAAACGCAGTTGTGAGTAAAACCTAAAGACTATTTCTTATCCATAGCATGTGGTATTCTAGCAAGCTAGCAGTCTCTTTCTTCCCTCTTCTTGCAAGCAATTCCTGGTTGTTAACAGGCATATACACACTTGGTTCTATTGTGTTAGCCCCTAAAAGAACCAAGAGTGCTTCCATGATTTTGGATTGAGCCTTTCAATTTATTCTTCCAAAAGTTTTTCTTTCTGCACAGTCCAGAACTGTGATCCCAGGAGTGCAAGAAGAGAAATCCATCCTACGACCTCATGAGGTTCTTTGTGGGTTTTTAAAGAAGAGGTTTCCAGTGTCCTGTGCAGTCCTGTGAGCACATGCCCTCACTGGAAGTTAATGAGACCTTTGCCTCCAGGTTGCATTTTACTTCCTTAAGAATGTCACAATTTATATTTCTCCCAAAGTTTTTGGAGAGGAAGCACCACAAATTCTCAAATTGCGACAGAGAGAGCCAGGAGAACTGAGGTGGTCAAAAGGAGTCAGAAATTCATTTTGCACACACCAGTGGAAGGGATTTGCCTGCACCTCTGGAAGCCCAGTGGCCCAAGTGTTGCTATGCTGCCCCAGATTAAATAAACCACCACTTCATGGTGGTTTCAAACTCTTCATCCCACTTTCATGATGATGGTCATCATAAAAAAAAATACAGCCTGTCTTCTGTCTTCACCATCTTCCCTGCTGGCGGCTCTGGTATTCAGTCATTTTTGTCTTTTTGCCCATCGTAGGTAAAAGCACATCTGCAGAGTACCCGGATGCATAACTCAAGTAGTTATGTTGTTGAGCTGCAGTGGTCCAAGGATATAATGAGGCAAGGGTCGTAAGGAGAGATAGTATCTTGTGCTAGAATAATTGAAAGCTGGGCTTTGTTATGGCTCTTTTCACTTGCACTTCTGCCTCGTACAAAGGGTTGCCAGCGAAGGCCAGGCACTGCAGCTGAAGAATTGCTGCCTTTCACCTCTGCCAGTCTTACCTTGAATAAAGAATAGACCTTGAAGCTCCAGAGCCCTGTATAAATCAGGGGGGCTTTATTGAAGCTAAATGCATGTGAATGTTCATAATGTGATGTTCTCAACAAAGTCTGTTTCTTTTGGGTAGGTTCCATTATAACTTACAATGGGCAAGAGAAAACCACTTAAGTAGAAATGCATGTTTTTATCGTTAGCTTCTGTAGCTAAGATAGTTTACTAGAAGAACTAGATTTACTTTTTTACATCTTATTCTTTCTTTCTCTCATTTTCTGTCAGAATTCACTACATTCACTCTTACCGTGGCTTTATTATATCTCTGCCACAATTAAAATCTTACTGATGACAACTGATTTTCTGGTGGTTGTGATGACAGATCTGTGATGTTTAGAGGTTTGCATTCCTGCCCTCCCTCTGAGTTCCTCCTCCCCTAAGGGGCATCCATGCCAAAGAACAAACTCTTTGCCTACGGCACTCATCATTGAACCTTAAGATCAACCGGTTAATATTCAAAACATTTTCTATTTAAATTAGAAACTTACGTCTTCTTAATCTCCCTGTTCCCCACATGAATCTCAGGCTCAAGCTCTTATGCTCCAAATCTAAACCCAAAGGGTAAATGATCTTTACTGTAAGAAACTAAGCAGATGCAGGAATTTACTTAATAGAGAAATTTTTGAAATAGATCTTTCCAATAATAAAAACCGAGAGCCTCAGGAACACTTCTGTGCTTTTTGAAGTCTTAGCAGAAGGTATCAATAGACATCTTCTGCAGTAAGGTTTTAGCCTAAATTTATTGAAGAAATCCATCTATTAGGCCCAAGTCTGTGGACTTCAGGGGGCAGCTGGTCTCCCGTATTATTTATGTCTCTTTCGAAATCTCAGATATATACTCAGATTTAAGAAACAGAATTTTATTTTGGCAACTGTCCCATGTTTATGCTGCTCATATGCCGTGTGTTTATATACTATATAACTCGGTAGAAATAGTGTTGTTGGAATTGCTAGGTTAATGAAGCACCATGGCACTGAATAAAGGTGTTTCCTTCATGGATACGTTTGAGAAAAACAGCAAGCACAGTTTAATGATAGCTCTATATATTTCACTTAAAAGGCTTTCCAAAGGGTTTGCTGATTGCTTATTGAGGCAAATCGGGAGGGAGAACTGAAAATTTCAGCAAGTTTAAAGCTGTTTTCTTATTGTAGCCTTCCGAGAAAAATTGCCTTTGTTTTTCTTTTCATCCCTGTTTCCAAGCCTTCCTCTCATCCCTGCTCTGCTTTACTTGCCCTACAGAGCAGTGACAGCAAAGGAGGGCGTGAGATCGAGAGACTACAAGGGAGTTTAAAAAAAGTTAGGGGGGGGATTTGCACGAGAAGGAAAGGGAAGTTTTGAGAACTAAAATATCGGTGCACGTTAGCAGTTAATCAATCTGGCTATTATTTAGTAACTCTCAAAAATGCAAATGTGTTGGTAACCCTTACTCTGATACTGAATTCTGGCGCCATTGGTATACTGTACCAAACAGCTGGAAATTCCAGTCCTGGTATGTGTGTCTAAAGCTGCCTGTCCTCAGGTCTTGCTTTATCTTCCAGATGCAAGAGAAAAGCCAGAGAATTAAGCTGTTGATTCAGCCAGCGAAGGTGTGCAGGTACACACGTATACCGAAGACCCACTGCCCTTTTACAGCAGTGAGCTCTTGAGGGCTTGTATTGCACGACTGAAAGTCTTTTTCTAAGGCAGTGTCAGTGGCGTGGAGCTCAAATTGCCTTCTCCTCTGGGCAGGTCAGGAGGGAAGAGCGGTTTTCGGGTAGCACACAGAGCCAGGGGTTGCCCATGGGCGGTTAATCTCCTTTACTGGGGATGCAGGAGTTTAGTTCTTGTAAATGCCAGGCTGTAAGGGAATTGCAGACTCGGAGGGAGAGGAGAGCAGATTAAAGTTCAAACATACTTATAAGGCCCACTACAGGATTGGCTCTGCTTCGGGGGACTGGGGAGGTGAGGAAAGCAGAATGGAGACAAAACAACATATATTTTGCTTTCTTTTCATTACTTCTTTTATGGGCTTTTTTCTCCTTGACCACTGCCTCCAATGAAAAAGTTGCGCTTGTTTCTGTCAGGAATTTCTCTGTGCCTTTTTTGGGGAATAGCGGTACTTTCCTCCATCCTTCTAATCCCCTTCCCCTCTCTGCCCATATTTCACACCTCTGGCACAATCTGAAGGCACTCCATTCCCTACCCCTCGTCGGCTGGTTGGAAATGCCGTCAGGGATCGTGACCGAAAGCTGCTCTTCGCCGCGAGGACAAAGCCCCTGTGCAGCTCGGTTCTGCTCCTCGGCTCCCAGCGCAGTCAAGTCCCAGTCTTTCATTTCCCAGCCTGGCTGAGAGCTTTGTCACGGGGAGGTTCCCTAAGCTACTCAGGCAATTAACATTGTTCCTTTGCAGGGTTTCCATTAGGTCTTTCAGCACTTGAAAGGGCTGTAGTTCACTGCTGGAATGTCTGCATAAGGTTTTAATTTTGGAGTCATAATGGGAAATACGTCTGCAGAGCTTTGCCCCGAAAAGGGTTAATGTGACAGACCCAGACTTCTGATAGAGTAAAGCAGGAAAAACTATTTCCATCATGGTAAATAAAAGTGCATTAAAAAGACATTTAGTCATGGGAATAAAAGCTAAAGCAACACATGCTACATTGGGATGGTTTATATTAGTGTCATTAACTCCTATGTTTTGGAATAACTCCCAGATGAAGGATTATGCTGAAAGTAGGAATTAATGGCACTAATGTAAGCCATTCCGTGCAGTGTGCATTTATACCTTTGATTTCAGAGGCATGCAGTGAGCAGTCAGTAACGCAGCGAAGCTGTGTATTGTACAGACCGTGATTAAAAGTTGGTATGAACTAGTCTTGCTTTGGGCCAAGGCAGCTTTATCCCGTAGACTTAAGACAGCTGGAAGGAGGTTGGAAGATCCTTAAGTAACCTTGTGTAACCCACCATTAAGGTCTTGAGCTTCTCAGAAACCCGTCACCCTAGTGCAGGGAATAATTCAGCGTAGGGTGCTTACAGATGAGCAGACGTGGGGTAGCCTGGAGACCTTAACGATGACTCGAAGGCCTTTCCCAAAATGCTCATGATGTTTGCGACTTAAAATGAGCAAGGTCCTTTGCAGTTTCCAGAGAGACTGTTCCAGCAGAGGAACGTTCATGTCTGCAGCGGAGCGCGGCTGAGCCCCTTGGCTGTTGCAAAGGGAGCAGCAGCAGTTGGCTCCTCTCGCTGACGGATCTGCTCCTTTAGGGAGGTTTGGACCAGTGCATTTTCGGAGTGAGTTTTGAATTCAAAGCTGTTCTATTCTCTAGACTGTGAATTCCACCACAGAAATCATGAATAAAGAAATCCAGTCGTGAGTAGATGCTTACCTTCATCAATTAATGTTTTTTTTAATCTCTGCACTCTCTCCGCTGGGTATTTTAGCACTGTTTAGGATGGGATGTTTAAAAGTGTGTGAGCAGTTTAGAAACGTAACTACAGAGAAACTTCCATCCTTGTCAAAATCCCGTCTGTAATATTGCACTGCAGTGGTATCCATTGTGTATGCCATTAGGAACACTTCTAAAACACGGTCCCTTGAGCAGGAGCGTGTAGCCTCGCGTACCGACGGTCCTGCCTCGGACCGCACGCAGGTGGGAATCCCCGGCATCCTGGGGCGCTTCCAAAGGAGAAGCGGGTGCCGGGCCGGGGGGAGCCACGTCCCGCGGCGGCTCCCCTGGTTCGCGTGCTTGGCTGGAGGAGGCAAGTGGAAGGGGCTGCTCCGTGACCTGCAGAGAAATCCCGAGGCACATGTGTCCCGACTGCCCGGCATCACTCCAGCCGCAAAACGGGTGCTGTGCAGGAGGGGGCCTCTAGCTTGTTTTATGGGTGGGATTTCAGCGGGGGTGGTTAGAGAGTTGGGGTTGCCAAGTGCTCCTGCCATTACGGACTTCTATTAGTTGCTTAAAATTTATGATAATGTTACTACTGGGAGGAAAAATGGTCTTGAGGGTTATTTTTATTTATTTCTTTGTTTAAAATAGGGTTGTAACTAGTGCCTCGGATGTGTTGGGTGTGAAGAAAAATACATCAATATTTTATTTTATTTTTTAATCTAGACCTGCTGTCTTTGTGCTTTCTGGTAGAATTGTGAAAAGTTTAATGTAACAGAAGACACATGCTCATATCTTGTTTTTCTTTAAAAAATTGAGGTTTTGATTATAGGAGGGTACACAAAAAAGCACAGCCTTAGTTTTTAGTAACGTGCTAACTTTAATAGCAAATCCGAGGCATTTTTGTTTTAAATGACTGGTATTTCTGAATGCGTATCCAGTTTTGGATAAATCCAGTTTTGGTTCTTTCCCTTATCCTTCCTGAAAGCTTGAGGTACGCACACGAGTCAGTGCTCTGTAGGAATCTCGTCTGATTTTGGCATTATTGTCTCATGCCTGAAGAGGTAAAGCAAAGCTCCCTGTCTACAAGTCGCATGGCCTGCACCTTGCGAGCCTGTGACATCTCTGCTGTCAGGATTGCAGCTTCAGTGGTGAGGTTCAAGAAGAGGGGGCCTTTTAGTACTGACCGCTTTCCCTCTGCCTTTTTCTTGTCCGTTTGAGTAAATGCAAACGTTAAAGAATCCTCTCTCAGCATTAAAATTGTATGTATTTTATTTTCTTGATCTGTCTGCTTATAATAAGCGTACCCATACGTGAAACTCTGAAATTACGTGGCTTGATTAACTTCAGTTGGTTTAACTAAACTTTGAAATGGAAACTAACTTTGCTGAAAGCACAAAGCTTCTTAGTTTCTGGACTAATCCTGGAATTACACACTGGATTTGCTTCATGGAAATAAGTGTGCTTAAAAAATTACCTCCGCTAAGTAGGTTTGCATTGTTTGAAGAGACCCAGGAACAATAACCACCTTTAGCCCTTTCCATCTGCCCATAGCCTTTGTCCTGGGGGACAGGGGACATTAAGGTCAGTGTAGCTCGAGCGTGCTAAGGTAGATGTACACGCCACCCACACGATCGTCTCTTAGACCACTTTCACTCAGAACCAGCCATTCTGTACCAGTTGGTTAAAAAA
The DNA here is from genome assembly GCA_013399115.1 of Anseranas semipalmata. Classification (NCBI taxonomy): domain Eukaryota; kingdom Metazoa; phylum Chordata; class Aves; order Anseriformes; family Anseranatidae; genus Anseranas; species Anseranas semipalmata. The sequence goes on along the minus strand of VXAA01005063.1, from coordinate 234,601 downwards.
ATTCTGAGCGCAGACTGGCTTTGCTGGTAGCAGCATTTGGGGCGTGCTGGAGTGATGGTTACTGCAGGCTTCTATGCCAAGCTGGTGACGTAGCCCATGCTGCACGAAGCAAGTGGTGAGATTGTGTTCAAAGCATTCCCCCATTCTGCTGATTCACGAGGTCGTGCTCAGAAGGATGGGACTTGCCGTGCTTGTGCCACAGGGTGTGTGTATATATAGGCGGTGGGTATGATCAGAACGTCCATTTGCTGACCGAGTTACAGATGCATGCTTTGGAGATGAACGTGTCTCCCAAACGAAAGCTCGTGCTGAAATGCGCCATGGTAAGGTATCTTGGGTAAACATCTTTCGGAATAGAGTGGGACCCGTGCTGCAGGTCGCAGCGAAGTGTTGTGGCACCTGCTGGGGCTGCCACGTCCTCTGCCTGCCCGTCCCCGGGTAGCCTTCTGCTGATTCACAGGGTGGTGGCATCACACCTCCTGTTCCCTGCTGCAGAAAGGGCAGAAAAGCCCTGTTCTTTGTGAAAGGATAGCACCTATCTGGGCAGGGAGCTGCTCCTTAACACGGACACTAAAACCCTAATGATGCACCTGAAGGGAATAATAATCCTACAGGGAAAGTGCATTCGGCTCAGGAGATAGACCTGGCTTTGTTTTATGCTCAGTCTGTCCACAGAGACCTCATCTTTTCTCTGCACCATTACCCCATTTGTGAAGCACCTGTAATTCTTCTGCTTTTTCTTACCAGGAGTTTGTGCTGTTTAATTCCTTAATGCTTGTGATAGCCTTGGACAGTGCAATGAGTCCGTGTAGATTCAATAAATAAATGACAAATATGATTATTTCTCTTCTCTTTGCACATCTACAAAGCTGTGTTCTTTTGTGCACTGTATTTAGTGGAGAATTTGTGATGAATTATGTTGCAGCAGCTTTTTCAGTGGCTTCAGAACGGTCAGTAATCTCTGTAAGTTGATTTTTTTCACTGTATATTTGTTTTGCTGTGACTTTGAGATAGAACCAGTTTGCCGAGTGCTGACTAAATGCTGAAAAATGTTTAGTTCTAAGTTCAGCTTCACTTTTTCCCTTAAACATATCATTCTTCATGAGCAAATTTGGAAATGAATAGTTTTAATTTTGGATGATCTTATCTTACATCCTCCTTCAGTCTTAGTACGTCCTCCTTCTCAGACGTCTGTCGTCCTAGAGAAGAAGTCTTCACATTTTTTGTTGCATCAAACCCTTCAATGGCTAAGAGCATCCTCTCAGAGTTTCTCAGTGTCAATTCTTCTCCCCCAGCCCCAGCATTAGGCACTGGAGGGAGGGAGAGGGAGGGATGGAAAATACATGTGTAATTTTAGAATGCCGTATGTACATACTGACATTTATCACTGTACCCTCAAAAAGCTATCAGAGATTCAAGTATCACATGCCTCTGCCTGTACAGCTCTTGCTAGGCATCCTTAGCTTGAGGAGTGAAAGATTCTGCACATCTTCAATATTTATGCTTCACAAGGCAGTTATCCTCAGTTATCCTTTTAGCAAGTCCCATTTCTCCGTGTTCTGTCATGGGCTCATTTATACTAGCCTGATTTAGTGCTAACTGGGGAGATTAGATTGCCCTGCTTGATGCTGTCAGCTAAAACTGAGTCAGTGTCTGTATACTGTGGCCCAGTTGCTCAAAGAACCTTACCCTTTTCCTGTATTGCTCATTCTATTAGATACAAAAGCCTTTCTCACCCGGCTTTTGTGCTGGGGTCAATTAGCTCCTGAAATAGCTCATATAACACAAATAATAATGGCAGCGCTAATCCTTTGGGCAAGCTCTATACAATGGCCACTTCTGGCCCGGAGGACAAAGAGGACTGTTTATCTTCACTGCACACAGTCTCCAGGACTTTGCCCAGTCATTTGCAGAAGAATTTATTATCGCAGAGGTCATAGGTGGTTTGCATTGGAGAAGCTTTTTCTACCTTGCCACCATATGGGACGTCCTTGTCTTATTCCTATAGGATTGAGCAGCGCTTCAGGTGAATTAGATCACAAATATATGTGGTCAAATAACGCTATCTTAGGTAAACACGGACTTGAAAGACATTTGAAGTGAAGACTAACACAGCACATTTAATGGTCCTTGTGTACGCAGAGAGAATTAGAGCAGGAGCGATGCATTCTGCAGGCTGCCCTCCAGCCTAGGGCTCCCACAATAAGAGTCGCGCCGAAGTGTTTCAACAAAGGAAGATCAGCCTTGAGACAGAGGCAGAGTCTGCCGTGGGGTTATTGTGTCTGAGCTCCTACGTTCAAAATAACTTTGACTTTTTTTCCCTTATAAATGATATCACAAAAGAAGGAAATTAAACCATCGTCTGATAGAGTAAATTAATAAGGATTTCCTATATGTCTACTGGAAGACAAAAAGTTGCTCCTAGGCTACGTCCTGTAGATTAAAACTCTTTCAGTTGCATTTTTAGGTTTGAGCATTTAAATCCTTTTGAATGGGTTGCTAATGGAAATGCTGACCAATCTTACGCTACAGTTAACCTTCCTGGACGTAAATGATACATCCTTGATGAAGCATGTCAAGTAGGAGAAAGCAGCTTAACAAACAAGAATGAAGCGGTGTTGTCTTCCTTTGTCTTAAATATTTCTGCAGGCCTTTTAGCACCATAATTGGCGTGCAGAAGTGAACATCATATCCAGATAATCCGTAGTGCTTTTCCCTTCACAAGAAGTTTTGAGCTGTGGTTCTGCTACAGGTATTGCTAGCATGCCCCTAGGACGGGAGAGGGCTGATTTACAGACACGATACGTGAAAACAACACTTCCTACCGTGCAGTTTTCCAGGCTCACGTCACCATTATTTTCACCTGTTGTTTATTTGCTTTTCCTTGCAGTTGCTCTTTTTCCAAAAGACACACCTTCTCATTACACACTGAGGCATAATCTAGCATTCCTGTGATAGTTTGTATTTCTTTTGCCCGGTTCTTTTTTTTTTTTTTTGGCCTCTGTCCTCCATCTCATGCCCTGGGAAGCCACATGCTTTCCAGGCAGTTGTTTCTGGTGGCTTTGGGAGGCAGTAGCTCTTGAATTCCTGAGCTCAAAGTGATTTCTGTAGGACTGGATCATCCAAGCCACCATGGCTTCATGCCGAGCCTGCAGCCCGGCGCGTGATAGGAACTTCTGTAGCCAAAGGCATCAGCATGTCGGTGGGGCCACAAAGAGGGAGGCATGATGGCTTTTAAAGAGTTCTTTTCCGGCGTTAGTCAGTGTTATGCCAATTATAGATCATCCTTGCTGGGAAATTGGATAGGTTATGTGGTGCTTTTCTGTCTTGGCTGTTTCTCTTGTCTTCCCAGACTGCCATATGAATTGGTCCTGATGACTTTTATTCCACAGCTTCTCTCCCGGTGCTTTCCACAATCTAGTTTTTCCAGATTTTTTCCTGTTCTTGCTGATGAGGAGAAAAATAACAGTAACTTCTCATGCTCTTATAAACATTGGAGATGAAAGTGGATGAGAACAGAACATGGCAAGCAAGTTGTACCCACAGTGTAGTAAGCGTTATACCAATTGCTTTAGTTTAGTTGCTTCTCAGTAATAAGATCTGCTAAACTTCCAAGGTTCAGCATCAAGGGAACAATCTTTTGAAAGAATAACAAGAAGATATGTTTTAAAACATCTCCTTCAGCCTCGGATAAATCTAAGGGTAGATGACATGTAAGTCTCTTGAGGCACAACTTTCTGAAGCAAGTTGGATGAGCCTTCCCAGTTACTTTTTCATTAAAGGGGATTGTATAGTGCATGTTCAGAGTACATTAATGACTACATCATCAGTAATAAATTAAATTGTTAAGAGCTGTATGTGATGCTATCAGATCATTGTAGCCATACTGCTTTCATTTCCTATTTTTAAATAAATCTGGAGTCATATCTTGAGAGAGTCAAATGCCTTCCTCTGGGGCCAGAGGGAAAAAAGTTGGATGGCTGACTGGTAGAGAATAAGTAATATACTTCAGGAGAGAAGAAATAAAGCTTCGCTTTTATATATATAATATGTATATATCACCCTATTTTTATGTATTATATCTGCATCTAAATTCAAGTACGATGAGGATTGTATTCCCAAACAATAGAGAGAATGTGCAGCCATATAGTTAGGCAGAGAGACTCATTATGTGCAATGTCAACTGGGCTTTTTAATAACAGCAGGAGCGGGAGGGTGGGTGTGCAGCAAAATGCGGCACTCCCTTCTGTAAGGTGCTGCTGCAATTCTTGCAGCTGACCTGCTCCCTGGGCAGATCTCGGTCAGGCACTGGCGCTTGCCAGAAAGCATTGGGTTTGTTGGCTTGTTCTCAACCTGACCACTTTTGCTGCAACCACTTGATCATGCTGTCCCTGTGAGTCCTGTGGACCATCTCCAGGCTAGTTCTGTATTTGTGTGCTAGTTTACATCTTCATACAACTCCTGTTCTATGGCCTTTCCTCAGCATTGATATGGGAACAGCCAAGCTTTCATCTAATCATTTAGAAAATCAGCTGTATTTAATGACTAAAAAGATTACTTCGGTCTGAAATATATCCTTCCCACATGCTGTTCTCCGTTGCTTGTCCAGCTGGCTTAGTTGGCCAGTAGTCAAATGTGTTGGGGAACCAAATCCTACTTTAGAATATTGACCTTTTCTTTATTAGACATCTCATTTCATCCCAAGAGTTAGGGCAGTTTTCCTGTATAAAGTGTGCTCCCTCATCTGTTTCTGCATATTCCAAAAGATGTCACAGAGCTCCTGTCTCCATGTATTAGCCTTTGCTGTGAAAAGATCCCAGCTTCTCTTGGACAGATGATTTATTTGGTAGCCTTTAAAGGATTCTGACATTATCATATACACTGGCTTTCTCCCCACCGTTTCAAGCCATTCTTTCCAGATCAAAGGCCCCATGCATGCAAAAAAAAAAAAAAAAAAACCCTGCTGATATACTGTTTCTACTCACATAAGTGTATTGGGTTCCTCTTTTGTATTTAGAAATGTTTTGTAATTATTATTAATACCTGGCAAAATAAATACATGTTTTAAGTAGAATTGGGTGTTTGATTTGCTCTTTTTAATGAAAGAAGATGAAGATATGCAAAAACCAGATCTCGAGCATTACAGTCTATTTTTATCCTGGCTTAGATTGCTGAGAGTAGTGTGTAAACAGTGCACCAATTATTTCCAAACAGCACATCGTCGTCGTACCACCTGTTTAAACAGAGCTCTACAGCTGACAGTCATCCCTTCGAAGAGATTCTTTTCCAGGACACATTTGATGTTCAAAGTTTAAAGTGTGAAACTGCGTACCCGTTGGGTTTTGTGTCCACTTGTGCCTCTGGCTCTCCTTTGCATCTTAGTTTATTCACCAATAAATTGGTGTGTATTGCTTGCCTGTCTCATGGGAATGCAGCAAAACTCGGTGTTTGCAAAGCTGTTTGGTTAAAGAGATCATTCCCAATAAAAACCAGTTCTAAACATCTGAAAAAACTGGAAAACATTCAGGTCCCAGATGGACATTGGTGGCTTGCGTCCATAACAGTTATTGACGGCGAGAATTGGGACGGGATTTTGATAAGGTCTGAAACATGCTTTTCTCCTCATCTGTCTTAAATTTGGGTACTGAACTGTGAATCACTGCTTGTTTTGAAGCCTGTCTGAGCTCTTACTTAGCATACAGCTGTATGAACAAGTTATTTAATGGTAAGCTAGGAGGTGGATTTAGAAAATAGGGGATTCTCTGTGGTTGTTTGCTGTGTGTATTGCTGTACTTCTACAACCGTAAATACAGGTTAGCTTACTCTGCTTCCATCCGAAGGTACCTTGTGATCATGGCATGGGTAAGAGTGGGCAATTGTAAGAGAGCAGCCGATTCCCTTAGAATCCACACGCTCATTTCCAGTGTGTTACATTTAGAAAGGAGGAGATTTTTCTTTTCATGCTCCAGATAACTGTCTGGTCAGTGTTTCTGATTGCTTCAACAGCCCCCATGAACTTCAGTCCCATCAGTATTTCCTTCAAATCTGCAGCGGTAGGAAGCGACCCTCCTTTCTTTACTGTTAACGCTGTAATGCAGTTGTATAGAGTTGCTGGCAGTAATTCTGATAACAGTTTACAAAGCAGACCAAAAAAAAGGGGGGAGGAGGGGAAAAAAAAGAATGTCACAGAGAGAGCGAGCCTGTCTTCAAACGCTATAAACTGGGAAGCTGATTTTGGGCTGGCAGGTGGCTTGGAGCTGCTGCATTGTCAGCATGCTTTTCTCATATTGCCTTGTTGCTACAGGGCCTGATGCTGGCAGATTACAACTCTGTAGCCAGTCATTTTCGATTTATTTGAACCTGTTTCTCCAGTCTACTGAGCTTTCGCTGGCTAGCATCAATTCAGACACATTGCAATTCCTCAGAACCTCTACCCCATCAGATGGTTCGATCTATGAGAAATTTAGCTAGAGGCGCTTAGACAAAAAAGAAATATTGTGGCTGGGGAAGCATTTAAGTTAGAGGAGGCAGCCAGGGCTGTTTTATTACTTAGGCCTCTGTCACCTGTGATGACCCATGAGAGTGGAGAATATTGATCGCTTGTCACTCACGGCATTCAGTAGATTGCATTGACAAAGCTTGTCAGGCCTCTAATAGCAGGGTTAGTGGCCTTGGCTGCAACCCAGGGGAAAACTCTACAGTGCCTATTACTTGGCGGCCTTTAACTCTTACAGAATTGGGAGTGAACGCTGACAAAAGTGAGGGAATCATTTTGTAGTTACAAATGCCCTTTCCTGCTCTGTGCTTTGTTTTGGGTTTAATTTCCTTTACTTTTAGACCTCTTGTCCTCATCAGCCGTGCTGCTTTTGCTACGGCAGAGAAATTTGTCCGAGGTGTTTGCCCGTTCCTCCGGCACCTTCAGTCCTCGTGTGAACACGGGCCGTGGCGGAGGAGCTGCCTGGCCCCTCAGTCCTTCAGGTGCCGCACAGTGCACGGGGAGAGACAGAGCCCGAAGCTGAGCCGATACCTGCAGCCGCCCCAAAACACGGTTATCAGTCACCGCAGCGAGGCCTAGCGAGCCACAGCAGATGTGTGTTTGTCTTCAGATCTCTGTCACTGCCACCAGCTCCTGTTACAAAGATAGAAACGTACTGTGCTGGATTTATCGTGCCTTGACTTTATCTCCCTGTCATCTCGGTGTAGGACTAGAACTTGATTATTTAAACAGATAAAAGTCCTGGGGAAGGGGGAGGAGGAGGCCCGTGAGCGTGCAGCTGAGCTGCCCAGGATCGGTGCCGGGCGCTGCGTCGGTGTTCAGACATAGCCCGGGCTGCTCCTGGCATTCCCACCTTGCTGCAGGTAAGCCTCATGCTAGAAAATTGGCAAATCTGGGACCTCAGAGGACTCGGGAAAGGCAGTTTGGTTTCCTGGCATGAGGTCCATGCCTCACCTCAGCATAAAACTCGTATGTCTCCTTGACAGTTTGGGAATGACACAGTGTATTAAATTAATTGCAGACAGTGTGAGACAGCAAAGAATCAAGGTTTATTTACTAAATCTCTGGAAAGCGAGGAGCTCATGAAGTGAGTCAGTGTGTGCAAGTAATTGCTGAGCATTCAACGTGTGCACCTTTTCTGTGTTCCGTCGCATTTTTCCAAGAGGATCAGGATCAGAAGGGACGTGGGTGGCAAGTCCTGGCTGCCAGGTCCCTCTTCCAGTTGCACAAAGCTGAGCTGGCTTCTGCCCTCTGGGCAGGTCTGGGGAGGTTTCTGGTCACCCATGTACAAGGCGAATTGTTTTTTGCTTGTTGAGGTTTCCAGTGAGATGGCTTTAGTTTGTTTTCTTTTTATTAACTGTTATTTTTTTCAATTCACAGGCTAATGTCTTTTGTTTGAGGTAGCAGAAAAAAATGGCATTTAAAATATCTCTCGCCAGTGTTTTCAAGGAAATGTAGTCAACAGTGTGTAAGAAATGCATTGTATATATAAATTGAAAGAGAAAGCAGCTAGTAGCATTGCATATCATTTCTAACTAAGTTACAGTATTGAGAAAGTGCCCAGGTGGAGGTTAGGATCATAGCTGAACTCTTCCAAAGAGAAGAAAATTAGGGCTGCACGGCTTTTCTGTGCCTCCTGTCCAGGCCCGCGTGACCACATACAGTGTTTTTGCCTCCAGTAATTTTCTTTGGTGGTTACAGGGAGGCTGTGAAGGGATGGTCAGTAATCTGCGGCTGCTTGAGACGTGCAGGTCATGGAGTTGGCAAGAATTGTGAAAACTGTGGTAGTTTGAGCTTGTGTGAGCTTTACCAATACTTACTGAATTGTGGTGTGTCTAAATAGAAAATAAATAAATGTAGGGATGATACCAAAACCTAGTGTGTATTCCTGAAGCTCCCTGGGGACCAGAACTGCCTTTTTCCCCACAGCTCTCCAACTGCAACGGCCTGACAGTGAGCGGGAGGAGGATGAAGGACCTGTGCCCATCATCCGTTCCTAAAGCACTCGTCTTCTCCCCCCCAGAATGCCCCATCACACTGCCGCCGTCGGTCCTTCCTCCTCCTCAGCAGCAGCACAAGGCTTCACACCATCCTCAAAACGTCTCGGCATGCCGCTTTTCAGACGTTAACAGCACTGGTAGTTTGGTTTCAGAGATGCCCTGTTTGGCTTTGTAGAAGTTAATGATGACATTTTTGCACCTGAACAGCAAAAATTAATTCTAGCGGGAGAAATAAATGCTGCAGTAATTAGGCAGGTTTCTGAACACGCCAGTCCTGCCGGAGCAGAGCATAAAAGCACATGCTTAAAAGTGAGCGTGATTACTAAAGTTACCCATGTGCTGAAATGTTTCCCGGTGTCTCTATTCAGAAACGCTCTGGCTGAAGATGGGCACCAAGCTTTAAGGAGTGCTTGCTTGCTGTCAGAATGCTTCCCTTCTTGGTGCCGCCAGGCATCAGGAGCTTCAGCTCTCTCGGAATTTAGACTACGGGCTTGTTTCCTGCAGCTCCTGACCAGTTCTCAAAGTCTTTCTCTCTTCTGTGGGGAACAAAAGCCTTTCAACCTCAGTAAAATATATATTGTATATGACATGCTTTCCTCTGCGTACACGGGCACAGGCTAGCTGATGGAAAGAAAAAATTAATGACCTGTGTGACTTTGTCCCAAATTAAAACTTAGGTCTGGAAAACAGATGCCTGGCATATTAATTCACCATATCACATTGAGCCTTGAGTTTGAGTTATCTGCAGAAGGTTTTATAATTCATATAACCTGAAATAATTTATACCTAATTAGATTTTGTCAACTGAATAATTCTGTCTCACGCTGCTTCTGCAGAATAATTTAAGCAACTTCATTTTATCCTCAAAATAGTTGTAAATGTCACATTAATTTTGTTGACATGAGCAACTTATAGGAGACCCACTTGGCAGGATTGTTTGTCAACCGAATGTGTTTTGGGCTTTTCACACCGAGTGCAGCGCAGGCGTGGATGTCTTCTCTTCTGATGTTTTCCTTAGGCCATAAAGCAGTGCTGCTGTTTATGACAAGGTGCATAACCTGGTAGGTTGGAGGTCTGCTGATGCTTTGTGCCTCGGATAATCCAGGCATCACAGCTGCTGTTGACAGTCAAAGAGTTGATGCGACTGGCACAGCCTTCGGTTGCCTTTCTTGCCTGAATGCCGGGTCATGTTTTGCAGCCCGGCCATCTGGGGAAGCCTTTGGTGCGAGGCGTGGGCTTTACCTGTAGGTCTACAACCAGGAACTTGTGCAGTCCTGCCCCGTGCTCTGCCTGGCATTGAAGGAAGGACAGAAAAACATTGGCATGTTTCTCCATCACCACTGCTTCATTCAAACTGTCATCCAGATGCTCTTGGAAGTTGATGTTTGCTTGTGCATGTTTCAGCATGCTGGTCTTAACGCTAACAGGAAGGCATTACAGAAAGTTAGCATGGGCGTAAGAACGTAAAACATCCCGTGGTGCCCCCCAGGCCTGGGATGGGCCACGGGTGGCTTCTGAAAGCATCGTCCTCTCCCACCTCCCAGACCTGGTCCAGTTCCTGCCAAAGGGGCTTGCTGGGAAGCACTGCCCAGCTGGCCCCCACTGACCTTTTTTGAGCTTCACCAAGGGACCACCAGCATAATTTGGCACAGTGATGATGCTTGTGACTTTTCAACCCAGCGTTGTCCTTTCTTCCAGCAGAACTGTGAATGCAAGAACTCTGTGTATAATAAGCAGCTATTTCTTTAGAAAAAAGCTGTTTCCAGCTCACGGCAGCGTGCCAGTGCTGGCCCTGAGCGTGCGCTAGGGGTGAGGGAGAGCATTCAGTGGGAGCGGGTAATTGGATTTGCTGACATGAGATATTAATTTTATGCTTTTCCTATTAAAAAGTAAAATAAAATTAAAAATTATAAAATTACATGCACTCGGGTGAGCTTGTTACACAGAAGATAAGAATTATCTACTGTTATACTTATTGAATAGCTACTTGTATTAAAATAATTGGAAGCTTGTTGTTTGGTACTGAAGGCCATAGGTTAAGTCCAAGACTGGATTGTTACACGCGAAATAAATATTTGTGGTATTCAAATTAGGGTAGATAACAAACATGAAAGTGAAAGACTCTAAGATGGAAGAAAATGTTGTAATAGCTTTTGGAAAGAAATTAAATGTTTCAAAAATTAAAAGAAACTGAGATAAAGCGTATCTTTTAGTATTTTGTAAAGTGCCATTCAAATTTCCTTTAATATCTGTGACATTTGAAATTTGAATCGTATTCTTTATTTCAAATGCAATAGTTGATATATATTTACAGCTAAATTGTTTATCTAGGGCATGGGCCAGAGAGCTCCCAGCGATGCTACCTTGATCCATGCTGTTCGTGTCGGATTCTTCCCTTTGTCTCCTGATAGACCAGGCTATTTCACTGATGTTCACAGCTTGCAGAGTGATGCGCCATAGTATCAGACCAGAAGCATTTACTTATTTTTGAAAAAGAATGGAAATGCTGTAATGAAGGATACAAGGAAATCACAGCTCCAAAGACTAGACTGCCTTCCTTTGGAAAGCACCAGTGTGTGTTTGGGGGGCCAAAGCCAGGTCTTGCATTACCGACTGACAGAATACCTGTTGTTGTCTTCTGAGCCTTGGTTTTGGCTCTGGGTTTTGAATGCGAGGTGTTACCTGTTCTAATCCCAGCCCTGTGGTGACACCCATCCGCTAGCCTGGCTCCTCAGCCGAGGTTGGTGACACCACTGCAGGTCTCTTCCTGGCCATGTGCTGCTGTCCCAGACGTTGTCCCAGCAGTCCCCTTCCCTCCCATCGTGCCGGACATCGGCGGGTGGGCAATGGGAATAACAGCCACACTTGCCTCTTCGCTCGTGCTCGACCACTGAATGGGTTTGAAGAGTGGAGGGTCTGAGGCTGGCATCCCACGTGGCTCTGTTTTCCATACCGTACATTATACGTCTGCGCTTTGAAAACAAATGTAATTCTGAGTGCATGAGAAAATTCACCTCTTGTGGCCATGCCTGGATAGGAGAAGAGATCTTCAGAAACCTTCCCCTTGCTGTGGAGGCTTGTCTGCAGCTCTTGTGAATGCTGTAATTTAACTGGGCCTGGTGAGCTTTCATCGGCTGCGATGGTGAGGATGCATACTGGTAGCAGTGTGGTAGGTTATTGGTTTTCCAATCTGCTTTGTCATATTTCTTTTCTTTGGATAGGTGGCAGATAGACTGCCACGTTAACTGTAATTTTCGGCAACTGGATTTTCAAGAGGCTTCTGTTGTAATATCATTTTGATCAATTGATGCTGTTCTTGGCAAGTCGGGAAATAGGAGCAGGTAGTTCCTCTGAGTGACTTTGGGTTAGTGGGGTGCACACAGCTTCCCACCAGATGGTGCACTGACTATAACCTTGACACTCTGGGGATCAGCCGCTTTGTGCAGTCAAAGAGGTTACTGTCGTACCTAAATTGCCACCTGAAGCATTTGACGTAGCGTGTTCAGGGCTCTGCTTTCTCACAGCATTGTTGTATTTCTGTTCCTGTGGTTCTTGGTATTGGCTGACACCCTCCCTCTCCTAGGTAAGCGAATGAAAGATTGTTTTAGCAAAAAAAAAAAAATAATAATAACAAGGAAAAGGCAGTGCATTTAGAGATAACCTAGAGTACTGGATAGGAGCAGGATGAGGTAGAGAATGCGCAAGGTTTGATTCAACCCTGGCTTGGGCCAGAAGTTCAGGTTCTATTTGCCTTCATTCAAAGCAAGTAGGTGACGTGCATGCATTTCAGTGTGTGTATAAATAAAAATTTTCAAGCAGATTTGAAGATAGGCACTGTTCAAACAAATGTCTGTGTGTTTGACTGTAATAGTTCTAGGTTCCCCACGGTTACTTTGGAACACTTAGGTTACGCTGCCTTCCTACGGGTGCTGCAAATGATTGTCACCGACGCGTTAGCTGGCAGGGCACGGTACAGTTGCTGCTGCAGACACCTACCTTTCTTGTCTCCCTGGAAGAACAGCAAACAAACAACAAAACAAAACAACAGAGAACTTTTATCATTCACTCTGATGTTTTACGTTCACCGGCCTTGGAGATTTACCTCCATTAACTTGCATTTGAAATAAAGCCTCTGTGATAGAAAGGCTCCATCATTTATTTAAAGTCTCCCAGGTAGTGGAAGACTTACTGGGTTCAGATAGAAGCTGTTCTAAGGTTTGATTCTTCCTTTCCCTTCTGAAAATTGCATTTTCTTTTCCTTTGTTGTTTCTTTTGCATCTCGTCTCCAACCACAAGTCCCTTAGAGATGCCTGGGATGTGACTACCAATATCTCGTGTAAATCACATTCTGAGAATCTCATCCCATTGGCAGCAGTCCTGACCTGTACTTAGAGCTATGCGGATACGATGCTGCGGTGCCATTGCATGAATTGCCGTGGCAGTAGCTACAGACAGAACACGTTCAGAGCCATCAGGCCTCCATAATTTCCAGAACAGCGGAGGAACACGTGACATCAGGGCATTTACATTTTGTTGTTGGTAGGTCTGCTCAGGATCCCCAAAGTAGCCACCAAATCACCCGCGTTTCCGTGTGCTGAACCAGAGGAATTATATTACTATTGCTGTTAAAAAAGAGGAAGATGCAAACTGTGACACTTTACCCTTTTTTGTAAGAGAAGTTGGTCCTGGCAGATTACGAGGAATCTATGTTGTGCCTCAGGTTTCTCATGTTAAGCACATTTTAGCTATAAAGCTAATTATCGTAAGGATTTTCAAATGACTCCCTACTAGTTCTTGCCTGGGTACCAAAGGAGTCCATGTTCTGTTCTGGAGCGGATAAAATCCTCCTCCTGGAAGCATTTGTTTATCATATTACAGCTTCACATGAGCTGAGCTCAAGCCTGACCCGATGTTAAGTGTCTGTGGTAGATTTCATTACATCCATATACTGGAAGTCCTGCCAATATACTGGCAGCAAAATCCTAGTGGAAAATAAATGGCAATAAAAAAGAGAAATGATAGCCTCTGTGAGTGGTGAGGAGCAGAGCTTTATTGAGACCGGACAACCCTAGAGATGTCACTTGGCATACAGACACGAGCTTAAGAGAGTGCGAGTGAAAGCTGATATTGGAATAACGACTCTGTGGCACAGGCAGGGGAATAATTTAATTAATTGCACCGAAATTTCTTTGATGAATAGTTATGTGGTGATAAGCATGAGGTCGAACAGTAGAATGAGTTTCAGCTTTTTAATGGGCCAGCACAGCTGCAGTTTTGGACATGTTCCCGCTTTAGGTTTTTCCTCCCCTCTTCGTTTTCTGGTGCCTGCTCCGTGGCTCGTGTCGGGGCGCTCGCGGCCGCGCTCTGCTCCTCGCCCGCCCGGGACGGGAGCTGGCGAGCGGCTCTTGGCTCAGGTAGCCCCTTTGAAATCAATGCCAGATCGAAAGGAAATTGTAGGATGGTTTCGTTATGAATCCTGCATTTTTTTCCTATGATGCTTTTAACAGGGCCTCTGCTGCAACACTTGTATGAAGATTTTAATAAAACTTTTCTGGTCTCCAGAGGAGGAGGCATGTCTTTGTTGTTGGAGAGCTGGAGGGAAGCGAGCAATGCAATGCAGCTGGAATTCGAGCATTAATCCTATGGTTCCTGGGCCATATTTTCAGACAGATCAATTACTCCTGACTGTAACCAATCTCCAGCCATTTCCTCGCTGTGCAGGGCTCCATTTACAGTCACTTGGATGCTGCAGCTTGACATAACCTCCTAACTTTATAGAACTTCAGCTGTAAATATCATCCATTAGACCTAAGGCCACTGTCAGCTATGGCTTACCATGAGTCATTAGCTGAAAAATTAGGGATAAAAGTTGTGGGTGGTACCGTCTGGCTGGCTGGAAGTTATATTTAGTACCACTCAGTCCACCGAGCTCCGTGTTCGCGCTGCAGCGTGCTGTTTGTGAGCTGCAGGACGGCTCGTGCGGGCTTGCCAGGGGCTGCCAGTGTGAGGGACCTGGAGAGCAAAGCCCCGCACCTCTGTACTGCGGTAGGCAGGGGGTCTGCACGGGCCACGGGGAGAGAAGTCGGGGCCTGGCCGGGATACGGGTCAGATACATCCCAGTGATGCGCTCCACAAATGAGGAGACCCCGCTCCTGCGGTCCCAGGCTGGGGGCCAGTGAGTAGGCTGCCAAAACGGGTACGAGTTCTTCTCACGGAAGGACAGAAAGCGTGTAAATAGCTGATAACACTGGTCATCATCAAAGCATTTTTCTCAAATGCAGCCGAGCCGCACAGACACCCTTGTTTTTGAATTGCATTTTCTTACTTGCCCCTTCTCTTTTTGTGAATTAGTGTAATAGCACGTTACGCTGCAACAGCAGCTTCCCATCGGGGTTTGCGTTGCGCTTTGCGAGTGCTCGCTCACCGAGCCGTGGAAGCCCAGAGCTGGCAGTCCACGCACTGCCGTCATATGGGCCTTGCTCTTGGTAAGTAACAGCTCAGTCTCCCATTGCAAAATTAATGAATATCCAATGACTTCTGTTGGATTCCAGCAGCTCGCAGCATGGCCTCCAGAAGGACTTTCCCCTTAGTCTCTCACTTCTTTCAGTGCTTCATGAATGCATAATACGCCACAAGATACGTGGTTATCTTTCCTAGCAGACATTTGCCCTACTCTCTCTTTCCAGCCTAATTCATGTGACTCTTGTATTTTAGTATCTGATTCATTAAGGAGGGTCACCAGCAGTATTGCACGAGAGTCTTGTGGTTTCGGTCTTTGCCAGCAACTCGAAGTAACGGAGGGGGGAACTGCAGGGCCAGTTCAGTTAGTTGGTCGGGTTTCTTCTTGCTTTCTTGGAGCTTTGCCCATCTTATTATGAGTTCTTTAGAGAAATGAAATGCAGCAGTAGCTTGGAGAAATCATGGACACTTTCCAGCAGTAAAAGAGCTCTGGAGTCAGTATATAAGCTTTCTCCCCTGGTTGCAGTTAGGAAGCCAGTTGACAGTATAATAGGCTTTTGGAGGGGGCGCGATGGTTTGTATGTTCTGTTTGATGTTGCAAATACTGAGCCCTCGGGGAGATCAGGAAAAAGGATGTTCTGTTCTTTAGGAAAGGAAAAGATTTACCTGAAATGTGAACTGAAACCTAGGAGCTCTGCAGGGCTTAGGTGCACCAGCGACGAGTTCACTTTAATAGAAATAATCTTGTGTCTTGTAACAAAGGCGGGCATGTGTTTTTGCAAGGATTTGGTTAGAAAAGTAATGTGTGTGTGTGCGTTTATATAAAGGTAAGAGCCACAGCCAGGGCTCAAGGCAGGTCAGTGTCAAAAGGATGGCAGTTCACTCCAGACAAGTTTCTGACAGTTTGGGTGCACCTCGGTCAGAGGCTTGTAATTGTTGTCAAAGAAAGTCTGGAAATCATATGTGGTCATCGTTTTGCCAGAGATTTCTGTGAAAAAGTGCATGCGGTCCATTTCTCGTTGGGTTTTCTCACTTCTGCTTCCATTTATATCCATTAGGAGATGCCTTTTTTAAAGACAGGGCAGAACATCTACTATCACTTTTGATAGAGTTATAGGGGAAAAAAATAAAACCTTTTCCTTTGAGCTATGATCTTGTTGTCCATTCTTAGTAAATACTGGTGAAGACAGTGTATGTAGCTCTTTGTCAGCAGAAGTTGTGTTCTCGTATCCTTTTCTTTACTTAAACTTTCAAATATACTGGTGAGTTCAGGCTTTTCTATGTAAGCTTTTGCCAATCTGACAAAATCTGAGCTTGGGCATCTATACACCCACTTGCTTTCACAATTTCATGGCCATTGGAAATGATGGCTTATGACACATTTCTAATACTTCAGTTTGCATGAATGTGGTTCAGACAGAGGCACCGTGAAAGATCTGTTTGTCTCCTTCACGTCACTCTTAATCTTTTACATTGATCACAAAACTTATTTTTCTCTTTTTTCCTTGCTTACCACAGGCTGAAACGTTTGTGCACAGCCCTTATGATTTCTTAACTTTGAGAGCAGATAACAGGAATTTGAGTCTGTGGGCTTCTTGATACTATAAGGAAATGTACTGTTCATTTTCTTTGGGTATTGTTTCTTGATCTTCTTAGCACAAATCTCGTTGTTTCTTCAAAACTTTTACTACTGAGTGATCAAAGCAATGGTTAATGCTTGAATTTTGAAGGAGATGCACCTTTAGTGAATATAGAAGAGTGGGACATTGGATTTGCTGTGGTAGAGAAGCGAGAGGTATTGTTTTAATCCAATTTATACATACACAGTTAAGTCAAAAGTTCTGCTTCTTAAATAAGTTAGAGGGCATTAGTTAGGCTTTCAGTCATCGAAAAGGACTTCAGAGAATTGGAAAAATGTGATCCCTGGGGTGCTTTGCAGTTGTTCCCATCCCATCTCAAGGATTTCTGAACTTGTAGGAACAGAACCCAAATTCGGTATATGGCATGTCCCTGCATTTGTGGGCATGTCGTCTATGTGCATGTTTATGAGGAAACACAATGTAATCATCATTTGGTAAGGGTTTTCTGGCCTGTTTTCACAAATTTCTTTTCCATTGCATTTACGGTTATTGTCAGATTCAGTTGAACAACTTGTTACTTACTGTACCATGACACCTGGCCATCAAGTTTATCCACTTTAACAGCCTATTTTTAGTGGACTACAGTAACCATAACATCAAAGAATGAAGGTACACAAGCACAGTTGTAATTACACAATGGATCTTAATTTGGGGTGATATTGTGAGATATGAATCTGTGGCACTTTCCAACTGAAAAATCAATAAATAAAACTTCAAGCACTCTCAGCACTTCAGATAATGGGCATTAAATTCCAGGATTTAGCACCCGCTCTTGAATCTCTCTTATAAAAGCTCAGGATGCTATTCTTAACTTGCCTATCCTGCTGGAATTTCCCATTTAGGAGGAAAACTGTGCTGAGCAAAGGCTGATGTTCTCATCTTGCAATGTTTTCCTCCTTCAGGATAAATGGAATTTCCAGATGCACAGACTTGTATTTCACAGAAAGGTAACAGGGAATTTTTTATTAAAGTTTGTGTTCTCCTGTTTAGCTGAAGGAGTTTTAGATTTTCATAGCAGTGTGTGTTTAGAGAAAATACTGATTATATTCACCTTTAATATATTATTATCCCTGTGCCCTTTTGTTGTAGCTGTGCACTAGCCCAAACATCAGAGCAAGTTTAGGCTTTAATCCAGATGCAACGTTCAGTTCTCTGGAGGACAGAACCTGCAGCAGCTTTATTCCTTCACTCCTCCTTTGCCCTCCACCCGCAAGTACATCACGTTAGTAAACATGACCTCAATGATTTTACCTATTGCTTTGTCATATTATTCCCATAGCAGAAGTTGAGGGAAAGATGATGCAGTGATCTCACTTAGACAAGCCTCTCTGTTAAAAATCTAGTCTCCCTAAGCTCTGTGTAGTCAACGAGGAAAGAAATAAACCTCCACAGAATTGTTACGGGCACTCAAGTTGGCGCCCGCGCCCTCTCTGGAGTGAGTTCTCATTTCTGTACAGGGGGACCACCCCACTAAATTAGGCGCCCAAGGTTAGGCAGTGTGAGTACTTCAACGCCGTAACTAGACACAGCACCGTAACTTCAGCAGAAAAAGCGCTCAGTTGGTGCTGGACCCGATGGGGCTGTGATTTAAATGTGCTGAAGTATACTTGCCTTGAGTGCCGTCATTGATTTCTGCATGACTATGCACAGTACCAAAGGGTAAGGACGTCTTCTTGTTTAAGGTTCTTCTGTAGAAGTATCATCAGTGGTGCTCCAGAGGGTAGACAGTGAGCACCTACCGGAGGGAGCATTTTCCCTCTGAGAAGAGATTGTTTTTTTCCAATAAGTGCCGGCTCCTCCCAAGCCTGACTCCCAGAGCCAGGCTGGATAAAGTTGCCTGAAGTGCTTACTGTCCTGAGAAATTTTTCAAGAACTGTTAGAAATCAGATCAGGCAGTTCCAGGCACTTCAAAGTATTTGTTAATGAAACTTTGGCTAAAATGGTGTCTTAAAATAGAATGTGGAATCAGCGTGCTATCTTGAAAAAGAATTTTTCCCTTAAATCCCTTAGAATTTATTAGGTGGGCGTGAGCAAAAAGGTTGGCTCCAATAAAAAAACTAGCTTTGTAATGATTAGCAGGGGCCCAGTATAATTTAAGATATTCTTTACAGTTTATAAATATGGGCTCATAAAAAGCGTAGATATAAGGAAGCTGTGACTTTAAGTCATTAGAAGCCCAGTGGTTTGATAAAATAACAGGAAACAGACAATTTATTATGAGCAATCTCAGTAGCTCTGGATTATCTATAAAACTTTTATGGCCCTCCCCAAGTGGCAAGAGGCCATAAAACTTGCCTGAATGAGGGACTTGTTAATTTACTTGTTAAAGCAAATTAAAAATTTATAAGCGCTTTTAGGTAAATGAGATCTTCTCTCATTGCTGCCCTTGCGGGCTCAGGAGTCCTAGGAGGAAAGAAGTGGTTGCGCTCAAACATCACAGCAGAACAATAAAAGCTATTAAATTGGTTCAGTTTATTACTACAGAGCCAGGCAGCTGTTGCCATGGTTTGCTGGGGGATACCGGAGGTTGACAGCATGGCATTTCTGTGGCCTTAAAAAGAACGTAATAACTCCACCTTTCAGCCACCCCGATGGCTCCTGCCATGCTTCGCGCTTTCCCCCGGTGTTCCTGTAGAGCTGTTAAAGTCAGACTTCCGCCTGTCGCAGAATCTCCTTCATCGTTCCTCATCTTAGTTGTTGTAAAATAGGTTTATGAACACCAAAAAAACCTGCACACAATCTTCAGTTCCAGCTTGCCTAACTAGGACGCTTAACGGCAGAATAAGTTAAATTTCGTTCCAGTGCTCTGCTGTAACTAAATGCGGTAGTGAAGAAGGGCCTGGCGAGGAGAACGGGGCTGTTGGGCATCTCTCAGCGATCCTTGAAAGCTGCTAAAAGGAATTCAAGTGTTTCTCCAGATCACTTCAATGACAGCTTCTCAGAGCAAATGCATTCCAGCTGGAAGTACCACGAGGAGTTACGCTTTGTCCTAGCAACTCCAACTTACAAAAACCCTATTACAAAATAAAGTTTCTATTGAAGAGTCCTAATCTGTAGCAGAAGACCTGCTTCATGTGAGGTTTCGAATGAGGAGAGATCTAAATCAAGCTGCAGCGAACTTAACAAAGCCGTTCCTGAACCTTTCTTCCATAGGCAGCTTGTCTCTACCGGTAGTTATTTCTATTTTGTTCAGGAAGTATCTTTTACAGATCCAATATTATTTATACAATGAGTTAACAGCACTTCCAGGAGGGAAAGAGTGGCATACATTCGAAAGGTTTGTGTTGTGAACACTTCGGGTGATCACTTCAGATACATTCCAGGTGTCTTTTAAGACACCCAGAAGTAAGCCTGTCTGAATAGTCAGTTGTCTAAACACAGAGCACAGTTTTTAATGCACATTTCATCCTGATGTATTTCATTTAATATCCATTTTGTCCTAGTATGATTTGTATGATTATATAATTCCTAATGGATGTTGCGGGTGCTCTCCTTCAGAATAGGAAATAATCGGTGAGAGAAATGTAGGGAGTACACAGAGGAAGTCTAAAAGCATGGCCTTCAAGATAGGCTTGAAAGAATTGAGGAAATTTAGTTTTAAAAAGAGAAAATAGAATGAAGATACTGGTAACAGTGTTCAAACACAAAATTGCTGCACAGAGGAAGGGAAAATCAGCTCAGCATATCCATGATAGGTAGGACAAGGAGCAGTGCTGCAGGTAGGAGACAAAGGATAGCTTGGTACAGGCAAAGACAGCGAAATGCCGCGCTAATTCACCTGCAGCGGTCGGAGAGGTCACTGGGTGTCTTTAGCAACAGTTTGGGCTGGGTTGTCCATGTGCCGTGAGCGATGCAGACACAGTTTGGTCCTTCCTGTGCCCACAGGGATGGGCTGTGGGACCGCTTGAGTCTGCATCTTGCTCTTGCTCTTCTTTGATTTTGTAATGCTGAGTCTCCCGAGCTCTCACAGACTGCAGTAGGTAAGATGAGTACTCAAATACTTCAGGCAATGCTGCCCCAAAGTCTTTATTTCCCATGTGGTTCCCCAGCGAGAGACAGATGTTTAGCAGGATGCTTTGCCTTCATGCTGCTAGACCAAACAAAAGCTTACAATCTTCAGGAATTCAAGTATAGCAATAGTAATATTCTGGCACTTCCATCACTCAATAGCTGTATTATAAATATTTCATGGAAAACCTGAATCATAAAAGTATTATTTTAGTAGTGTGCCAAGAGTAGATCCAGGCACTTGGAGCATAAAAAGTATGAAAGTCACATTTTAATATTGTGCTATCCTCACTAAGTACAGTGTTAGTCTGAAACTGTCTGACATATAAAAATAAGGCAATGTCTCCGAGGTATATTAATGGTGCTTGTATGGCTAATGGTTACATGGCAAACTCCCAGTACATTCATTTTAGTGTGCACATTTCTCTGAACCAGATATGACTGGCTGGAAAGGTCTCTTGAAATCCCATATGGCCTCCCCAGGGACACCACTTCAGCCATATTTCATTGAACCAAAAGTGGATATAAAACGAGCCAAAAGCTCGCTGGCTTTCAGTGGGGTTACGCTCCTGCCTCTGCTAGGCACATCGGAAACTCCAAGCCCTAATCCTTGAAATTCATAGTGATGACAGCGCTCGGAGTCGAATGACTAATCTTTCATGTCCTTTCATACCTAACTACTGTTCTGGTTCCAGATTTTGAAAACCTGAATTCCAAATGGGTTTGTGGGTGTTCTGAGCCTTTCTGGATTGGCCCTTAACCTGCAATAAACCTGCTTCAGCAAAGAAAAAATCAAGTACTGAGACAGAGGCTGCTTTATTCGGGCTGAGCCTTTGAGACGGATACAGTCGCATGGAGTAGGGCTTGCCAGAGATGTGAGATGGCCTGTTATAGGAGTGTACGTGGAAATGCAAAGCTATTGCTGGAAGTACGTTGAGCCCAGCACATTATTTCAGGCATCAGTTAGAGGGAGGGAGATGTCTTGGAACAAGGAGCGTCCCATCAGTAGGGCATCAGCTGGCAGGCAGAAGACTCCCATTCATGCCCCTGTTTTTCCTGACTTGAAGCAGAAACTAGGATGTGGGTCTCTCTTGTTCTGCACAGTTGCATTACAGACATTTCTTGGTGCACCATGAAGTTGCCATTGAACTCCACGGAATGAATCCAAGAGACAGGGTCCGGCAGTTGACTCCTTCCCTAAACCTGTGTTTAGTCAAGGCTTTTTTCAATGTTTATTAGCTTAGGCTTGCAACTCAGTGTTTACATAAATGACATGATTAAAAGCAAAACAGGAACCTGGACAGAATGTGGTTCCTGTTAAAATCATTGCGAGTTACTCACTAACTTAACCCTTTTGAAAACCAAGACACACGTTGAGCTGCCTACATATTTACATTTAATGAAAGGCAAGCAAGCTATACCAGCCCATTGGGGAGGGTGTTTGAATTTTATTCCTTAAGGTATTTATTTACAGGGTTCATTCTACAGTAGCTAGGTGATGACAACAAATATTGAATAACATCAGCCTTTTGTCATACCCTGGGAGCGATGAGAATGACTTGCCCAGGCTTAATTTAAATGATAACCTGCCAGAATGGTGAAGACCTGCAGAAAAGTCATCAGTAGTTCTAAGCTGAATATCTGATTAGGGAACATATGAATTAGATAGCTCGGTGTCTGTGGTATAAAGACTTTTTTTAATAGCAACTAGTTTTTGCATGGGTACGGCTTTGATGAATACTACCCTATGTTCTTATCACAAATGAGCAAAGGAAATATAAATTAGAAGCTCATAAATATCAGAATCTAGTTGCCTTTGAAGAACTTTTATTTCAATACAGTTTGCATGAGAATGCTTTTGTTGCTTTCAAAAAATGAATTTGTTTTTGGCTAGCCTGTAAGTAATGTGTAAGCCATAACATTTTAAGTAGGTGTCCTTCTTTATCTGAAGTAGATAAAAAGGGACATCAGATCCGTGAGGGGTTAATTCATATGTTCTAAATGAAAATGGAATTAGAAAAATGAATTCCCTTCTAACGTCTCTACTCAGTGTGCAGATCAAAGCCATCATAGGAGTAAATTTATGTCTGATAGTGTGGACGGTTTCAATGCACACTGGCGAAATATCATGCTGATTGCTGATTGAAAACAGTTGTTAATTCTCTACTTCACTAAATTCAGAGTGGAAAAACTTTCCTTAATAAAGAACAGATTGAAGAGAACCAAGACCTTACTGTGTGGAAATTAATGGCAGATGCATATACTGGTAGTTAAAATGTTTCATTAGATGTTAATGTCTTGCTGTGTTTTTAATTGTTCAGAAATTAGCCTCTAGAATATTAAAACCATCTGTTTGTTATCATGATGAAACAGAATACTTAAATAGTTATTAATTTTGTGGGCCTTTTTTTCCTTGTCTGCAAAACTTTGATCTGTTGAGATTTCCGTGGATGCTGGATGTAGAAGTGAAAAACAATTTTAAAACACCTTGGTGCCCAAAATATCTGCACTTGCTGCCTGCCACCCATATTTTGCATGCCTGCTTTATTTTGCAAATTATTGTTCACCAAGGAGAAGCTGACGTTTTTTAGTGCATAGAAGGAGTGTGCTGATGCTTGCTGAGCCTGTGTAATGGTTGATTTAAACTGTAATATGGTACGTTTTCACATGCTGATACTTAATTTTGAAGTCTTGTGGGTCATTTTAAAGCCCAAATATTTCAAAGCATGGAAGGGGTTCCAAGTAGATCCATCAGTGCAGAGCTTTGCCTTCCTTCGTTTCCAATTATTTACAACTATTTTTCATTTTGTTCAGATTGAGTTTTTGGGGAATTGGCGTTTTTTGGACCTTTTTTATGGGTTTTGTTTGTTTGTTTGCAATTTTTATCACATAGATGAACGATAGTAGGCCTCTTATAGGTTATGTCTCAGTTAATGTATTTCAAGTCGAATAGTGAAGATGCGTTTATTTTTTTCCTCAGCTGAGATGAATTTAAGCAAGTGCTTAAGTGCTGTCTTGTGGGGGGGCCGGGACGTGTATGTTCTGTGCACAGCTCTCCATTGTGAAGAGCACAATTTATAATACATTTCGTAATGCTTTCTATACTTGACTTAAGTGTGAAAATTTATTCAGCATGTCTAAACATTACTTAGAGAACCATTAACATATATTTCCAAGTGATTTTTGACCTTTTCCTGAATAAGCACTTTAAAAATTATTAAATGCTAGGATGAGGATTAATTCAGCTAACCATAATTTGATAGTAGTCCTGTGTTATAGGGTTTTTTCACTTGTCTTGAAAGAATAATAAAGCTCCTCTTACCTAGCAGATGACTATATTTTCAAGGTGGGTGAGTTTAATATGATGTTAAAGCATACGAAAAAGAAGTTAAATTGTTTTTAATCAGTATAAGGTACACAAATTGTCCAGCAAGTAATTGTAGTGGACACCCAGTTCCTTAAATGGATTCTGCATCCTGTGAAGTCAGTGCAGACGTTCCTCTTGGTTTCAGTGGGCACTGGATCGTGCCCTGATTCCTTGCCACTCTGTTGAGGCTGCCAACACAAGGGCTAATAGCACTGGCTGGCAGAGTGATCTTCTGGAAAACGAAGCTGGTTTTGGACTTGGACTGAGGCAGCCAACTTATCTAATCTATCACACGTTAAATCACCTTTGGTCACTGTTGACAAGGGACGAACTCCATGATGTACCAGGAGATTTTTTGACATTTGCCAATATAAGAATCATTATTTGAATTGGCAGAAGTAGTCCCAGGTGAAATCACAGTGCTGCAATATATTTTATGTTATTTCTCAGGGTGAGAAGAGAGGTAAGCAGAATAAAAAGTAAATCTAAAACGAAGCCAAAAAAACAACAAACTGATATTGCTGGGAGTTCTAAGGCATTCTGAATTTGTCAAACCAGCTGCGGCTCTTGTCTAGAGCAAAAATTCAGCAGGGTTTAAGTCATGAAGTCAGCTGTGGTTTAAGGATGTAATTCTTCAGCGTTTCTTTTCCCGGGAGTGCCTGAGAGCAGACCCTGCTGCCCCTTCCCACCATTGCCGCCTCCATCGTGCCAAACCGAAGAACTCACCAGAAAAAGAAGAAGATGATAACCCGGTGATTTCTAACCTGGCTGAGGTCCCTGCAAAGCCTGACCCAGGGAGTCTCAGAGGTTTGGGAAAAGCTGCCTGGAGCGATGGGTAACAGCAGGGACAGGCTCCTTGAGCAGAAAAGGTGCTGTGAAACTACAGCCTCGGGTACAGAAAAGACGTGACTTGCTAGTGCCAAACAGGCCGGTGTTACTGAGCAGCACTCAGGAGGGCTGGCAATCTGCGCGCAGCCGGAAAGGCTGAAATACCTTATTTTGTTCAAACAGCTTCCCTCCAAAGAGGGTGGAGCAGGCAACATAAAGGTTCCTGTAAGTGGCAGCTTGCCATCTATCAGAAGCTAATCCAGATTTAAACAACTTAAACAACAGTTCCTCCCTTTGCTTTTCTCCTGAGTTATTTGTGATGACTAGCTTCTCTTCATCTCTAAACTCATCTCCACATCAATGACAGCTGCTAATGAATTCAGATGGTTCATTCCCATCCCTTCTGTGCTTCTTCAAATAGATTTTCTTTGCCAGATACTTCAGCTCCCCTTTCCTGCTAACAAATTGGTACTGAGGTATATTATTATGACTTTTGCTTCTATCATTCAAGCAAGGAGAAAATACAATACGTATAGACATGAGTTATATGTCAAAAATGCTTTTACTCTTCTCCCTCCGTTCCATCACATTATTAAATTATAGAGAAATGCTATCATAATAGCCTCTTGGCCAAGTCACAGAGAGCAGAGTTATGGTTCCCTTGATAAATTGCAAAACATTATTAAGTTTTGCTCTCTGGACTGAGAGTATTGGCATAAAAGGACATCAACCACAGTCATATTGGTCTTGATTGCTGCTTAATTGCTGCTTGTTTGTGTTAGAGATCATGTGGTTTGATTGATCTTGCCCTGCTTTTGTCATTATAGTTACAACTTCCTAGTTTTCTCCTTGTACAGAGACCACAGCATGACTTTTAAATCTTGAATAATTTATATGACTGGCCAGTTAAATGGCTTAAAATAGTATTATATTTTTAAGCCAATAGCTCAACCTTCAAATCATTATTTATGCAACCAAGTTATTAAATATTTATTCTGGGCTTATATCGAACTATGAAATAACAGGGCTCTTTTTAAGTAAACAGTGGCAAACATCTTGAGGTCCATCCATGAATACTGATATTTCCTCCTTCAAGTCATTTATTTACTTCTGTAATGTTAACTGGGTGTCAGTTTAGTGGTCTACATTGAGGGGAAAAAAGGATGGCGATAGCCGTTACTTAATTCAAGTGAGTGAGTGTTGTCACTTCAGTCTTTTTCAGGCTCCATTTGTGGAGCTGCTTCACATCCTTAAATGTTCCCAAAAGGTCTTGTCTTGTCTTGCATCTCCTCTGCGCGTGAGAAGTGACCACCCTGTGGACTTGCAATGAGTGAAATTCTGCAAAAGCTACCTTGGTTTTATGTTTCCCTCATTAAATCAGACCAAGGCTCTTTAGCCTACTTTACGGACAGCTGGAGAGCTGTGGTACTGTTAAACTTGTCGACCTGGCCTGCTTGCTTTTCATTCCATCATGTGATTCATTTTATCTTCGTAGATACTTAGGTATTTTTCCGGTTACACGTTTCAAAGTCAACCAGCGGCCAAGCAGAGCCCTTAGGGAGCTGGATGTCAGAGACTTTGGGCTGAATGGGATAGTATTTCTGTTTTCCTCTCCCTTCCCCACAGATTCAGAATGAAGGTAGGGTGTTTGCCTCTGCTTTCCTACCTCACCTGCCCTTTCCTGTACGACAGGAATGGGGGCTCCTCAGAGGTCTAGGGCTGAGGCTGGGACAGGCCCGAATCCTCAGGGCAGACCTGTCACCGCTGAAGCAAGAGGTGGTGACGGTCTAACAAGAAGGATCTGGAAAGGCATCCTTCAGGTTGCCAAGAGCTCTGAAAAAGGCTTTTCTCACCACAGTGTTGGGGTAGAGCTGCCAGCTTCGTTCTCTGTGTTTTTCATATGAGCAAGCCTAAAGGCACTCACAAAGCCCAGCCCCCGGTGGACACCTTGCAGTGAATACCTGGGCACTGCTCCTGGTGGGATATGCCCAGCGCTCGAGGCTGGTAGGCAACTGTATTAAAAGGTCACGTCTTTGCCCATGGAACTTAAAATCTGCTGTTGGGACATGCAAAGCAGGAGCTTAAGCTGAATGATATGTAGGACTTGTGCCATATGTGGATCAGAATGCGGGTGCAGGTGTCCAGGCAGGCAGGGATCGGCACTGGAGCAGCTGTGCGCCAGAGGTGGAATTTTAGTGGTACAAAGGGACCTTTCCCTGAGACAGAGCCCATGGAGAGCCCTGCACATCTGGGGGCGGGGTACGAATGAGCTCAGCAGAGGGACTGAGTAAATATTGGGAAGGACAAATCTATTCCACCCCGACGGCCACGGCTTTGGCTGCCTCCGAGCAAACCAGCCGGGCCCTCGTTCGCTCTCCTTCTCTTTGTACTCTGCGGGTCTGGGCTATGGAAGCTGCTTGGGGAGATTGATTGGTACAATGGAGTGCTCTGCAAGGTGTAATTTTAAAGGCCGTATTTCTCACTGTGCAACCATCAAAATGCAAAGGGTCAGAAGAAGCCTATATTTTTTTGCAATTCAGCTTTTAAAGTGTGCAAGAAATACGCTTCATTTGTTGCAATTGCCAACAGCTTGCTGTTTCATACCACTCTTAACAGGAGCTGGGAACAGAGCAAGTCTGTTACACTTTATATGTTGTATAATGTATGTATGATTCTGGGGTGTGATGAGTTTATGCCAAATTTATCTTCGATTTCTGTATAAACAGCACAGAAAAAAAATGATGGGCTGCATTCTCTGTGTAACGTAGATAAAATAGAGCTACAGAGCTACTTCAGGGTACCTTCTGTGTGCTATATATCTAAGGTTGCCCAAGCATATAATGAAGGAGAAGGGGATCTGGAAATAAACGCCCGTTCTCTTCATCCCCCACCCCGCTTTGGCAAGGATGCTATTTATTCTTAGCCTGTGTTGCTTCTGCTGTTGCTGCTGTGAGCAGAACCCAATCGCTCGGTGTTTCTGTAATAACAATGCCAGATAGCCAAATTCTCCCCAGGAGAAGAGGGGTATAGCTGTTTCTTTCAGGAGGATCTCCCCCATTCAAGGCAGTAGAGGATGAGTTCCTCCACTCCAATGTGCTGAGCAAGTGCAGCAGCAGACTCTGGATCAGCTCAAAGGCAGCAGGAAATGACTGTCAGTGCTTTAGTGTAAGTAAGTTAGACACCCTTGTTCTGTACTCCTGTATCATGGAGCTAATTAGGTAATTGTTTATAGTTACTTGTTCAAGTTCTATTAGATTTAGATTTGTTGTCAACAGGAAATAGGAAAAATACATGTGTCTATTCTTGGTTTTCATAAAAGAATTTTTGAACAGGAAAATTACTTTCTATTCTCAGTAGAGGGAGGAAAGAAACAAAAGATAAAATCTTCACTTTGTTGGTCTACCTCACTTTACCACACAGAAATGCAAAATAAACTAGCTTCATCTTCTGGTAAGGATGTCATATCCCAGGGCGATGGCATGTAGGCCCTGATTCTTGGTGGCTGTGCATTGGTTGCTGTAAGATTAAATATCAAGGCATGCACAGAGAGCCTCTCCAAATGTTTTATTGTATCTTTCAGGTAACAAGATTTTTCTTCCCTGGTGTGAAAAATGTCTTTGTATTAATATTGTTCAGAGTCCACACTCGGTGTGAATTCTTTTTTCATATTTACTGCCTAAACTTGTGCATTGTAAATATTCTTCCTCCTCATTATCTCACCTCTGATTTGCTTTCCTGGTACTGCTCCTTTGTTTAGCTATTCAGACATGCCGTGGTAGTGAACATAGCTTTGTTAGAAATGCAGTGTAGCGGTCTTCCTCCAGACCTATGGCTGCTGTGTTAAACCACCCTTATGGCTTTGGGTGACATATAAGTGCTGTTTAAGTGGTATTTGTCTAACTTGTGTCAGTAGCAAGAGAGATTCAAATGAAAGTATTTAAATGAAAACTGTTAATCATTATTTAAACCACAAGCAACAAGCCTGGATTTACATTGTTGGTTTTTTTCTCGCTGTGCAGTTCTCCTTTTATTTGTTTTCATACAGCCAGATTTGTTCTTAGTCATTGATAAAGTGTTTTCTTTGTAGCCAAATATTCAGTCCTACATGAAATCTGCTGCTGTTCTTTTCTGACTAACGGAAGGCACTTCAGGCATGTGCGTAGGGCAGGGACCAGCTTCTTAGGCTGTGTTTGTGCAGTACTCGCTAAGTGGACATCCCCGCCGTGCCCTGGGGCTGTGTGCTGCAGTGCAGGGCGCTGTGATGTGCGTGTGTGGAAGCTCAGCTGACCAGAAAAGTTAGACATTTTCTTCTTTATGCTAGATATCATATAAAAAGCAGCAGCCTTTAACTGATCAACGTTTAACTCGTCTCCCTTTAATCCACTGATGTTATACTTCTGATTTTATAAGCAATCGTTTTGTCGTTTAGAATCAATTGTGCTTCAGCATGAATCGTCCTATTTTAAAATGAAACAGTTAACAGATTTTGAGGTGAAAAATATGTTTAAGTGCAAAATAATGCTACATTACATATTTTAATTTGCTGCTTGTTTTTCCACCCCTAGTGGGTGGGGGTTAGTGGGAACTGCAGTTAGGTTTTGCTTCTCGAAGCATATCAGAACCAGTCTCCTTGGAGCATGTGGTCACACCGACATTGGAAAAAACAAGTGGGTAAAACCCATCAGGGAGTCGATGGGTCAGCTCCACAGCCGGGTGCTGGAGATGCTCCCCGTGCTTGAGCTATGCATCACTTTTAGAGGCATCTGATGCTACAGAGGCTTGCGTGGGCCATCCCTTCCTGGCCCCCCGACCTCACACATGCGTCTGGTGGTACCCACTGCTCTGACTCACTCCCCGACGTGTTGCTCGTGCACCATTGCCGGGAGCTGTGAGGATGCAGCCCAGCACGGTGTGAGGAGCCCATCTCCCTCCCTGCGACCACGGGACCTCTCCTGCCCTCCAGCACCCTCCCTCCTGCTTTGTGTGCTGCAAGCCAGACTCCTCCTGTTCCAAGCCCTGAAGGAACACTGATGGATTCCTGATAAATCATGCAGAGACTGTCCGACCTGCTAACAAAGACCTTAGTGAGTGCAGCTGGGCTTTCCCTGCACAGGCAGAATTAGCTGTTGCTCCCTGGCCTTTGGCCACCCAGAACAGCAGGCAGCCGTGGGCAACTGCCTGATGTGCTGGTGCTTCTGGCTAGATCCACATGTGCTGCACTCGGGGAAACATCTGTGACTCCCAGTAGGGACAAAAATTCACATCTTCAAAGCCTGGCTTGAGTCTGGGCTGCTGGGGAAAGCCCAGAGAGCAAGTGCAGGCAAACTCTGTCCTTGCATGTGTAGGCTGTCGCCATGGTCAAGCAAACTTCTGTCATGGGTTTGGGACTGGGCTGTTCCTTTTGAGGTTTTCTGGAGTCAGGAAACATTGCTAATGGAGAAGTGACGAGTCTGTTCACCAGCTGATCTGAGCTAGAGAATATATTCATCCAGGTGGGAGCTGGATCAGACCAGTTATGACTATCTTGCCCTTGCAAAAGCTGTGTAAATAAAGAATGACAGGCAGAACTGAAAGCCTAATTCCCCTCCTGCAGTAGGGTTATGCCATCCCTTGGAGAGCAGGTGTCCTTTTCCTCTAGGGCTCTGGTAAAGGCTTAGCTTGCTGGCTGCGCTAAAATACGGAGAAGTGTTAGTATTCATAACTTTAAAGTATAATGTAGTGAAATAATCCTTTAATTCCATATGGTGTGGAAACTCAGGCGCCTCAAAACTATACCATAGCATGGATTTACTGCTGCCAAATGGTATGGGGTTTTAAATTAAAATATATTGAAAAAAAAAACAACTGAGAAGAGCCACATTAGGGTGTTTTTGACATGATATATAAGCTCTGTGAAAAAGGCTTTTGCTAAATTCTCAGTAGGTTTATTTATTTTGCTTTTTGTTATGTGCTAACCAGGCACCGCTACTGTGGAATTATCTAAAATGGCTTAGGGATCCAGCAAAGCAAACTGCAGTCCTGAGAAGATGATGCTCCCTGTATCTTGGGGCTCAGCTGCCCTTTTATTCCCCCTTATGCCTCTTAACATGATCGACTATCTCTGTTCTTCATTCTTTTCCATTCTGAGACAAAAGGCAACAGAGCGCTGTGTTGTTATGGTTTATCTTTAGGAGTGTTTTATGGCTTATATCCCCCATCCCTTCCCCATTTCACGGAAACATCTGACAAATGTAGTAACTATAGCACTTTTCTTGGAGATCTATCCTCTATCCTACTCCTAAGCCTGTATATTTAGGTCTACTTTACCCTGTGAATTTGAATGCCAGTAGGAAGTGTAACAGAGAGCTTCTTCCCCTGGACACAGCTGCATATTCAGTTTGCACTTTTGCTGTCACAAAACAGGGCTGAGTATTTTCCTGGTGCAAAAGTAGTTCCATTAGATTTCAAGTCACCTGAAAATCTCCCCATGCCCTGAAACAAGATTCTTACTTACGGTGCTTACTATTTCAGCAGCTTCATGCTGATGTTTTTACATCTATTTATTCATCATTGTAGCAATGTCTGGCTGGTTTCTTTGTGACCTTTAGGCCACAGATAGTCTCTCTCTTTTTTTCCTTCATCAAATGGTCACTGTTAGTGTTGCTATCTTACGCTTTTTCTTCATAAATCCCAGTGCTATCTCAGCAACCCTCTAAAGACGTTGCATCCCTCGGGGCAGTTGCAGCTCCATACCCATTTTGCATCACTCTGCAGGGCAGCACAGGGAGATAGGTCTTCAGTGGTTTGAGTTGGCGCATGAGCAGCTGCATGCTCTTGACCAAGCCGTGGGGAGGTGAGTTAACCCTGGCTAAGGGCTGCCACAACCTTGTGACACAACCCCGTCAATGAAGAAGTTTTTCCTAATATCCAACCTAAACCTCCCCTGGCACAACTTCAGCCCATTCCTCCTCATCCTATCACCTGGCGTGCGGGAGAAGAGACCAATCCCCACCTCGCTACAGCCTCCTTTCAGGTACCTGTAGAGAACGATCAGGTCGCCCCTGAGCCTCCTCTTCTCCAGGCTAAACAACCCCAGCTCCCTCAGCCGCTCCTCGTAGGACTTGTTCTCCAGACCCCTCACCAGCTTCATTGCCCTTCTCTGGACCCGCTCCAGCACCTCGATGTCCTTCCTGTAGCGAGGGGCCCAAAACTGAACACAGGACTCGAGGTGCGGCCTCACCAGAAAATTTCCTCCTAACATCTAATCTAAATCTCCCCTCTTTTAGTTTAAAATCATTGCCCCTTGTCCTATCATCATCTGCCATAGTACAAAGTCGCTCTCCACAACAGTTCCTTGCTGCTGCTCCTTCCTCCTGACAGCTTTCCCTGTGGGTCCTTCCAACCGTTCCTTGAGGAAAAAGCGGCCCCAGCACAGACTCTCCACAGGCCATGGCTACTTCAGGCAATATCCCCCGCTCGCCCATGGTCTCTTTTTGGGCTGAGGTGGAATCTCGGCTCTGGAGCTCCTCCTCCTGCTGTGACCTGGGTGCTTGCAGAGCTCCCTCTCACTTTTATTTCCCCACACTCCTCAGCTTCATGGTGTTTTTTCACCCTTTAAATACGTTTTCACAGGGGCACCACAGGTGTCACTGACTGGCCCAGCTGGGGCTGCGGTGGGGCTGCCTCAGAGCTGGCTGGAACCGGCCAGAACCGGCCGCGTGCAGCACGGGGCGGCCTGGCCCGGCCTCTCCTCACAGCGGCCGCTGCTGCCCCCCCGGCACCTGGCACAGACACACGGGCTGCGGAAGACTTGTGTCTGTACAAAAGAGAGGAATGAAAACCCAGGTGAGTGTGGGTGGTTTTATTTCATTTTATTTATTTTATTTTTTCTCTGTATGAATACGGTTTGGCGGTGGAGCCCCCTCACAGTTAGAAATGGCTGTTGGTACCACAGTAGCTCCTGGAGCTGTGAGTGTAATCGGACCCTGTTGTGTGCTACGTGCTCTGCAATAAGCTTCTAAGAAACTGTTCCTGATAAGAAAAAACTCTAAATAGACCAGTTTTGGAGAGCGGGGAAGACCTGCCATTATTTTCACTTTCTGGAGAGGGACTCGGGTGTGAGGAGAGGGAATCAGAAATAAAACCTGCCGCTGAGTTCCAGCCCAGCGCTTAAGCCAGCGGCTGTCCTTCCACATTTTTTTTTCTTTTCCTTTTTTACTTTTAATAGAAAAAAAATCAGTTATTCAGTTATGCTTGATTTAAAGGCATTGCAAACTAATAGGTTCTGTAGTAAGGTAAAAGCTTTCCAGAACTACAATGTGATGATGCTGAGAATTACCAAAAATTCCTGGAAAAGTTGTGGAGATGTGGGTGTTCACCAGGGTCCTGGCCCCGTGCTATCCGACATGGGCAAGTGGGCTCGCACTGCTGGTTCTTACTTTGTTGCGTGTAACCGTCTTCCATGCTCGGGGAGACCTTGAGGCTGCGTGAGTTCTTTCTGAGCCAGCAATGCCCTGTGTTGTCAGGGTTTGGGATCTAGAAATCCTCAGCATTTCCTCTTTGTGAGACCCTTATGAGATTCTAATTTGTGGATAAATTCATTCGCAATGAAAGTGTGGAGCCACACTTGCTTTTTGCTGTCCCTTCTTCGTTCCTGGCTCAATGCGAATTAGGAGAGCAGCGTCTGTGTTAATGCGGGAGTCCTCAGGAGGCACTTGTGTAGACACGGGAGTTCCACGCTGCCTTTGCTTTTTTCATGGGGCACCCTGACAAGAATGAGTTGTCAATGTAGCACTTCAGATGTCTCCCAAGCAGGGGAATTTGCATTTTGTAGGGGAAGCTGATTTCAGGGATCCTGTGTGCCCCAGAGCAGGGCACCAAGCGCCTGCAGTGTAACTGAAAATCCAGTCTCTTGTTTGCAGACCGTTTTTTAGCAGTGCTGTATTTCAGCATCACTTCAAGCGGTTGAGTCTGTGTGAGTAGTCTGAAATGAACCATTTCCTATCCACATTAAGTGTTCTCATGTGCGTTTGTGTGTAACTTTAAGTTCTTAAAAGAAGACAATGGGCACATATCCATGCTCTTTTTTTTTTTTTAATTTAGCACAGATTGATGGGTTTTGGAGTAAAATGTAAACCCTCAACAATTTGGCGTATGGAGCAACTCGGAAAAAAAGAAAGGAAAATATGTAAAGCTTATAAATCTGAACTTGGACTTACTTCTGAGTTTTCTGTCTGGTCTACGCAGTTCACTTTGTTCCTACGGAGTTTCAGACTTGGATATCTTGGTCATATTTTCTTACTCCTTATAAATTGTGTCCAGAAGAATGATACCTGCTGGGTTTCTCTTCCCTTCTCTGTAAATAGCTAGAATTCAAAATGTCAAAAGCATACAAATGAGCCATTATGATTAGTTTAAAAGAAACAAACAAAAAAATTAATGCATGAAAATTTTACACAAAATAAATTTAAGTTCTAAAAAATAAAAAAATTGAGACTGCAAAAAATTCTTCAGACCACATAAGAGTAACAGTTTTTCCATTATTGAGTGGTTGTCGACAAGAGACTGAGCCAGGGAAACTTGATCCATTTTCCTTTGGGTGGTTAAATTTTAAACCTGGGACCATAAAATTACAGTACACAGTGGTCCTAGATAAAATCTGTGAGTTACATATGAAGTATTAGACTTCTTGAATTTGTTATCCTCTCCTCTGCCTCCAGAAAATATTACCTAAATCTATTACATCTGTCTGATAAACCATTCCATTTGAAATAAAAATCATTTTACTTGAGATTTTCTGGCTGAGCTGTGGAATATTTAGTTTATTTATTAAATTGTAAGTGTTTGATAAATAGCTCTAGTTCTTATGTTACATTTTCTTTGAGCTGAGATTTCACCCGTGCCTTTTTTTTTTTTTTCAGTTGTGCTCATGCATTATAACTCAATTGTTTCCCTGGGTTTTATGTGTTTTCTCCTTCCTTTCTTTTGACTGAGAGACAACACCCAAAACCGCCTTTTTTACCAAGTTTAAATGTTTGCCAAACATTTGACCTTCTCACTCCTGAAGGAGGAGGTATAGGGTTTGGGTTTAGGTTAGGGTTTTTCTCCCCTCTTTTGAGCGTCAGTTGTGACTTTCCTGCTCCCGTCTGAGCTTTGCTGCTCCTCAGTGCCCACCGGCTTGCCTTTCAAATAACAGAATCGGCTCTTGATTGGATGATGCCCGGGAATGTCATCCCGCTCTTGCTGTCATCACACCTGGGGTTGAGGAGGTGCCACAGGCCCGGGAATGGAAACCCCAAAGGACACCCGGTTGTTTTCTGTGGCAACACGCAGCCGAGGCACAAGAGCACCAGAAAAGGTTTGGTGCCCTTGTAGGCCACGTGGGTCTTAGTTCAATCAATGAAACATCTTGTAAGGAGTAATGTAAAAGAATATCAATCAACTATACTTTCAACGTTGAACCTTTGCCTGTTTTGTTTTTATTTTGTTTTTATTTTTATTTTTTTTCCTTACCAAAGAGGGGACTAAGGGATGAAGGCGAAGCAGTGCACATCCCACACTTGCGCATGCAGTTTGTAGGGAGAAACTGATAATAACTGTTGGGTGAGGGTGCTTTGGGCATTCCTCCAACGAACCAGGAGAGAGGAGCAGTGTGTGCATGGTTGTGAATGTGTGTCTGGGCTACATAGAATGGAAGTGTGCGTCTCGTGCCTATAACAGAGGATGCTTGTCAACTTTTGTGTGCGCATGTGCAGCATGTTTTTGGGCAAACTGGAATAAAATAGAAGAGAGAAATGGAAAGGGGAAAAGATGGTGGAGAGAGTTCACAGAGGAGGAACTTCTGCTGACCAGTCATGACGTAGAGATGAGTGTGGTTTTCTACTTATGTACAATCGAATAGAAATTACTATGAATTTATTAGCAATTGGGATTAGTTAGGAGGAGTTCTTTGGTATTTGTTTTATGAATGTTGAGTAAGTGTGGTAGGTGTCTTATAACATTAGATAAATCACCAAGATAAAATACTTCATTAGATACATTTTCCCTGCATCTGCCTCTGCTGCCAGTATTTATTTGTGATTTTAAATCTAAATTTCTGAAATTGACTTTTTGCCAGTATTAACCCTGAAGTCAAACAGCTTTCACAGAAACTGTATTTTAATATATTCAAGCAAAATATAGGGAAAGGTATATTGAAAGAAATATATACAGTTCCAGCATTGCGGTGGATGTAGTTCATATCTTCCTGTTGCTGTGTGGATGTGCTTGTGGGCTTGTCTCTAATGTACGTACATGCGAGATGTTTGTTTCAGTACACTGCTGTTCTGATGCGTTCACCT
The DNA here is from genome assembly GCA_013399115.1 of Anseranas semipalmata. Taxonomy (NCBI): domain Eukaryota; kingdom Metazoa; phylum Chordata; class Aves; order Anseriformes; family Anseranatidae; genus Anseranas; species Anseranas semipalmata. Next base: position 198,485 of record VXAA01005063.1, on the reverse strand, counting down.
GCACAATCTGCAGCGCGAGGGAAAGCTTACGCAGACGTGTTCTCAATTGTCTTAAAAATATAGTTTATAATTTTTTTTGTCTTTATTTACTACCATGCCAGTAAAGTTCATTAAAAAGCATTTGAAAGGCAAAAACAACCCGATACCTGATAAATAGATGATGTTGTTTTATGAACACAGCAGAGGTTAGCCAAGAAGTTGTTATGGTACCAGGCAATGTTAGGGGCTGGTCCAGCAAAGTCCTCCCGCAGTGATGGCTGTTCCGCCCCTTGGGAGATTTCCATTGATCTTAGATCCTCAATACTCCTATGCCCTAATGAGAGAGGGATTGATCCCACACGTGCTTTGTTGTGATGGTAACTTGATAAAACATCATCTATGGCTTAAATAACTTGAGAAGTCTAAAAGTTCCCAAAATGAAGGTCTTAAACTGTGGTCTCCTTGGGACATGAATGTTGCCTCCCTCTACCTGCAGGGTTTCGACCTGCTCGTGAGCTGTTGTGCACGTGAGCTTGCTTTGCTCTCTGCACTCACGGTCTCACCGAGGTCCTGCCTTGGCACCGAGGCTGCACCATGCGAGCAGCAGCCCTGCGAGTACCGCGTAAACGCTGCTTTGGTAGACATGAGTCTGGGTTAAAGAAGAGCAGTATACAAGGGGACTTACCTGAACCAGGCTAAACTCTTGCTTTCTCTGTTTTTTTTATCTTTCTTGCAGCTCAAGCCAGGTCAAAACAGTTGCCGAGACAGTGACAGTGAAAGCGCCAGTGGTGAATCGAAAGGTTTCCATCGAAGTAGCTCTCGGGAAAGACTCAGTGACGTAAGTAAAGCTCCTGCAGCCGAATGCTGTTCTGATTAACCCTGGTGTAGTTTTCTGAGGGGCATAAATTGTAACAGGATTTGGTCTCTGGGATGGTTTGTTGCTAAAATCCCCTTCCCTTTCAGGGGTGAAAGGGGAAGAGGTAACTTAAGTTTCCTGCCCCAGTTCAGTAAAATTCTTAAAATTTGGTACGATGTCCAACTGTGTGAAAAAGCTCATTCATTATGAAATAGTTGAAGGCCATTTAATGAAGTTAAAATGCCCTGCATAGTTGAGAAGTGAGATGGCCTCTTTTCACCCCAAGTAGGGGAAGGAAAAGAATGCATTTCTTTGGGGTAAATACTGTCTTTATGGAAAGTATTAGGGTGTCTAGAGACTCTCAGATAACTTTTATCTAATGAATTGATATAACATGGCCAACAATAGCATAAGCTCTGCCTTTATTGCTCTACCTAAACTGTGGAAGGTCCTAAGATGGCAGCTCTGCAGAGAATGTTTCTCTCTAGCGAAGCATGCTGACCATTCACTGAATGACACGCATGACTTACTCCGACATAAATACAGAAATCTTTCTGTTGCTGCAATTATATTATTATTTATTATGTGTACCATCACAATCCTTGAGTGTTTTATTCATGGCTCTGGGTCCTCTGTGCTACGTGCTTTACAATACAGAATATAATGACAGCCCCTGTCCCAAAAGAGTATCTAAAGTGGGGATTTTGTAGGTCAGATCCTTTGCTGGTAAAAGCATAACTACATCAGTCAGACTAATTTGTATCAGCCAGCAGTCTGGCCCTACTTTTAAGTAACCCACATTTTGGAAATGGGGATTTTATTGATAGCATGTCCATGTAGATTTGGATGACAGATACCAGATGGTGTCCTCTGTAGGCCAGTCCAATAAAACTGAATTGAGCAGACATTAAAAGCAATACCTTTGTAAAGGATACATTTCGTTGTGTGAATTTAAGCCTGGAGGCACACAGCTAGCCATTTTTGCTGAGTTGTGCATATCGCTGGAACAGACGCCTGGTTTTCTCTGTGAAGGTGTAAAATCTGTTGCGCTCTCTTTCCTCATCCCTTTGTCACGTTATTTTAGGGGCCCATTCCTCCCCTGGAGCCATCCTTTATGGGTACATTCACTCAGATACTTCAGAGCCTGCCCTTTGTAGCCGTCAGGCGAGGGCAGTCTCAGTGCTGTAAGGTATCTTTGGAAGAGCAGAGTGAAACCAGAGAAGGTAGTAAGTAAACGCTCAGTACAGGTAGCAGTGGATGGCAGCTGACCGTCAGCCTGTCACCGTTGCTTGCTCAGAGCCCTGTGGCAGCTTAGAAGCCACTGCAATGAACCTCACAACTACAGAGCACCTTCCAGCAAAAAATTTCACCGCTCCTTACAAACGTGGTTTTAATTTAGCCTTGTCATTCCCTTGCAATGTACTGAGTGGAGAGCTCTGAGGCTTACTTGTGCTTCCCGGCAGCTCACAGCGTTGCCGTGCCAGACCTGGCAGCGAGCAGAGTCCTGGTTCCCCTTCCACCAATCAAATACATTTTTTTTCTCATGCTTTTACGATACTTTACCTTTGTCTTGGCACGATGGCAAGTTAAAAGGAAGTGGAGAGCAAATATAACTTCCCTAGTGCACCCAAGAGAGTACATCGGGATTCACAGGTTGCTGAAAAGCAACATTATTCAAATATATGTGAAAATGTATATTTTAAAGTCAAGTTATACATAATTTATGTTTTGCTTAATAAGTAAGTTCCTTTATGCTTTGATAACTCCCTGCAATACAAGCATGTCTTTCTGTGGCCTGGTGTTGCCGGTTCAGCTGAGATTTTACAGGCATGCATGAGGTGCTGTCTTCTTGCCTGGGTCTGTGGTGGCTTTCTGCCTATCCCAGATCCTTTCAGTTAAGAAAAGTAAATACTGTTCTGCATTTCTCTCTCTTCCAAAGACAAACACCCCGCTTTTTTAAATGACGGGGCTGTACAAAGTGGTAGTGATACTTCCATTTTCAGCTGTAGGTGAACCTGCCTTGAACTGTGCTCGTATGCACAACGAAGCATTAATAGCTTAATAAGGTTATTTTAAATACTATCCTTTGAAGATAGTATCTATCAAAATATCTTTTGATATTTTAGAATACTATCTTTTTAATGGCTACTGTCCAGAAAAAAAAAAAAATACAGACAGAAGACTAAGTTCTCTCTGAAGATCCTTTCCTGATTTTAACACTGCTCAGACAAAAATGTACAGAAAGTTGTGTATTCAACAGAAGACTGACAAAAATATAAAATACTGCAGGTAGATTAGCCCTGAGGTCAGAAAGCAAATTTTGGACTTGAAATATGATGAATCTCCAGTGATGTAGCCCCACAGCATTGTAACATTAAGCATGGCTACTGCATGGAAATATGTATTATGAATGACGTGCATATACTCTAGGTGGATGATCAATTTTCAAATCCCTAGTTGTAAGTAAGCTGTTGAAACAGAAATGTTAGCTTCATGAGGTTTAATGTGGAGCCTAAGTGATAGCTTAGTGACAGATGCAGAATGAGGAAGATAGTATAATGAATATCCAGTTGCAAACTGACATGTCAGTGGCTTCATTCCCTCTCCTGTCAGATATCTTTCAACTCTGCATATTGTAAATGTACCTACAGTCCTTGGATAACGGAGATTGATGCAAAGTGTGTTTACAAGGGATGAGTCTTTTCCAGGCTAATGAGATCCAAGCAGGTAATTTACAGCATTTTCGAGAGAGGTGGTCAAAAATGAAAAGAAGATAATTCAATGAAAAGACCGTGTTAAACAGGAGGCTTTTCTCGTAATGAGGCTTGAAATAGCATCAGACAGTAGGAAGAGGAATATCCTATGTTCTTGTCAGATGCAATGCAGTGCAACTGATTTCCATCAAGTCCTTTCTCTTCATCTTGCACGCGTGTACACAGACACACAAACGCACACCCCCTCTTTGAGAGAACATAATTAGCAGACAACTTGACCTCTGCTAGATTAGGGATAACAATTGCTCAAATGTTCCATTGCAAGTGTTTGCCAGTCCCCTAATACAGCTCCCTGCCTGAATTTCATAAATCCCTTTCTCCCTGCCTCTCTCCCCTGTATAGTATTTTTTGGAATGACAACTTGTTTTTTCCTTTATGGGCAGAGGTAGCTCCAGGGGCCTAAAAGAGAAATTGGAGAGCTGCTCCGTCTTTATATATAGGGTGCTGTAGTCAATTTAATCTCATCAAAATCTTGCCAGTAGTAGAATTCATTTTGTTGAGATTTTGCTTGGAGACAAGATGGCAGCGCTTTCTCTTTTCCTCAGCTTGGAGCTCAGTCAACTTGTTTTCCTTCCCTTTCTGTACGTATTCATTTTTAATTGAATCTTCCCACTTTGGAGTATGTGAGGTACCTTTTAGCAGTGCTTTACAAAGCAGCCAAGAGATTACTTGAGGGAAATGTGAGAATTACAGCAAACCTGAATGGTAAATGCACAGAATATTTGGGGGTTCAGCCCACCATTGTGTTAATCAAAAAAAAAAAAAAAAATTTCTTTGGTTCATGTTCCTAAGTTCCTGATCTGTCACAGATCTGAAGCTCACGCTTGCCTGTAAACTCATTGCTAGTCCTGTTAAAAATCTGAGGTCTGTGAAATGAGCCTTGCTCATCAGTGTGGCGATGGCGATGCAGTGGCAGTGCGAATCCACTCTTACAGGAGAGGGCGGAGGAGCTGCTTTGGGCACCCTGAGCCCAGGCTGTCAGCCACGGGTGGTCAAATTCTCTTGCGTTCGGTCATGGGCTGGGAGGCAGCGCTGGTCCCCTGCTGCGCAGCAGGGCTGCCTGGACTCTGCCTGCTGTTGCTGACCGAGGAATCACAAGCTGGGAGAAGTAGCTTAGCAATAGTGTTGGCATTTTTCCGTTTGGAATATTGTTCCAATTCTGAATAGGAAGTGGGACAGGGATGTTTCATTTTTTTTTTTTTTTTTGCAATGGCACCATTTGTCCCCAGCACGAAGGGTCTCGTGCTCTCAGCAAAGCTCACACACTCCTTCAAGAGTGCTCCTATTTCTCTGGTGCTTTGTAGCTGTGTGCTCCTACCACATTGTGTGTTTTCCACTTAAGAAAAGGTTACGGTGAGGAATCGAATCAGGAGTAAGTCCCCGTGTGCCCTGCCCGCAGGTCTGTCGCTGTCTGCCTCGGGAAGAAAGCTCTCTGCACCCCCAACAGTGTAATCCTGTGGACAACTCAAGGCTTCTGCCGCAAATCCGAGACTTGCAATTCTCTGCCTCCCATTCCTCCCACCTGTGCACTAAGCCCAAAGAAAGACAAATTGAGGAACAGTCTTTGGGTTATGTGCTCTGAAATCCTTAGCACTTCTCCTCCAGAATATCCCCGGTAATCTTGGCTGTATCTAAAGTGGAATAACACCAGCAAAGCTCTGTGCGTGTTTGTGTGTGTGTGCCAGGAGCTGATCAGCTGCAGTGGCTGCTTCTTTGTGTGGGTGTGAGGGTGTGTATGTGTGTGTTTGTGTGTCTAAGGTTGGGTGCTTAAATGCTTTGTTGCATTATGTTAATTCCTCGGCAGTGCAATCAAATTCATGTCGTAATTAAAGCTGTCAGTTGGAAGGCAAGCCAATCGCCAAGAAAACACAGCATAACAAATGAAGTGAAATGATTCTGCGTGTAGCTATACAATGCTTCGCCAGGCATGAAATTAAATAAGTAATTTGATGTTGACATCAGAAATTGAAATGATACCCACTGTTCCTTCATTCAGTCAGACCTGCATAAACAATAGCCAGAACAAATATGTACAGCACAGCCTTTCTCCCCACCCAGCTCCCCAAGTAATGCACAATATATATGCAAAATGGGTATAACTGTGCCTTCCAAGACCTCAAGGATGTAATTTTCTTTGGTACACAGTAAACTAATGCTTACACGAGGGTTACTGCATTTTTGCTCCTGGGCCAAAAGTTCTTCTCTTTAAGAAAGAAAAAAAAAATCAGAAAAGAGCCAAAGGAAAATAACAAAACCAAAATCCTGTTAATTTTAAGCAAGTGGCTTGCATTTTGCTGATGGGCACCTGATGCAGGCTTCTGCTAGTGGTTGTGTGAATATCAAATGGTATATCTAATGTCGAATTTTGCAAAGGGGGAAAGTGAAACCATTACCTCTATTATAGGCACACTTTATATAAGAGATGTAGAACCATCCAGTGCAGGATCACGACTCAGCATGGGCTTGTAAAGATGCTGCATACACAGTATCACATTCATCAGTTGGTACCAAGGCTGGGCACTGGGTGGTAGGATCCTTTCGCTATTGGGAGTTGTCAAAAAGGTGAGAAGCTACCGTCTTGCATAGCCCTTGCTTCAGCCTATATGCTCTGTCAACACACAGTTCACAACACAGCTAACTTAGTCATTCATGCATGTGCAATGCAGTCTTTTGTAGCTACTTAAATTAAAAAGAGTATGCAAACTGTACTATCCATATGCAGCATGCAATTTGTGAAGGGCTGTATTTCCATCAAGCAAAGTCAAATTCCCTGAAAATGCACAAAATTATTTCTTTTCAGCGAAAGTCATTTGACTGCTATGTTTCAACTGTCCTCTCATAGCCATTGCAGCATTGCTTTTGAAGGAATGGAAATATTCAGTGGGAAACATTTTGTTTGCTGCTTCTTTTTTTCTTCTTTTTTGTTTTGTTTTGTTTTGATATTTAATCCTTCCAAAACTTGGAATAAAAAGCAGACAAAAATTGCACACAGATGCAGAATACAAACTTGGGAGCTTTCAGCCTTTAAAGTAAGTTTTAAAAGTTGTGAGTGAAAGAGTGGGACTTGATCAGAATCCGTACAATCCTTTCAACCCGGTGTTGCAGAGCTGCAGGCGTCAGCGGCTCCCGAGACCACCGTATGTGGCCCATGAAGGGGGCTTTCTAGCCGTGTGATGACTGGGGCTGTGGCGGCTGCCCGGCTGTTCCCAGCCGCACGGTGACGGGGCACACAGGAGTCCGGCCGAGCCCAGGGGCTCCGTGGCTGCGTGTTCCCAAACCTGCACTGCCCGTTCCTCTGCACCACAGCACAATGCTGCTGCTGCTGCCGGGGCGTTTTCGGGGCCGTTGTCACTGGGACCAGGCGGGTCTTGGTGGCGGTGGCAGAGGGAGCTTGGGGCCCCAGAGAGCCAAGAGTGGGGCCAGAAGGACGCAGCAATCTGTCTGTCTGTAGAGCTGCCCTTGTGCTCTGGTGACCAAAGCTGGAGAGTGCAGATCTTGAGTCCTTCAGTAGCTGTGAAGTGTAAGATAGAGCAAAGTATAAGACAGAGATTAAGGGGCAGGAACCACATACATTCCAAATTTCCATAGCAGTTTTGTTTGTTCATATAAGATGTCCCAGCAGAGTCTGTTGATACTGTGATGTTGGTACCCTTAAGACTACCAAGATGATTTCGTCTTGCTAAGTCTTTAATTTTTAATGGCTTAAACCAGAAGGCCTTTCCCTATACGTACATAACCTCTCTAAACCTCTCTTTTTAGTAGTGCTTTGGTGAACACAGTAATATTCTGATTATTTGCAATGAATGTGGCTGTTAATTTTAAATTTCTTGGCACGATCTATTTCTGCTACGCAGAGTTCAGTAAAAAGATACAGTAAGCCCCTTTGGGGGGGTTATTTTCTTTTGTGTCAGTGCTTCGCTCAGTGATCAGAAATAGAGACAGCGTGCTGTTCGGGGTCCCTGCAATAGTGTCTCAGAGCAGGGGTGATGGTGGTGCAAATTCTGCATCTTCCAGCAGCTTGCCAAGGCTGGCTGGGGCCCCTCTGCAGTTCCCGGCAGTGACAGGGCTGCGTCAGTACCGAAAGTGCGGTCGTGCTAAGGAACTGAAACCCAAACGGAGCCGTAGGAGTTAACGACTGGTCATCTGGACTACCCAGCGCTCACCCGAGAATTACCCTCCGTGTTGTGCTTCCTCGTCCATTGACTGGCCTGGCCTGAAGTGTTTCAAGTGATAGGGCTGAAGCACAGGGAGCTGTTTGCCCTTTAATGTAACAGCCAGTGACCTGGATCAGGCCTGAGATGTTTAGGTCTCACCATGGCTCTAAGAGCTCCTGCTGTGTAATCCCCATTGCTTAGATGAAAAACTAATGAAACAACACCCTTTATCTCCTTAATTCCTGTGAATGTAGAGGTTGTGATCATGTCCCACTTAAAATGAAGATCATGTCCCACTTAAAATGAATACCATGATGCATATTTTTTTAAGCATTTAAACATTTTGATTATTTTCCAAGGTAGTAATATTAGTTTTAATTATTGTTATGGTTTTGAGTTTTGAAATCTGTTTCACGCTGTAGGTTTTTATTGTTTGTTTTTTTCTTTTCTTTTGAAATCCTTGGTTGGTCAAACAATGTGGACATCCAAATGGGAAATCGTAGTGACTGTGTTCTCCAGGAAATGGTGCATTGACTGAAGCGGCTTCTCTGTGCCCACGCGTTCTTTACATTTCAGACTACTAATTATGTTTACAAAATGTCTCATTTTAGAAAAGCACTATGTGTGTACTAACCAGGGCCTTTCGGGAATAAATTGGCAAACAGGTCATACACTGAAAAAGTCATCCAAACCCACCGGGCTTTTTGTTTTGAAGTCGGTCTATGTTTTTTTCTTTTCCCCCTCCTGCCTGCCCCTTTGTGGCCACAAAGCTGAGTAGCTGGAGTCCAGGGCATTGAATGTCAGCATGTCAGGGAGGCTGGTTGATGAGTGTCTGTTTAGTCTCAGTGCAGGGCGAAATGCCATCATTAATTCATTACCCAGCTGCCTGTCAAATAAATTGGCAATTACGTCCACCGCAGAAGCTTGGAATTCAGTAAATAGCACGTTACCATCTCAGAGTCGTTGAGAGATGTAAAGGGAAAAATTAAGCAACACTGTGTTTGTTTCAGTAGCAGATGACAAGGGGCAGCACATTGGTGCTGTGATGTAGTGATGAAAAGCTTGGAAAGGGCTGGTAATGAGCTATGTGGATTGGAACGTGTTAAAAACCATCACTGATTTTCCACTTTGTCTTTGTGTTTTATTGCAGAGCTCAGCTCCTTCCAGCTTGGGAACAGGCTACTTTGTAAGTGTATCTCAACTTTAACACATGTCTCTGAACAGCATAGCATTAACTCCTGAAACGAAAGTGCCTTATTATATGGAAACAAGCATAAATAACCAATCTCTGTCTGCCCAATAGGTTAACTTATCTTTTTCTATTTCTTCCTCCATGAATACATTATAAGTAATATTGCAGATATGGTGATCAATGTTTTCCTGAACTAATCAGGTGTCGTTAGTTACTACATAAATTCCAACAGTATTTAATTTACACAATTATAGCAAATAAAATGAACCATGGTCTTACCAGCTCTCTAATCTGAGATGGTAGGATCTCGATTTCCCGTTATACCAATTCTCATTGATTCATAGACTTCAAAGAGCCCGTTATGGCAGTCTTGTCTCATCTCCTGTGTACCACAGTCCAGAGAACATGACACAGTGATTCCTACCTGTTGGTAAAAGCCCTGTGTGTCACAGGTGATGTAGGAAAACACAGCTGTAGTTGTATTTATGCTAGATTTACATTTTACATCTGAGAAGAGGATCAGGCCCTCACTGGATTGATAATTGATCAGTCTGTCTTTTTTTTGTTATTTATTTACATGTCCCTTTATTGATTTCTCTGTATTTATACGTTTCTGTGTGTTTATTCCCACATTTATCAATATACGTTCTACTTGCAGCTAAGTTTGCGACTAAGAAGTGTTTTGCAGTCAATCTAGTGCACTGTTTATTTTCCTCCAAGATTTGTATTTAAATTGCTCATACCCTCTGTAACTTGTAACTTGCACTATACTTTCCAAGCATGTCTTTTCTGCCTCTATAATATCTGTAGGAGAAATAGATTATGTATGTTCAAAAGCAGGTGGGTAAAATGCAGTGAGACTTTTTCTATAGCATTGTTCTGTATAGTTAATAGTGTAATCAAAGACTGCTTTTATCTTTCATCAAACTCTGGGGAGAGAAAACTGTATAGCATTCAATTACATGAAGAAAAAACTTTGTTGCTCTCTTGTCAGATTCCCAGAGTGAAATTGTTTTCTATTAGTAAATGGCGAAGTTTAGTCTTTTTTTCACAGAGGTCTGTGATCCTGTAAGAAAGATAGGGGATTAAACTGGGTAATGTGTGACTTCACATGTAAAGTGTAAAATGCAAGCACAGAAATTGCTTAATATGTGGAGAAATGCCATGTCCTGCTGGATTTACACTGGACTTCAGCACAGACTATATGTTCCTTCTTCTGCCAATGGTAAGGTCTGAAGAGAGCATTACTGAGTGGAAAAGATTTGTGGTAGTTTTTCTAATTGGACCAAAGCTCATATCAGTGTAAGGTAAGGTAAACTGTGAAACAGGAAAAAAACAGTTTCTTTTTTTCTGCACTTTCCCTGTTTTGTGTCATACATATTTTTAAGAGGGAGGGTATGAAGGGAAGAATATCAAACAGCTCAACATGTATCTTGCATTAAGATTAAAACTAAGACTCCATACTTAAGAGCAAATTGCTTTCCTTTGTCTGGGTACTTGAAATTCAAATCATATGAACGTACACAGAGATGCTATGGAATGGGACAAATATAATATGGGATGAAAGGCTTTAACATATATAAATAAACCTTTTTCTCCTTATAGTGGGAGCTGAATATGCATGGTTTAAGAACAATGTTCAGCTTCATATTTAGGAAGCAGAGGTAGCAGAAGAAAAGCCATCTGCTGTTCCTTGCACCATACTGTCTGTGGGTTGGTCCAGTAAAGTGAAAATCTGGAAGGTGTCAACATCCCCTGTGCTCCAGCAAAAAGCTTGAAAGTTTCCAATTCTACCAAGTTAGGAGTTTAGTAACAAGAAGAAGCTTAACATCTTCTTGTGCCAATGTATTGGCGCTTTAAATTATCCTGATTCAGATCTGAGTAGGTGGGAGAGACATCCCTTATTAGGTTCCATTAATACCATTCACTTTCTTATGTATAGTTACCGCAATATGATTTCTTTAACTTGCTTTTTCCTTCTTCACTAATAGCCTAGTAATCAAAAAAGTCCTTCAGTAAAGGCATTTTTACACTTACCCAGTTTTGGATGAAACTTGAGGTTTTTTTTTTCTCCTCTTCTTATTTTGAAAAAGTTGTTTTTAGGATTATCTTGCTTATTGTTTTAAAAAAAGTCCATCCCCTTATTAACTTACATGGGACAAATAAAACCCAGATGTGTTTTGTGGTACCAGACAATGAGAAAAATGCTCCAGAAGGATCCACTTAGCATGTGTTTCTGATAAAAGTAATTATTGTATTATCAAACTGCAAAAGAATATGCGTTTGAATTGACTTTTTTTCAAAGCTTTTAACTAAAGAAGACTGTTAGTTTTTGTGTTTAGTGTTAACCCAGAACATCAAAACAAGGGCCATTGGTCTCAAATAAAACAACAATAGTTTTTAGCTTAATAGACAACAATAAAGCTTTTGCCTGTGGAAATTATTGATCAATGTATGTTGTACTTTGGACTACAGCATATCACATACTGTAGCACTCCACAGGAAACACAGGCAACCAGGTAAGTTAAAATGGACTGGCGACAGATCCACTGTCCGAGCACAGCTACAACAGCAAGGAGAAACACAGATGGAGGCAGGTTTTGTTCTGAAATGAATGAATACTGAGGTATGGATAGTAGCCAATATTTGCTGTTTAAATCCGAGTATTAATGAATCTTTTCCTTCTGTCTAGATCTGTACTTTAATCATCAGGGTTCATTATTGCTTTTATCCTCCTCAGTCTCCCTTCTCTTCTCCAGTAGCATTGGCTTCTTGATAGTAGTACCTCTCCACCAACACGTGCCTTTGTGTTTGCTGCTGGGGCAAATCACCTTTTTTGTAAAGAGGGTGCCCTGTAATTACTAAGGAAAGCAGGCTGAGGTGATGTATTTATCATGAAACCTATAGCCAGTGTCAGCGGCAGAAGCAAATGTATCCTGTGTTAATGAAGTATCGCTATCTTTTCTGTCATTTGTGTGTTTCTTTTTTAAAGCCTGAATGAACCAAGAGTTGTACTTCTCTATTAGTTGCTCATTGACTTTGGAGTAGTAAGTATCCCTCGTGTCAACTTGTCCTGTTGCTTTGCAGCATTATTAGAAAAGCAGTGGGTTTACATGGAAATTTTTGTACAAGGAATAAAAATTGTTTCTTTGAAGCAAAAACATGAACTAGTCACAACAATACGATGCAAAACCTCAGAGCTAGTTCTTTGGGCGGGGGAGGACAGTGGGAATACTTAAACCTGATACTTGAATTTGCTGATTTTGCTCTCATTCATGTAAGCAGAAGATACCTTAGTGTAATTACAGCGAGAGAGATGTAACTGGTGAGTAGCCAACACTGCATCCACACTGTTCTATACATAATTGTGTGTACTGTGGGCAGAAAGGGGAAAATTGTTTGTTTGGGGAGGCAAGGTTTTCTCTTCCAGTTTTTGGTAAGAACGAAGGGCTTGTGTATTTAGACCATGTTACCTAACATGTAGAAAACGGAAATAATTCTTGTCAGATTTGGAATCTCCTTTAAAAACTATGCTTAGGCTAGGCAGTTGGGTTTGATGGAGACTCACGCATCTGCAATGTGTGTGGATGCTGCACATGCCACAGCAAAGCAAAAATTATTTTTGGATCCTTTTATTCTATAGAGAGCCTCCTGAGATCACTGAGTGTTTAAGGAAATGTTTATAAACCTGACACTTCCCAGTAGTACAAAATCATTTTTCTGTTATCTGTATGATAGTTCCATCCTAGTAATTCATTATGCACTTCTAGTAATAGTGATGAAGGCTAAAAACTTACCTAGTGTTATGCTGTAACTAGGTAAGTTTCTGAATAGGAAAGATGGAGACTGGGTTCTTATGTTCTTGTAGCCTCTATGTTAGTGCTTCTTGAAAAACTAAAGGAAAAATTCTAATGCTCTGGGAAGGGCATTCACACCGCCCCCTTTGACAACCTACCTTCACTCTGAAGTCAGTAGGGAGGGTTGGGAATCTGCATTAAGTGTTTCAGCCTAACTCATACCTAACTGGCATGATCGGAAGTGCCACTGATTAGCCAGGCTATCTAATTAGGTGCTTTCAGCAAAGTGGGACGTGTGCGAGTAACCACTGAATGAGTGTTAATGATGCAAAGTTGTTGAGTTGTAAGTACCTCTCCATGTTCTCTTCGGTTAGGAGCAACCTATCTTCTACTTCTTTCACAAGTGCTAAGACGTTCGGTAGATTTTCTTGAAAAGCCCTTTTCACTGTTGCTGGAACCTGTTTCACCTGACTTCCCACTCATTGCCAGAGTAGACACTTTCCTATCCTTTTTACGTATTATTAAATCAATACTGAGAAAAGAAGAGACAAAGTTAAAAATCAGACCTAATCCTCTAAGCCTTTTGCCCTGGCCTGACATTATTGTTTTCTGTGGAGTCAGTCCAGCTTGATCGGTGCGTGTAAAAAAGTATTTGGACATGCTGTTAATATTGGTGCGCCCTAAGAAATCATAACTAAATACTTCCTGGAAAATCTCCCAGTTGTCTTTGATTTTTTTGCATTGTAAATTATCATTGTCTCTCATCAAAGATAGATTACAAGGTAGATTACATCTCATTAAGAAGTCACATAAGGTAATTAGAAAGTAGTTAGAATTTTAGGAAAAAAACTTTCTAGCTTTAAAAAAGTTACTTAAATTTTTAATATTGTTTAACTGTCTGTGATTTTAAAAGGTTGAGAGAGATGTCTTAGAATATGATTGGAATTTGAGTAATAGTTAAAATCTTTTTCTTTTATCTGACAGAGGTTGTTTTTTGCTAGCTTTCTTTCTGTATCTCCCACCCAGCCAAACTCACATTAAAGGATACAGGTGGTTTATTGGTTTCCAACACAGAACAGAAATCAAAACCCAAGTAACTTTGTGTTTTATTTTTAAATAACAAATCCAGCTCCCAAGATAGTTAGGTTCATGTTTAGTTCTGGTGACTTGTTTCTGTGTCTTGGATTGTTCTGCTTCTCAAGTCTTTGTGGCAGTTTCTGAGGGTTTTGTGGTTTTGTTTGTTTGTTTGTTTTGGGGGGGCTGGGAGGGTTGGTGGTTTGGTATTTTTTGTTTTGTTTTCTTTTTGGTTAGCACTTTTTTCTCCCCAAAAGCATTGAGTTTGTGGATTTTCAGAACTGGTTAGAATTTGGTAATAAACTGGTGACAGAAACAAGTTTGGGAGGTTGGAAGGGAGAAGGAAGCTCTGGTGATGCTTCTTTACCAAATAGTGGTCTTGCTCCTCCTTAGAAATAAGGAATAAAAAGGAAAAATGTGATCTGCACATGGGCTTGTGACTCAGACAAACATAAATTGTGAGCATATTCCCAAAGGCTGTAGCTAATCAGTTGTGCTATCCAATTTGGCCCTGAGTGGGTTCAGTTCAGCAGATGTTTGCGTAGTTGTAGCATGCCGCTGGGATGCTGTGTTGTGCAATGTTGCGTTGTGTTATTCAGAGCTCTAAAAGCTCATCCCAAGGAGAGTAAGTGGAGCACCAGCAGTATTAGGATAGGGACGATGGAGAACCAGTGTTTGGCCTACATAAGGCCAGCTATTTTACTGTGCAGTAGGACTGATTGTCACCCGAGACATAACCTACAGAAGAAACATGGAATCAGTTGGACCAGAACGTGCTCTGGGCTCTCAAACTCAGCGGCAGCCCTTAAAACCAGTAGATTCTCCTTCATTGCCTGGTCTATGTGCAATGGTGGCAATCCTAAGTAGAGTCTCTATCAGCGTTCTGGTTTCTGGAAGTGGTCAAATCTGTGATGATGTTGACTCTTTTCAGGTGGGAATGTGTTGAAAGACTCAACATTAGGAGATTACAGTAAGAGCCATTAGTTTCCACAGGAGAGGAACAAGCAGCTTATATAAAAAGCATCGTGAAATAGATGGAAAAATTCAACTGGCTGTTACAGGAAGGATATAATACTTTGCTTTTTCATGTACTCAGTGATGTTGGTAAATAAAAGTTGTTTTTCTTGCAGGTAGGTTAAGTTACTTGGTTACTTTCAGTGCTTGATTTTAGAAGGCAAACGTTTAAATATATTTTGCTTATGTAAAAGTGTTTATACATGTGAAATACTGTGAGGTCTACAAAGGCACTACAACAACAGGCTGCTTGGATGCACCACACTTAAACTGTCATGTCCTCTGTGAATACAGTTGAAAAGACAATCCTTGTTATCCTGCATTTGGCACTATAAATCATTGTTAACAAATCCTAATTTGCTTAGTTAGAGTAATGAATGATCTCCAATTTTCTCACTGTAATTAGTTTTACCAACTATTATTGCAAAGGGTATGCTGAAATCCATTTTAGCTCCACTTTAAAATCTCCATGTGCCCATTCTTTGGAGAAGGGAAGCTGACAACAGAGGTTATGAATCTTCAGATAGTAAATTCACATTCAAGAAAGGTGGACAAGATTCCCGGTAGAAATCTCTCTGTGGGTGATCATTACCTATTAGTACTTGCAGACCTCAGAGGAGCAGTGAGACCAGGAAACCCTGGTGTTTCGTTACCTGAAATATGTTAGGTGTTGCCTTTTGTTTTCCAGGAGCCATTGAAAATGCTGCTGTAAGGGAGGCATCATCATTGCCAAATAAAAACATTACATGTAATAAAATCTACCCCAGGTCTATTAATTTTAGCATTTATAAAATCTAATGCTGTTCCTGGGGACAACTGAGACTCATTAAAGAGTTTACTAACGATAGGACCATCAAAGCAAAAAGAACGGCGAAAACAGGCATGTGTATTTCTGGCAACCTACTAATCATGATGAGAGTAGCTGGAGCATAACACCTGTTTTTGGCGAACAAAACTCTGTATTTTTCTAGAGGTTAGGAGAAATGTGTTATTAACTCAGTATTTGAGAATTGTTTGTGCAAGCAGAATAAGTTACCTGGGCTGGAATTTAGTCAAGACAGGTCTCTACTCAGATCTGTTCTGAACATAGATGTTGGTCTGAGTTATTTTTGCAGACCTTCTGAGTGGTACCTCCTCATACACTTCAGAAACCTGCCCTATTGCATGCTCACGCTTTTTGAATAAAATGTTTGCATGTACAAATATTAATCCTTACAGTTCTTCTTTGAGTTGGGTGAACTGATGTTGGCCGAATCTTAAACAAAAGGGGAAAGCAAGGTACAGCAGTAGTTTCTTATACAACTAGGCAGAACTGGTACAGGATTTTTCAGGTTTACTCCCTCATTGCTGAATGACTGATTTTCATTCTCTGTCTGGACAATGCAATGATTAATTCCTTTAGGACGGACCCCCACGTACGTTTGGTGATTCAGGAGATGATGACCCCAAGGAGTTACCACTTCTGATTGAGCAGTGCTGAGCTAGAGCGTGCTTCTTGGCTGGCCTTATCTTTCCTTCTTGCCCAAGTCAATTCCTGCTTTTGTTGTTAGAATTGAGCAGTTTTTTGTACAACTAAATCTTTTCTATCTGTGTAATATCTTTGTCTCAGTTTTGCCCTTTTATGTGGTTCCTGTTTTTTTTTTTTCCTGGCATGGTGTTACCTTTAGTGCTCTTCCATTTCTTCACCAAACGTTTTGGGCTTGTTAGCCCCTTTTCCTTCTGCTTGTTTGTATAGTTCTCCACTTACCTCATTGGAGTCCAGTCATTTGCCCAGGGATAACAAATGTAATGAATGAAGGTGGCTTAGGGAAAGAAAGGAAGGGAAGAAGGAAGAAAGGGAGAAAAGAAGGTAATTAGAAAATTTATGTATTTGAAGAGGTGATCTGAAAATCTGCATTATTTGCCAGAAGGGTCTCTAACTTTTGTCGTCAGCAGAAGAGATATGAGTGTTGCAAGTGGTTGGCAAGTAACTTCATTTACCGTTGAAAAACCTTGGGGCATAGTCAGTATGTATTTTTGATGATATTTCAGATGAACTTCCTTAATCATTTTAGACAATTTTCAACAAAAATCAATTTATAAAAGTCATGTCATGATCCTTTATAAGCAAATTTTTAATTTTTAATTTCCGCTTCTGGAGATTATAAGATTCATATAAGGAGCAGAAAGACGAAGATTTGCTGTCAGTCTAGATTTGGTTTCTAATGCCCTGTGTTACACGTAGCTCATCTTTATTACTTTTTGCCATTGGCCTAGAATAAGTGTATTTTTTGTTCATTGGCTCTTGCGAAACAAAAGAATTATTATTTTGTGTTCCCCCTCTTTCTCTTTCCCATAACATGTGACACAAATTGCAAATGTGAACCTGAATAATAAAGAATTGCTACACTGATTGCTAAACATGCATTATGGTGCTTTTAAACTCATTTCAGGTCATCGTACTGCAAATTAGTTTGATTGCAAGCAGTTAAGCTGTCATATACAAAACCTCCATCTTACAAGGGTCTCAGTTTCATGTCAGTAAAGAGAATGTTCAATATCATTGAATGTATGCATTGTATGTTTAATATTTTTGGAGGAACGACAGTGTTGGGTCTCTAGAGGGGATTCTGCATCATTTCACGAAAAGAAAAGGTATGCAGTCCATGTGTATAGGGTGCTTCATTGCTAGTCCTGGTTTTGTAGCTTTTGAACAGCTTGTGCAGAGGTTGTTGTCCATGTTCTGCACAAAACAAGAGCCAGTTTGCTCGTTACTGAAGGAAGAGCTTGGTGGAATTTTTTTGTAACACAGGTGGAAAGAGCAACACTGGACTGTTTCTGATGCAAATTATCTGCTGATGTTACTCTTTGTGGTGCGATTTTAGTTAAGAAAATATAAAATGAACATTTTCTCCCATGTGCGTTTAAGAAAAATGGAAGATTTATGGAAGATTTTGCAAGATCTCTGCATTATCTAACGGGAGAATTTGTGAAATAGCACACTTGTGCAAAAAGAAGAGATTATGGCAAAAAAACATTGTGATAGAAAGGATTTAGAAGGACAAAATCTGGTGACTTCCCTGAAAAGTGGGTTTGGGTCAGTGCTGGGCTGGAGACATCGAAATGTTGAGTGCTGTGTGGAGATGGCGCCAAAGTTCATCCTGCTGCTGAGCACAGGAGCTGTGTGCCGTTCACGTCTGCTTCGCAGAGCTGCTGCGCAAATTTGGTGACCTCAGAAATCGCCAGTACTGCCATTTGGCTAACTGATAAGATTGCTCTGGAGAAAGATAGTGTAAAAGCCTCTAAGAAAGTAGGTGTATACATATGGCTGGATTAACAATGAGGGGAAGCTATGTGATGGTATTATTTTCATGTGAACGTCCCAAGTCTTTTAATTTTGCCATTTTCTGGAAAAATACTCTCTCTCCCTCTTTCTTGTATTTTGGAAAAACACATTTACTAATTTAGGTTACATCATATTATTTCATCTTTTAAACAACAGATCTTTTTTCTTCCTGCTAAACTTAGAAGTAATGAAATGCTGGTAAAGCTTAAGTAGGGAAATCACTCCCCTATTACTGCATGTGCTCAGTTCACCAAAGTATGAATTGTTCCTATGTGAATGATTAGTGTTATGGTGAATATTAGTACATTCTTCTTTTGAATCACTTGGAGGGATGGTAGGATGGTATCTGAAGCAGAGAACACATCTACTGATTGCAAGAATTTAAGGCTAAATTTCCCAGAATAGAGTCCAATCCTGTTTCTCAGCCTTTTATGTCAGAACTCAAAATTGCTGTCTGATAAAATGTAGGACACCAGATTGAATTACTTCATTGAACCACTGCTGTCCCCTGTTAATGGTAATTGCACGGATATAGCGGTCTTTCTTGGCAACATCTCAGATATTTACCTCCCACTGTTTTTCAATTCAAACCTTTGATGAAAATATTCCCAGTACTTCTTTAAAGCAGACACCCAACTGTCTTTCTTGACAAAGGCAAGGTCTTTAAATCAGATCCTGACAATTTGTGACACAGCAGTCTATCTAAATCACCTTTTACCTATGTCACCGTGTCATTTCCTGAAAAAAAAGTGTCCATCAGAGAAAGGTTGCTGAAGGCTTGGTGCTCGGAGAGTCTGTGTATGTGGCAGAGGGGAGCTGGAAGATTTGTGTGTTTGTTTCAGTGGAAGTAATTAGATGAAGGCTTGTAAAGTTGCAATGCATGCCGTAATGGTTCGTTATAAATATTTTGAGGTACTTTGTCCATAAGAAAACATTAATAGCTTATTGCTGCTCTCAGACCATTAGGAAGTGAAGGGCTTTTGACAGCTTTTCCTTTAGTGATGTTGAATCTGTTAAAAAAAAAAAAAATAAATAAATCGGGGCAATTGTTTTCTTCGCTACACCTGAGGGTTAATGTGCATTCAGCTGAAGGAGCTTATTCACCTCCTGAAATCTCATCTCACTTGATGTTCTGAACTCTTCCTCCCACAGAGAGATGTGGGTGCCACATCCACCATTCATTCTAGCAAATGTTGTTGTTTCAAGCCATCTTGCATCATGATGAGTAGTCCTTTGACTCGTGCAGTCAGATCAGCGCAGCTTTCATTACTGAGGAGTTTGCTGTCTAGCTTTGCTGGAAGATGGCAACCATTCACTGTAGCGCTGTAGAGGGTTTTTCAAGAGATCTCTTTGCAGTACTGGATATGCTTTGGGTACATACTCATGGTTGGCATATAAAAGCAGCAGAGTTGGCCATATTATGTAGCATCACTGTAAAAGAATTACTAGGAAAAGATTGTGATAGCCACTTGCTTGTGAATGAAGAGAAAGTAATTTATGTGAGTATTTCGAGTGTTTCAGCTGTTTATTCAGTGGCCTGTATAACAGTGCTCTTCAGCACAGAGACATGCATTTGTGTAGTAAGTTTGTAGTGGAGTGTGTAGATTTCTAGCTATTACTGTAATAAAACTATTATTAATAGAATTGACTGTTTGGTCCACCTTAGCAGATGAAAAGAGATTGTTAAACAGCAGAATAGACACCAGCTATAATAAAAGATCATGAGCTAACTTCATTAGCAAAGTGCTACCCTTTGCCAAGGAGGATGTGTCTGTCAGGGATGGTGATGAAAGACAAGCTTGGAGGAAAAAAATGACTGTTCTGCCCTGGGTGTGTGTGTGTGCCAAGCTGGTTCAGAGAGTGCAGTTCATGTTTGGAGTGGCAGCACTATAGCACATGGTGACACTGTGCCGCTTGGAAGCAAAAGAAACCTTCCCAGTGAAGGGCTGGATTGTTGGGCATGTCAGTGAATGCAAGAGGAATATGGTGTAGTTTCAAGGAATCGTTCTTGAAGCCAGATGGAAGGGTTTTCATGCTACACAGTTGAAAGAAAAGGTAGCAAGAAAAGAGAGGGGTTTAAGATTTTTAGAACTCTTTAGAAATTCCCCTAGAATCATAGAATATCCTGACTTGGAAGGGACCCACAAGGATCATCTTGGAATTTCCACTTCTCTCGGCTGCGATGTGTGCACAGAAGAGAAATGCAGAAGAGAATTGCCTCCTCTTCCCCCACTCCAGTGCTTATCTTTTTATTTCTCAGGTGACTTCTGAAGATGGAAGTCACTAAATTCAGACAAACTGTTTAATAGAACTGCCACACTTATGGTATCCAGATTCCTTTTCTTTTCTTTGATGAAATACAGCATTAAAGGTAATAATTGAGGTTACTTGTACTACCATGCTTTTGCACATCAGTAGCCCCAGAAATTTTTGAACTGCAACCCCCATTTCTGTACAGATGCGTGGGCACACATGCTGGAGAATTGGCAGCACAGACGCTAGGAGAAGGAATGTGTTTTGGGGCTCTCTGAAAGGCTCTGATGCTAGCTAGTCCATCTGCAGAGAGATCACTTACACCTGGTGATAAGCCACCCTCTTCTTCTCTCTTCCTGCCTCCCCCGCAGTATTAACATCTGGCTTGCAGGATTGTTTCCACCTTGAAGTGGCAGCTGTGTCAGAGGCAATGTGCTTTTACAGCAGAGAACAGAAAAGCACAAGCAAAACTGACCCCTGTGCTGGCAAATCCAAGCAGACACCTTCTGAAAGCACTGTGTCTTCTGCTGTCTGCTTAGAGTTGCCAGCTTGGAAGAGCCAACCGTGAAGCCTGGGATGCTGTTAAACACCATCAAGGACTTGTTTGCTCCCTCCCCATTCCCTGTTCCCCACTGAACACAAACTGTGAGAAGTCCAAGAACTGCTGCGATGCCAACAAGAGCAAAATTACTTGCAGCTGGTGAATGCCACCTGCTCCTGCCGAACTTCAGCCAAAACAGTTTCCTCCCCGGAGTGCCCTGGAGTGGGGAATCCAAAAGCTGTTCAGAGTGGGGCGATATTTAGTGTAGATGGGGAAGGACATTGCAATTCTTGCTTGAGGGCTGAGCCTGTTATGCAGGAGGTCTCTGTGATGGTCTTTCCTTTCCCTTTCCAAGCTCCTCCTCATTTTTCCAGTATGTTGCTTATGAATATTAATTCAGCCCTCTCTCCCTTTATATTCTATGCTTTTCCCCATCTAAGCTGATGCAAATTTAATGCTGTTTTCAAAAAAAAAAAATTGCAAATGATATCAAGAGCAGTGTCTTCCTTGAAGGCCCTCTGAGGTAGTCATGCAGTGACACCCGATGACATTGTGTTTTCATCTATGGTAGAAGCACTTCTTGACCCGTTAAAGGACGAGGAACACAACCTCTGTTCATGCCCCTTCCTTGTGATTCCCAGCAATTCTTAGTAGCCTTCCTCATTCATTCCTGGCATCATTTGTTTGCCCAGTGTTTCCCAGTAATTTGCGGATTTTTTATTTATTTACTTTTGGTTTACTGAGTAGATACTGTTTACTTAAATTATCTGTGGTATAAAAACAGTAAATAAAAGGACAACATCATTATGAATTAGTATCAAGAGGCCACTTGGCAGCCTTGTTCTTTCTTACAGACTGCTTCACAGGTTCAAAGGACTTTCTTCCAATTGAATCAGTAGAAGTTTTATTGTATTTCACTAGAAGACCATCCATGTTCAAATGTCCACATTTATTTATTTAAAGGAAGGTTTTGGAGAATGCTGTTGTTGAGTTGACCTGTTAACAATTTTATCAAGTCTGTGTCGGCCTTTAGGCATAAGGAACTCGGTGAGATTGGCTTATACAACAGGTACTTGTTTAAGTACCTTTCAGAGTCAAAGCCTAAGTTCATTAATTCTGTTGGTTGTGTACTCATTAGTCATCGCATCTTGCTTTTATTTTTGTCGTTCAGTTCCCAGCGTTTCTCTTCTTCCCTCTGCTTTGCTATCACAGTCTGATTTTTATGAACCCACTACGAATTTGTTCTTCGTTCATTTCTCAGCTCAGTCATAAAGTCCTTTTTCTTGCCTATCTACAGTCCAAATGCCTGAAGTGATAATAACTATGTCCTCTTTATTATTTCTTGAAAGCATCATCTCAGCTGTTTTCCTGAAGGTAAGTTTGAAGGGACTTCATTCCTGCTGTGACTTGTTTAAAAAGATAAAGAAAACTTCAAACAGTGTACGAGATAGCTATAATACTCCTGTTGTCATCAGCTCACTTGTGTGTGTAATTTAACATATGAAATTAATCATGGTATTCTTTTGCTATTGGCAGCCTTGTTTTCTAAAACTTCCCAGGTTCTCTCTAGGAACCTTTGTGAATGGAGTCCTCTGCCTGATGTTAATATGAATATGTATGTGAACAATTGAAAGGTAGGGTTTTTTGAGAAGCGGTAATCTCCAGAACTTGCACTGCTGCCCTATTCTCTCAGCTTTCCCTCCCTCATTCCACATTGCCTGGAAATACTTGCTTCTGATATAGGATACCTCTTTGGAGGAACAAATCATTTCCTTTCTATGCATACCCCAGAGGATCATGAAATGCTTGTTCCGTATGAAAGGATGATTGTGCTGCCTAAAAGCGCATAGAAAGACAGCACGGTAAAAATAGGTTGCAACCATTATCTAGAGGTCATTGCATCAAAACTCCCTTTTGCACTTTTCCCTTAAAAACATCTTCACTGATGACCGTTTCTCTCCTGTGCTTCTGTGTTCATGCTTTCCACAATACCTGGGGCCTGAACAAGGATGTGGTTTTTCCTTCTTTCTTTTTCCAATTTGTGTGTCAGCTGACTGTGTTCATATAGCTAGAAAGCCATAAAATATTTCATTCATTGACTGCTGCATCTAAAATATGTTAAACTAGTGTTTATTTAACTTTTTACTGCTGACTTACAAAATTACTTTTAGTCTGGTTTGGATATATAACTTTTTATATTAATTTATTGCCATACTCTGCTTTGATTGCTTTTTTGCGGTGGTATCAAATTGTGTGCTATTTCAATATTTTCTCCAAGATGCTCTCTTGATTTATTTAGTGTTGGATATTTATACCACTAAGAGGGATGCCACTTAGAAATTCAGTTTCTTAATAAATACCTATTTTTAAAGCTCATACTTCTCTGAATTAAGGTGACTGGATTTAATTTCAGTTGATCACACTTTGTTTCGTGAAACTTGCATATGCACTGGAAGAAAATATTTTCCTGCATCATGAATCACACACATGGCATAGCTGATATAGGATCACAGGGGAGAGAATTTGGGGATGACGTGCAAAGCACATTGGTTTACATTTCTGTTTTGGTTCTGTAGAAGGATCTCAGTAAAAGGCTGAGAGTTTCTCTCATTAGCTTCTGTATATGTACATTAACTGTCCTTTTCTCATTGCTCTTAACTGAAGTTAATTTTGAAGTGAGATGAAAAAGTAAACCCCTGGAGTAGAAAAGATGTGTAACTAAGAGATCTTAAAAACCAGAAGCCATTTCAGAGTTCCTGTCCATAGCCATTCGTCATTGTGTTGAAGGATGCAGAAAGGCACAGGATTCAAAAGAAAAACTGTGCAAGTCTAGGAGCAGCGTTTCAAGTTTTGTGTTGACCAGTCTAGTTCCATTGGCTTCACCAGAGCTGTGCCAGGTTTCTCCAGCTGATGATGTGGCCTGTCTTATTTAGGAAGTAATAATGTAGTCAGTAGATGAAGGAGTCACATATGAATCATATTTTTCTGTATAACTTCCTAGGAAAGTACTATTTCTTTTTTGTTGGTGGTTTATTTTTTGTTTCTTTTATTCTGGGAGTTTATATACAGCAAAACTGATGTTCTTGTGTGCTCTTAAATTTTTCTCAGCCTAGCCTGTTACAGTTGACCTTTCTTTATGCCAAAAAAAATGAACCAAATAATTGTAATTCTTCTTAAGACATTCTGTTTTTGAACTGGCCCTATTTGTCAGGTGCTAATTTTATAAGGAAGTCATGATATATTACTATTAAGTATGGAATATGAAGTGTATAAAGTACATACTTACATTTATTTACATATAGTATATGCATAAACTATATATAAAGTATATATAAAATACAAATCTTGAGGAGATGTCCTTCAGCTGTGTCAGCTATAGTTACTCTTTATCTGACTGTTCCTGTCTGTACCGTGAGGTGCTCCTGCACCTACTTCATCAGTCAGCTTTGAATAGATTTAATCACAAATGCAGACTTTTGCTTTTTAAAACTAATGTGGTTGATTTTGTCTGTGGTGGATGGAGGTGCACTTGCACGATCCCTTCTGCTGGCTGCGCTGTACGCGTGGTAACCTCTGATGGGGGAGCAATAACAACCAGTGGGGAGTTTGCAATGTGTTCAACTGCAACAGCTGTTTATAAAGTTAACATCTGTCCTGGCCTCAGTCTCAAGATTGTCAGTGTTTTCATATTGATGAATTGAGCATTTGTATGGTTTGTATAAAAACATTCAATTTTAATGGCTTTTCTTTTGCTTTTTTCACTTCTCATTTCGAGGGAGAAGAAAAGCACTTCTATGTAGACTTTTTTTTTCCCCAAAGCACCTAGATGTGTTCTGCGCTGATGGAAAGGCCTTGTTGCTTAGTGATAAAAGTGGTGTTTCTCACATCAGTTTAAATTTCACTCTCCTCTCTTCACAGTCTCATCTCAACAAAGCATAGGTTCAAGTTTAAACACATGCTTACATCCATTCTGTTCAGGAGAGCGTGTGAGTACACATGCATAACTGAAGTCAATGGGATTTAAGTGTGTGCTTCACTTTAAAGCATGTGCTTCACTGCTTTCCTGAATACAGGGGGGTTTAATCTAAGTGGTTTGGAAATTACAGTGGCCTTGGACATATCAGTTCTTCTATCCATCTGGAAAAAGGGCTACTGTGAAATTTAGTAAGTAATGTTCACACTTAGCAAATTCCGTGTTCAACACAGTTTTCTTTCCTACTCATCTTCCTTGCAGTATGTTTAGTTTACACATAAAAGCATGAGACGAAGGTGGTTGGAACTTGTTACTGCACATTCAAGTGGGCTGTTGTTGAGGCTGATCTGTGTAGGTAGGCATTCAGACCATGGCTATGTGCAGCTCTTCTGTCGAAAGAGTAATGGCACCCAGGACTGCGGTATTTAATCACCTTGACTGGCACTGGAGTCTTTCCAGTGGCCACTTGTAAGTACTTAACTCATCCAGGGTACTGACATCTTTCCACATACCGTGTTAGAATTAACATTTCAAAGGCAGCTTGAAGAGCAGTCACTCACGTCTGTCTGTCTAGATTTTGGTGTTACTTGTATATCTGTCTGTGTAATTTTCTTTCAGATGTTGAAGTGCAGCTCAGCAGCTGGGCCCCAATGTTTTGAAAATCTTTAAGAACTAATTAGGCTCTCCTCAGAGTATGGCTCATCCAGCCGGTCAGAATAACAAATCTCACCGTTTGTATTAGGAAATCTCTACAAATGACTGATCCCTGTCATGGGGTAACATTAATCTTTTTAGTATAGATTTCCAATAGTTAACCATCTGGCTCCATGCAGTTTTCCAGAAACCATTCACTACTGGGGCCGATGGAAAGAAGAAGGTGGGATTAATAACCTGAGTACATCATATGAAGCATTAATCTTTAGGATTGGCCATTTGTTTTTATCAAAACAACTCCCTGAAGATAATATTTCACAGCATGTGGTGCTTGCATGGACTTCTTTCAAAATGAGAAAATGTGTCTCTGCCACGATCAACAATTTGCAAATTCAGTGTGGATGATAAAGGCCAGAAGAATTCTACATCCTCTTCTGACTTACGTTGCATTCACAGTGCTGTCCTGTTTAGCGG
Organism: Anseranas semipalmata; assembly: GCA_013399115.1. Classification (NCBI taxonomy): domain Eukaryota; kingdom Metazoa; phylum Chordata; class Aves; order Anseriformes; family Anseranatidae; genus Anseranas; species Anseranas semipalmata. Next base: position 172,425 of record VXAA01005063.1, on the reverse strand, counting down.
AATTGTCTCATCTTTGCAATATTTGTTGTTAAAGCTTTTCATTCAAAATAGCACTTCAGTATGAGGATCTAAAATTACACAAGTAAACCTTAATAATTAATATACAGACTGCTACAGGCAGCACTGTTTTCACCCAATGGATGACTTTCAGCAACTGAGCTGTAAAAGTCCAGCATCTTGGTCTAGGTTAAATGATCTCAATCCGGCTAAGTGTTTAGGCACCTGCTTGCCTTTAATCACCAGTTGTTGCACAGATTTCATTGGTCCTAAGTGCTTTGTCGAAATACAGCCATATGACTTAGGTCCTGCCTGAGGTCCCTGACTTGCAAGCTGTGGCAAATTAAAGGCAAAAAACAGCTGAAGAGGTTATGGCCCTCAAGCTGTCTATCCTGCCCTTGTGATGGAGATTACCTCCTCTGCAAGGCAGATAAATGAATGACTTCTAAAGCATATTAAGTTAAGCTCAAACTGGAGACATAATAGTCCAAGCTGAAAACTTGAGCACTTCAGGAGCTGCTTCATGAGCCATTCAGTTGTCTCTGCTGTGGCGGGATGACAACTGCCAACAGGGGAATGGAGTAGATGGTGTAGGGATGGTAACTACTTCGGCTGTCTGATTTTAATCTATCGCTGCATGCAAATCAGAGCTCTTAGTCCCTTTCTTGACAGCCTGGCTTGTGAAGCTTAATGCTGGTTTCAAAGCTGGCTGGCTCATACACTGCTACCTGACCTCCCTTTAGTGCTGTCCAGTGCTCACCTGGCCTTATCACGTCCAGTACAAGAGAAGCAATTTAGACCGTAATCTCCTTGAGAGGAGGGACTAATTTTCCATGTGTTTGGATGTAGCATGTTGTGAACACAATCGAAGCAGAACTAATAATTTTCCCAATCTGCATGTGACACCAGTACACTTGAGTAATGTACAGCACTCTCTTCATAAACCATGTTTATACCTTCTTACCCAACCACGTCTGTTGCAATTTTTCCCAATAAATGGTGGGTTTCTTACCGATTCTTCCTGATAGAGAGTGATTTGTAATAATCTTGTCATGTCAAACTCATAGTAATACTAAATGAAGGCATTTATTGAAGGAAGTGATTGTAAATTACATGCAAATTCAAGCCTTGCTGGCATTAATCAATACTGAAACACAATTTTTGCTTTCCTGATACAATGCTGCTGAATCTAATCCCATGGATTTCACATTTCCGTGTGAATTAAGCATTTATTTTGATTTGAAACTTTTTTCTACTGGAAAAGGAAAACACTTTTTCGAGTATTTTCACCAACTTGGAAGATCTGTACATTCATATGCAGACCTAGTAACTTGCGTGCATAAATAGGTAATCTGTGTTACTTAAACTTGTTTGTAATCTTGCTTGGTTGTGAATGTAAGCTGGTCAATGCATCTGACAGACTTTTCATGTTGAACAGACCAAAGTGAGTTGGCAGCTGTCTAATCACAGCCACCTGAACACTTCTCTCCAAATCAGCTTTGTTACTGCAGTTGTATGTGGTCATGGCTGTTTATTTTCCTAAGGAGGTACAGTGCCTTTGTGGCATTGGTCAGCCATTAAATTAAATTCTCAGCAGCTCTTCTACCTTTCATTCTTCTGGAGGACCTTGTGCATGTGAGAGGTTACTTAAAATAAAAGAACAACAATAAAATGCCAGCAGATGAGAAGTCAATCCTGCACAGCTTCGTAAGCAGGTTTGTTCATTTTGATAGGACTACGCGGGCTATATTACCTTGGGGATATAAGAACAGCTTTCCAAAGTGAAGCTCTCTAAAAAACATTATTTGACCTCAGAGACAATGCACTATTTTCATTTTGTGGCAATAATTGATTGAGAATCATGTCATGGTAATTACAACATGCATTTATTTTCATTATAGGAGTCCTGTACTCCCTAATTAAGACTGAAGGGCCAGTGCTCTACATAGAGTAGATAGAATATTAGATCCTTCTGGGAATGGATGGAATCACAATGTTCTGTTAGATGATTAATGTTTTTGAAATTCAGTAGAACTAGAACTAAACAAGATCAAGCCTAATTCAAGATTTTGTTGTTGTCAAACATTTCAATACAGTGTATTTCAGTTCAGCAGCATCAGTACTGCATGCTTAGCAACACAATTGCAATGATATTTTCATATGTATTTCCATTAAAAATAGAAAAATACTTCCCTATCTTCTGATTGGTTTTCCATATAATCTTTCTGCTAGTATCATCTACCCATTTTTATGTTGAACATAGAAACTGCACTTGTTTCTGATAACCACTAACACATTCTGCCATCGATTTCTTTCCATTTGTTACAGTTATACAAGAAGATTAATTGTACTTTATTCTATTTGAAAATATTGGGCATCAGGAATATAAAAGTTGACATATCTGGGAATTTACCCTACTAGATTATTTATGTCACAGACAAATTCCTATGGAAGCAAGTGTTTCAAAGTGAATGCAGAGAACGTCAACTGTTTATTCACAGCCGTGTGTATATAGGCTGGTATGTGTGTTTTCTAGGAATAGCACCACTATGGCACATTCTCATTCTGTTAAACTCCAGTGTTTGAAATATCTACTGTATTTCAAAGGCTACTGTACTTCAGACCCGTGCATCTCTTTATTTTAGACCTTATTTAAAGCATATTGAGGCTTATACAAATTCTTTGTTTCATCTCGGTATATATAATTCTCAGTGACTTGAAGTTAATAGACCTGATCGTCTTCTGCGATACGTATAGTTGATTTTTGTGTGTGCACAAATGTGCATCTGTGCATACGCTTACATAAAATTTTGCATACTGTCGTATATTGGTGTATTATGGAGTCCCTCATCTTTGAATTCAATTTATGTGGGAATCACTAGCTTACTGTGAAATGGACAACAGTGGAAATAGCTGCCGTGTCTTTATCAGTTCTGTTATTTTTATCCACCAGAGTTCAATGGTCAATCCATTTAGCACTGCAGGGCAATGCTGCTGGCAACTTGGAGCGTCCTCATTGCTGAGAGTACTAACTTTGGTTAAAGAGAGAGTAAAGGGTTTGATGTAAAAGTCACTGACTTCAGTAGACTTTGGGTCAGAACCTAAATACAGTTCTTATCTGTTAGATTGTTCAGCTATCACATTTTACCGGTATAGTTGTGTCTTTCTTGCTATGTCACTTTTGTATTAATTGACTGAGGGAAGCAATATTTTCCAGAAAGAAATGGTTACATAGGGTCTGATTTTCTGTGCCTTTAACACTGGCGCAAATCCTTTGAAACCAATGCAGTTACACCAGAATAAGACTGGTGTTAATGATGTGCAGAAACTGATGTTAATGGAGTGGAGAAGTCTGAGAACTTCTTCATATCGGAGTCATTTGAATCTAATTTTGATCACCTCCCTTGAACTGGAATTAGTAAACATTGAAATAGATAAAACTGCACTGGAGGAAAAGTATGAAAATAGCTTGGGGAATACATCTCATATCACTCTAGGTGACTGCTACAAAACCATTCTAACTTGAACTTCCATAGTCAAAATTATTCTTTAATCAATTCATTTAACTTGAATGATTTCAGGAATCCAGCCAGCGTTTCAGTCGCAACTCAGATTGTGTTTTATGGAACAGGTTTTTGCCTCCAGAGGATCTTCTCCAAATGTATCACTGTTGTAACTAAGCTTCCTTCAGCTGAAGTAGATGGAGGTAAATTTGGCACTCTGTTGAAAGCCAGAAAACTGGGGTCTGTAAGTTTTAATGTCTTCCGGACTGCAACATGCAATAACATTTGTTCGTTTAAAATAAATCTGAATGGTTGCATTAGAGATCAGATAGTGAGATTCAAAGCACACGTAAACACAAATGAAGGCAATTTGCTTTCCAAGGTCTTCAGTGCTTTGTATTTAGATGTTTGCAATTACACATTTGTCTGTGGTAACTATAAAACATTAGACTCGGGAGGAAGTTCTTATTTTTCACTGCCTCCCTGTCGCTAGTATAGTGTTGTGTGGTTGCACAAGGTCAAAGTCATGCAGTATAGATAAACAACAGTGAAATCCACTATCTTTAGGAGAGGCTATAAGTCATGAGCATTACATTTTTGTTCTCTCCATCTCTTCTATCGCTATGTTCAGAAAAATTGAATCGAAAGTAGAGCAGCATCTAGAACATCTTGTCATAGGAGTACACTGAATTATTAGTGCCTATAGCGTGCTGTGCCTCCAGCTGCCACAAATAGAGACATGGCTTATGTCAAAACTTCTCTGCAACGCTGCTGATCCATATGTGCTTTCTTGTTGCTTTTGCATTGCTGGTGAATACTTGAGTGAGATTGACCCATCAGCTGCTCTGGGGGAAGTTTGACTGGTGTGGAGGTCCAGGAGCTGAATCCAGGGTCTGAGGCACCCTTCAGTGTCACTTCTTCCTGGTTGTCTTGCAGTATTTTTACCAGATCTTGGCTAGCATTTTACAGGATGGTTATTTCTGGAATTTTGGAAGCTCAGACTTCTTTGCATTGTGAACTTCATTGTCAGTCATACCCACCTTTCAGCAAAGCATAGCAGATTTGCAATCCAGATGCTGGGATTGCAATCAGAGTGCTGAATGTCTTTCCTCGTTGACTTGTGTTGTAATTTTAAACATCAAAGCTTTCTCTGTATGAGAACAGACTTTAAATCTGTCTGAGATTAAATTCCTTATATTCACAGAGCAATGTGAGCCCTTGTTTGAGATTCTGAATTGCAGTAGGGAGACAGAGGGACAGGGACGCTCTTTTGTTGAAGGGAGTTGATGTTAATGATCCAAATTTCATTGCCAGCCAGACGTAATACTTTGTTTTGAGCAATGACAGTAGAATACATAACATGTAAATGTCTCAGAAGATTATATTGAACAGCGTTTAACAGATGAAAGTTGGTGATCCATGATTTGACTCTTATTTCTGAGTAGAAAAAAAGTGACTACACCTGAAACATTGCTTCTGGAGAGGAGTGGGGTGATGGCCAGCTATTTCATTTGATTTCTCCTGGTGTCTGAGTACAAGCAACTGAAATAGAAGCCAAATGAAACATCAGGGACTCTGCAAGTATGACTCACAACCCTAGCACTGCAGTGAAGTTTAAAGCTAATGAAAAGAAAATATTGAGCCACTGGCTTAAAAAAGAGAGAGAGAAATGTTTATCATATCCAATAGTCTACAGGCATCATCTTTACTGTATTCAACCGGAAGCCTGGAGGACTGGATTTTTTTTTTCTCTGACACAAATCAATTCTTAGTGTTGCCTTGGGCATATCAGTTGTGGGGCTTCAATTTCAGCGATTTGAGATCTATGGATAAGAAGAAAGATGAGATTGTCTCCCAGGGTCTACAGTAAAGCAAATTGCTGTATGCAAAGCAAAGACAGATGTGGGACCAAGTACAAGGTAGGTGTCATCAGCACTTAACAGGTGAAAACTGGACTGACTTTGATAGGAGTTTTCCACGAGTGGTTTCCCCTCTTAAAAAGGCTAGCAAAAAGGCTAGCAGAGAGGTTTCCATATCAGGGTTATGGATGAGGTGGTGATTTTTAAGCAAGGCATTTTTATCTCTAAGCAATGTTGAGTTTCCCTCCATGGCTATAACTTCTGGCAGTTGCTCCCTTACTGCACTGTGGCACCTGTTGTTAACTATGCACTGTACATCATAGTTTATTTGTTTTAGTATAGGTTTTGGGGGATATTTGTATATCTTTTATAGGTTGCTAGGTTATACACAATCTTTTTACTAAACACATACAGCAAATAAAATCACATAAGTGCTTCATAATGGATTGTGGGGTCAACATCTTCCTCTTTCTTCATTTTGTAGCTTATTCCAGCCTCTGAGAAATGTGAACAATTATGCAGGTGTAGTCTCCACCAAAAGTAAGAAAGATTGAATTTGCTATTTGTAGCACTATAAAGCAAATACAGAATTCAATAATGTGTATTTTCATTATCCTAATGGAAGATTTCAGTATGTTAAATGTGTTCAGATGTCCTTGGTAAAATTGGGGTCAGTCATGTGAAATGGAGACAAAATGTGTTTCATCATCTTGTGGTTATTATACTACAAGGATTTCATTGTAAAGTGCAACAAGTAATTGCAGCCACGTTTCTGATGCTATTGACTGCTTTATCTAATGGAAATTATTTCTTTCTTGATTATTTAAAATGAACCTTTTACCATTGTCATGTAAAAGTTGTAGAGTTTTTCTGAAAAATACATTACAGCACCACTATTAACAACAACAATAAAATTAACAGCGTGCACTTCTCAAACGGATTTTATGTGGGACTCTAAAGGTGCTTTAGAAAAAAAACTTATTGTGAGTGGAAGGCAAATGGAGGAGATGATTGGTATAAAACACATAAACTTTTTTTTCATGCTAAGGCTGATTGAAAACTATGGAACTCAATAATAAAACATTCATTAGTGTTGCATTGGCTCAGATCCTCGGGTCTATGTAAGTTGTTGGGAATGTTGGTGTCTCTTCAGTGGCTGTGGGATTTGGTTGTGAGGTGGATTCATCTGCCTGGAGAGGCCCAGCCCAGTGATCACCCTCTGCCTGAGCCCTCTCGGTGATGCGCAGGACTTGCGGTATCCTGAACTTGAAGGGAAATAAACTGCTGCAGGGTTCATTTTGCAGGAAGCGGACTGATGGCATCGTGGAGCTCTGCAGGAGTTTGGCGGTCTGCTCTCTTAGTTCAGGACCCACGTTTGAACTCGGTGCTATTACGCAGGAGACCAGGGATGAGGGTCCTCCTTCAGTAACTATGACATCATCCTCTTTCATTGCATCAGCAAGTTTGCTGATGACACAAAGCTGGGAGGAGTGGCTGATACCCCAGAGGGCTGTGCTGCCATTCAGAGGGACCTGGACAGGCTGGAGCACTGGGCGGTGAGGAACCTCATGAAGTTCAGCAAAGGCAAGTGCAGGGTCCTGCACCTGGGGCAGAATAACCCCATGCACCAGTACAGGCTGGGAGCTGACCTGCTGGAGAAGGGCCTGGGAGTCCTGGTGGACAGCAGGTTATCCATGAGCCAGCAGTGTGCCCTTGTGGCCAAGAAGGCCACTGGTGTCCTGGGGTGCATCAGGAGGAGTGTTGCCAGCAGGGCGAGGGAGGGGATCCTCCCCCTCTGCTCAGCCCTGGTGAGGCCACCCCTGGAGCATTGGGTCCAGTGCTGGGCTCCCCGGTACAAGAGGGACGTGGAGCTCCTGGAGCGGGTCCAGCGGAGGGCTGCTGAGATGATGACGGGACTGGAGCATCTCTCCTACGAGGAGAGGCTGAGAGAGCTGGGCCTGTTGAGCCTGGAGAAGAGGAGGCTGAGAGGGGATCTTATCAATGTGTACAAATATCTGAAGGGAGGGGGTCAAGAGGATGGGGCCGGACTCTTTTCAGTGGTGCCCAGCGACAGGACAAGAGGCAGCGGGCTCAAACTGAACCCCAGGAAGTTTGGCTGAATATGAGAAAGCATTTCTGTACTGTGAGGGTGGCAGAGCACTGGAACAGGCTGCCCAGAGAGGCTGTGGAGTCTCCTTCTCTGGAGATATTCAAACCCCGCCTGGATGCGATCCTGTGCAACGTGCTCTGGGTGACCCTGCTTGGCAGGGGGTTGGACGAGATGATCTCCAGAGGTCCCTTCCAACCTCAGCCATTCTGGGATCCTGTGCTTTTATGCCCCAACAGACACTCTGTCATGCTTTTTCTTTCCCTCCTTCATACATGGCCATACACACACTTTCCATGTTGGTAGTCCTAGGCTACTACCAGAAGTGTAAGTACAGTAAGTGCTTTAATTCATGGCGAAATAGCCACAGAAAAGTGGGGCAGCTTGTAAAACCTGAGGCATAGTGGGGACCCGGAGTTCTTCCTCCTCTATGATGACAGTTTATCAGAGTTCATGTGGGAGGTACCTCTGAGGCATTTTTCAGATGGTGTCAGAGTGACAAAATGAATTTCATGTGACAGTGGAATATGTTGTGTGCTGTCTGAGGTCTGGCCTGTCAGTTCCCCCGTTTTTCATAATTCAGGACGAACTTTCTAGCTACCATTTTGCAGATATAGAATGTACCATGAAAATAGAACTTAGCGGGTATTTGCCTGGCAGCGCACACGCATTGCTGTGTGCTTGAGTTCACTGCAAATCTAATGGTTAGGTATATCAGTTGAAAATTTCTGGGGTTGTCTTTTCCAGGCTTTTCTTTTGCAACAAATTAAAACATCCCTCACTTGTTTTGCATTTCTAAATTGGAGGCATGTATTTGTCCCAAAAACATTAGGGTCCAAATTTCAATACCCATTTGCTGCACCTCTGCAGCTGTGGAATAACTGTTGATCTGGGTTATTCCAGATTTACACCTGTGGAACTAAGTGGAGCTTCACAGGGAGGAAGGCCCAAAACATATGGCAGTACCAGTTTTGTTTAGAACAAGTTTTAATAGTTTCCGCCATTTGATCTACTGTATTGTAGATTTTATGGGTCAGCGTGGATAAAAAAATAAAATAAACATCTGGTAATGTACAGCTTTGTTTGTATAGATTCATAGAGCCAGGAAGGGATGCAGCCTGTGTGTAGCTGTGGATTCAATAAACAGATACTGTGGTTATTTCTGCTTTTGGGGGAAACTTTTGATCAACTGCAAATATCCCCACTGCTGAGTTTGCTCAGCAAGCTGCTCAGGAGACCCCAGCCAATAATTATGTTTTCCAGGCATTTGGTGTTTTATGAACTTGTCTCTGATTTCTCCCCATATGCAAATGGAGGGTTTCAGCCAGGCCAAGGCACTGGGAGCAAAGTGCTGATGTGACATTTTGTGCCAGGATTTAGTAGGGTCCCCCGTAGCACACCGTCAAGGGCGCTTTAGGGCTATTAAGCTGCTCAGCCACAGCGCCATGATGCTTCTGCTCGGCTCTCTCACACCATTAATTTGCTACAAGTTGTGAGTGGTTGTTTCCATGGGGCAGTGAAAATAAACCTATGGAACAGGGTGCCACAACATCTTTATTGCCATTAGGCATGGTTTTTTTTTCTAATTTTATTTTATTTTTGTTGCTTTCAAAGGAGACTCCCTTTTTATTATTATTATTATTATTTGCAACATGTTCACCAGACAAAATGATTATGTTAAGGCAGAGACATCACATCACTTACATTTCATAGCTCAGTGCAATTTTCATAAAGTGCGAGGCAACATCCAAAAAAACATGACTCAGAATTAGAGTTTCAGAAGATTATTATATAGACATTATTTCCCTCAGGTCACAGGCTTTAGTCAAATTTGGAAGAGAATGAAATTGCCAACAGTGAAAAGCAGACAGAAAGGTATGAGTTCATGAGCGGAGAAATAACATTTTCATTTGTTCCTTCCCCATGGGAAAGATTCAACATTCCGGTAAATGGAGACGGTTATAAGAAATGAATTTTTGTCAGCAGGGATGTGATTTTAAGGCTCACTTATCCATTGGCAATCTAGATTTCTAACCCCAGGAATCTAGGAAATTGCTACAGAATGTAGTCTTTATTATAAACAAGTTTTTTTTTCTTTCTTTTCCTTTTTTTTCCACCCTGTCTTTTTTAGTAGTTGAGAGTTTTAAGGTGCAGGTCTATGTTTCTGTGAGCATTTCAAGGGGTCATATTGCCACAGAATTATTCTGTGTGGCTTGCTGTCCCTTTGAACTATGTCTTCTGTGGTGCAGTGATCCCTCTCACCCAGAAATTCCTCTGATCATTGGAACAAGGATGTTTTTGAGAACTAAAAGCACCCCCAGCAATGTGTCATTTGCAGTAGGCTTTGCTCCCAAGGATCTAAGAACCATTCCTTGCTTTGTGCTTTTCTCCCTTACCCATTTTTTAAGCTCTTCTATTCACACAGGAGAGGAGAACCAAGCAGCAAAGAGGTTTAGGGGATGGTTCTTGTTTTTACTATGTACAAATAGCAAGGATTCACAGGCTTTCCATGGCACAATCCCTGGCAGACAACTTCATAATTAAAGAATTTTCTTCCAAGGAAATGTTCAGTTTTTCCTTCATCTGACTCTTCTAACCTCACTGTGCATTCAGATTCTGTGAGGATGTTCAGATGCTGTTTCTGTGCCTCCTTGAGAGTAAAAGTGATTTCATATAACCCTAAACCCTTCATTTCTGACGATGCAGATTGGTTCTCTAACATTATTATCTTCATATTTTTTAAAAAATTTAATAACTTGAAAATATGTACATCTAAAACCTCCTTCCCTGGTGTGTTTTTGTCCATTTTAATATCTTTTCTTATGCCCGAGACCTATTTGCCTTACTATATTATTATCAAGAAATGTTATTGCCATTGCCTGCCAACATCTTACTCACCGCAAATTGCATTAGTTCTGTTAGCTTCATTATTATTGTGTCTAAACTGTAGTATAATGATTATGGAACATCATGATAGAGGCTGATTAATAAATAAGAATTGATTACTCCGACTTTGTCCTTTCTGTTAGACCTAGGAGATTTATAATGTTGATGGTATTTTCTGAAAAACTGCAAATACTTCACAAAGATATGAAGAGGGGAATATAATTTCGTCCTACAAATGCACAATCAAATTGCATTCCTTTGTCTCTACTAGCATATAAGGGCAATCAGTGCAGTGGCATTAAGAGCCCCTGAGTAGATCACTCGCAGCATTTCAGTATGGAACTGTTTTCCATTTGCTTTCCTTTCTTTTAAAATGTGCACGTCTGTGGAGTGTTTAATGGTGCTGGCTGGCGTCGGAGAAAGGGATACAGCTTTTCCTTCATGCAAACATACAACTTTTGCTAGTGTTTATTCAGAGATAGTATTTAAACATGCCTTGAGGAATGAAAAAAATTAAGCTAAAGTACAAATGCATTACAGCTGTACTAGTGCATCTGCATCTCCTTGTATTGATGTGGTGCTGGCAGCCTGTGAAACTACTGATAGGCTCCTGGTCCCTGCCAGTACTGCCTCGTACCTGTAATATCCACATCCCTTTCTAAAGGACAGACTGAAGAAATTGGGAGCTGAACAAAAGTTTGCAAGTTGTTTTCTGTTGTTTCACAAACCTTTTTTGGAAACTGAATGCAAGTGGTTAAGCTTGTAGTCTCTGCTATGTGCTACATGAATGTGAGCTGTAACACAGTCTCTGGGTGGTAACAGTGGCAGATTGTGCTTGAATTGTACGCCAGCACTGGACGATACTCCGCAGTCCACGGGGCATGATTGCAGCGTGCGAGTGCCGGGGGGAGCCACCGTGGGACAGCCACGTTGTGGCTGTAGCAGAAAGTGGCCAGTGAGCAGCTGGTAAGTTGGTTCTTGTGGGCAGGAAGTACAAGTGGGTTGGAAAAGATTGAATCTTATGTTTTAAGAAAAGTTTCATTAGTACTAGGGTAGGAGGTAGGTTTTCCTTGCTCACCCTGTGAGTGATGCAAGGGTGCAGTTTCATTGCCTGAATCAGGACTGCGGTAATTTCTCTGAGCAGTTTTAAGTGTGAGGAGGAGGAGCAGGAAGAGTGAAGTATGACCCTCGCAACTTTCGGGGTATCGCTGGTCTATAAGTAAAGAATGTAGCTCAGCAGACCACCTTGAAGTTACTTGTTCTCTGCCATCTTTGCAAGGAAAGCATAATTTTCTGCGTGTACTTGGTGTAATTCTGGCTGATGTCTGTCCCAGGAGTGGTTAAATCTCACTGTAGCCAAGACGTTTTACAGTAGCAAGATTAATCCTTCTTAGGCTGTGAATTAGCTTTTTTCACCATCGCTGTGGCCTTTATCACTGCCAAGGAGGCTGTCAGTGCATGAATAATACAGCCAAACCCTTTGAGAAATTCCAGGCAGCTTCCTATCGCCAGCGTGAGGAGGGATTTGGCAGGTATTTGTGAAACACATGCATTTGTCATGAGAGGGTTGGGTGGGCTGGCAGGCAGGGGAAGCGCAGGTCTTGGGGTTGGCGGGGTCGGACAGGGACCTCCTGTTGTTGTATCCTTGTTGGGCTGAGGATGAGTTTCTGAAGGTGACAAGTCTTCAGAGGCTGTGTGCACGTGTACCTGTGGCTGGCGGCAGGGAGCGTGCCCCGGCTCTGGCCAGATGCTGCGGCAGGGACTGAGTACTGCGGTGACAGGTAAACACAAAGTGTCTTTGCTAGATCAGCGTTTTCCTTACTACTCTTTTCTGAGCAACAACATTAAATGGAGCTTTAGCAGCTTTTTTTTTTTTTCCTGTAAGAAAGCACTCCATTTGCCAGTGGACTCCTCTGAAAGCATTGCTGTGTTCCAGTGGTATTTATTGTAATTCCTAGAGCTGTCAATCAGGGCTCAGGCCTCGTGCAGACACAGGCTCACATTGCTTACAGTCTATGAGAAATATAATGATCTGCACCTAGTGAAGGGAAGCATTTAATGAAATCTCTTTCAGACATGGGAAACGAAGGTTTTTACTGCTTGTTGATAAAGTCATTCTCTTCTTACTAAGTGTACTGTTGGGAATGGAACAGAAAGCTCTTGTGTCTGATTGTTTCTTTTGCTGGAGTTAATGTTTTGAATACGTGTTTGGCTCTGGAATAAGTGTTTTATGTTATAGTCTGGTTGTGCCTGTGTGAAGAAGGAGTAATAGAACAATTTTGAGAGTCATCAGTCGGTTCAGGGGAAATGGAAATTATTAGTGGAAAAAATCCTGCAAATGTAGCTCAGGTTGCTACAGCCCCATCTGACCCTGAGCGATTGTTGGACCAGTGATGTTTTAACACAGGGCACTGCCCTCAGATATTTTATTTTGCTGTGGTGCTCTGCTGCTTGGCACATCCTGTTGAGCTGGATTAAACCTGCAGAAGAACCAGGGGGCCCCTTGGTTCCAGATGCAGTGTGACTGGTCACATTCAGAGGTTAGAAGAAGCCAGTGCTTTTTGCTGTTTTGAGCATGCATGACTGGGTGGCAGCTTTAAAGCCACCAGGACCCACCTGTGAAAGTGCCCTTAGAGATCGCTCTGAATGGAGGAGGAGAGAAACAGATTTGTGGTTTATTAGCAGTAGAAACCCTGAGAAGCAAAGCAATAGTTTTTTTCTTTTGTAGCTGATGCAAGGCTTCAGCAAGAGCACGCCAGTCCCTCCAGGAGCTGGCAGCTGCCAACTTGATTTCTCTGCCCCAGGCAAGAAAGACAGTAGAGCCATCCCCAACTTGCCATTATAATTTAGCTTAACGTGTGCTTTGTCTGCGCTTAGAACTGGGCATCAGTTTGGCTTTATGAGGAAGGTAATTCTAAAGTTTTGGGCTTTGTATTTGCTTTTTGCATGTTTGTTTGTTTTTTCAGCATTCCAAACCCAGCAACCCTCTCAAAATTTATTTATTTTATCCACTAGTAACGTGTCTTAATGTAATCATGATGTTGGAGGGTTTGTTTCATCTGCAGGTCTTCCCAATGCATTTCTCCTCTCCCGCCTTTTTTGCAGACAACATCCAGATTTTGGAAAGGTGAACACCACCTCCTTCCCCTTGCTCAGCAACAGGCTTGCACCATTCAACCTCCAGCTGGTAGGGAAGGAATTGTGGCAATTGTTTTAGTGGTTTGTTGTGAAGAACTCTCCTGTTCCCCTACTTGATCCTCCAGGGCAATTGAAGTTTGGGGAACAAAAAAGGATTGGACACACTGCAGATTTTTTTAATTTATTCCCCTTACAGAGTTGCAAGGGGAAAAGATGAGGTCTCCTTGTATTTTGGCTACAGTTCAGCTATTTCTTTCTGTCCTGTTCTGAGCATGGGACACTATATCCACCTTTGGCAGAAAGCGTTTAATAAGAGGATTTTATTGTAAGGAAAAACTGCACCATCTTCTCCGTACATTCCACTGCCTTTTTTTTTTTTTTTTTTTTTTGGTAATAGTTAGTCCTAGAGTGTAAGTGAAAATAGCAACCTGGCGGCCTGGAGACTGAGGTCATTTTCGTGTCCTCAGAACGGAGCCAACATGGCAGTGGAAAGCACTCAGTTCTGCCAGCTCGACTTCCATCCGACCTGGCGGGACTGCCTCAAAGGGAGAGGCTTTGTGTTCCCGTTGTACCCTCAGGCTGCCTGCTGAGACAACCACCTGTCAGAGGTATTTTTGAAAATGAGAGACAAGTTCTCAGAAGTTTTGAGCGCGCTTTCTAGTGCGGTGGTTGTTGCTTTTTTTCTTCTTGCAGGGGATCAGCATAAAGAATCTGTGAAATAGGATTGTGAGGGCACAGCACCGTTCCAGAAAGTCAGCTTTTTTCACAGCAGCAGCAAAAAGATACCTAGGGTCTGCACCACCTAGAGCTGCTAGCCAGTTCCAACAGCCATGTGTATTCCTGGAATGAAAGTCAGGAGGGTTGGTTGTGGGTGACTTATAATGGGAGAACATGCTCTGTATATGTTTCCTGCACCAAAAGAAATAAGAGAAATTAGGCCAGTGGTTTGGTAAATTATATGAAAAATAGACCTTGCTTGCTAATGGAGTGTGAAGAAGCTGATGTACTGAAGATGATCTATAATATTTCATATTTCTCTGAGGAGAAAAAATGATAAACTTGATGGTGTGTGATTTATTCGTGTTTCTGAAGGTAAAGAAGAATCCTATTTCACACTCTGAGACCAATATCAGGATTTACACTGGGATTTAGTGGTTGGGGTTTGTTATGAGTACTGTGGAGGAGAGAAGCAATGATTAATGATGGAGTTGGAAATGTCTACTTACAGACAGGATAGTTATGCAGAAACCACAGCCTTTTACACACACCTGTTTTACTGCTTCAAGAAACACAATGACAAATAAGTTAAATTTATTGGGGTTTGTTTTGGTGTTTTTTTGGTTTTGTTTTGTGGTTGCTCTGTTTCTTTGCTACCATTCTCTTTGCACATTCAGAGTTTTGCCCTTCACTGCAACAGAAGCACTCCAGTCCTGTTACTCTATTAGTCTGGTCTGTGCTGTATCTCTCTGGTGAACTGCTTATGAACAGGGTCATCAACGGCTTCTGTAATTTAGAAATTCAACTGACAGTTTCCTAGGACCGGGAGGGTTGCTTTTCTTTGTTCAGCTCCTGAAAGAGTGGACCTTCATCTGACTCTTGAGAGAGATCTCCATGATTCACAAAAGAGCACATCTTTTGCTTTTTGGCCTCATCACCAGCTGCTGCGATGCATGGTCTTGAAGATGAAGTACATGACAGAAAAGACCTTTGAAATCTGACATATCCTGTGTTAGGAAAAAAAAGTGGGGAAAGAAACAAACCCAAGACGTAGAGAGGAGCTTAGAAGGTAGGCCATGTGGGAGAACGTATGCTTTTTCGGGGGCGAAGTGGGGTGTCATGCATAGGGGAAAAAGTGTGGGCACAGAGACTTTGGGGTTCTTAAAGTTACTTTGCATTGTGCTTGTATCCACAAATTTTGACCTTCACAATCTATATTAAATTGTAGTCACTATCTGAACAAGGATGGAGTTGTAGAAACAATAGCACTGTTGGGTCAATCAAATGTAGATGAAACAAGGTCAGAGAAAAGAAAGGCCAAACTCAGACTGCCGACGGCAGCGGTCTGCGTGCTGCAGTAACCTGTCTCCTAAGACATGAAAGAAAGATGACAGATTTTGACTAGATTTTCCTCAATTCATGAAGAGGTAGCATGGCAGAAATTGCAAAGGTGCTTGAGAGAGAAGATGATAAGCAGTTGTTAAAAATTGTACTCTGGGTGTTGACATAATGGCAAGGGTATAGTTAGGTGAGCAGTTGGAGTGGGGCTTAATAGTACAGTATTTTAAAGGTTATGAGAAGTGGGAGAAAACTAAACCAAGTGGTGACACTGTATGTGTATTTTTCAGTGCCTGAAGCACCATTCTGAGTGTATTTGGAAAGGGCAAGTTCACAGATGTTAGGGCCAGAGGGCAAGCAGTGGTCTGCAAAACCTTTCACCTTTTGGGTCACTAGTTCAAAATTACCCTGCTTCATCTAAAAGTCATTGCCATCTGTTGGGTGGCTGCAGGCCAACGTGGAATAAATGAATGGCATCAATCCGAGCACAGACAACTGCAGAGGTATTATCACACATTAGGACCTCTTCTGAGGGCCTTGAGGTTAAAGGGGGTAAATGACCTGTCATGCCCCAAAAGAAGGTTCCCTCGCTGAGCAGTGAGTGCACGGGAGCGGTGGTGACGCTGCCACATTTACTTATTTTGTACATGAAAGGAGCAGTCGGGTGTCCGAGCCACATTCTTGTAACACTCTTCCCCAGCATTATGCTGTGGTGCTTTTAATATGCACCTGTGTATGTTTTCAAAGCTAAATATTTAAAATGAAGAAATTCAGGGATAAAACAGTGGTTAGGGCACACAGAGGGTGTGTGCACACGTGTTAGTGGGCAGACATCTTCCGCATGCAGTATGCTGACAGGTGTGGTGCTTGAGCAGGAAGATCCGTTCGTTCCTCACGTTGTCTGAGGAGAGTTCTTCCTGCAGCGGGGTGCCCGCTAAAGAGACCTTGGCCATAAGCACTGCTAGCTGACAGCTGGAAGACGTGCAGCGTGAGTTCATTTGTTTATTCTTATCTGGTAGCCTCAGAACAAACTGATGAACAGTGTGATTTGACAAGGTCGCGCTGAGGATTTGTGAGGATTAACCTATATGTGGCATTTACTGAGGAGATCAGACAGGTCATGAAGATTGGCATTAGGGAGTCTAAGAAGATCCTCTTTCTCTCCCCTCTCCCCTGAAAGCCTCAATCCAATTATTGTCTTATTTTTGACTCAATAAAAGCGAAATGAGCGTGTACTGTCCTCCACGTAAGAAGTGGGTGGTACTGTGACTTAAAAAGAGTATCAGGGCTGGGCTTCTAGTGCTCGGCCTTCCTGAGCTGCTTACCTGGCGTCATGAGATTATGCACGCAGTCGGTCTCGTCACAGCCGTTAATGGCCTTCTCAGTTTCTACCCCAGTACCTCCTTGTGGGAAGGGGAGAAAAAAGTTATCCTTGCGTGTTGAATGAAGCACTGATATAATGGATTTTGTTATTTACACTTGTGTATTCAGAGATAACACTGGAGTTTGAGGAAATGCCTTTGGAAGTTATTATAAAAACACATGGGCTAATTTTATAAAACACATCTTTCCTTCTGGGCAAATCAGCGTCTCTTTGTGTGCAGAATGCATAGCTAAACCGCACAGTGATGCTCCCTGTATTCATTACTTTTGCTAACACATGTCGGAGGGAAGGAACATGCTTTCTTTATCTATTTGTTCCCAAATATTCAATATCCAGACTATAAAGCAGTGTTGAATAGCCATCTATTTTATGTCGTCAGTTCTTTCTCTGTCAGGATGTTTCCTATATATACTGTTTCTTCTCCCTGCTTGCAAGATCACTGAAATGCCTTTCGCTGAATTATGTTTAGCACAGCCTATTTATTTTTCAGTAGCACTACGAGCACTGACTGTTTTATTGTGTAAGGTGCTGTATATCTCCTCAGCCGGAGCCAGACGTCCCTCTGAAGAACTTCCCGATCTCGCAGGCAGAGCCGGGGAGAGGCACGTTGCTCTTCTGCTGGCACGCAGGCACGAGGGGCTAGAGGCGCGTGACATGGCTGACTCGGTGTGCACAAGGAGCTATGACACAGCTGGGCACGGAAAGCGGGTTTTCAGTCTTGTATCAAAACACAAGACAAAAAAAACCACCAACAACAGAAAAAACCTTTCATTTAAGATAGTATAATACTCATTCAATCTCTTATCTATGCCAAGAGCTGCGGGAGGGGTGTTTCCCAGCAGTGGCCGAACTCTGAAGTGTGTTTCTCCCTGATCTGTGGTGCTGTGTCGCTGCTTGAATGGTGATGTACTCCCAGAAGGCTACCTGGGGAGGTGGTCGCTGGCTGGTGGGTGCGTGGAGGGGGACGGTGCTGCTCTCTGGGGGTCTCGGCCTGACCCCTGAAAGCCTTTTGGTTACTGGCAGGATTAGTGAGAAGAGGTGGAGCTGCGGGAGGGTGGATGGATTTATTGAGGTTTGCTGGAGCTCTGGCTACCGGACTGTGGGATTCATAAAGTGCTGTAAATTGTATTATCACTGATGGGGGGGTTAATTATTAATTTATTCTTTAATTAAAACTAATTGAAAATAATTTTGTAGGGTAGGAAGCCATTCATTAGGACACTGAGAAGGAAATGACTACATAAACTGGGCCGTGAGACATCATCTAAACCCAGATGATTGCTTTATTGATATTGCTGACTGAAGAAACCAGCTCCAAATGGCGCGTCTGCTTTACTGCAGCCCTGGTTAGGGGCTCTGGGCTTCAGGCTGGTGAATGCTGCCGGGGGAAGGCCTGGTGACAGGAAGGGTCCCCGCGGTCAGCTCTAGCCTGCCTGAATGTTCCTGACCAGCTTTGGCATCCCCGATTTACCTTTTTCATCTCCTTTTTGCCATATATCCCAGGGCCAGAGCTAGAACAGCAGCAGCCACCTCTCTCTGCCTACAAAGGAGAGTTTGGTTTGTGTGACGTTCTGGTGTGTCCCGTAGGAAGTTGCAAGGTTATGCCAGAAAAAACCAAATCTCTGTTAAATTAATTTGCCATTTTTGCTTTCTCAAAATGAAATCTGACAGGTTTTCACTTGTTTCCAAACACAGAGCTGCCACTCGGCTAGGTTTTAGTGTTCACCGGCCTGGCTCATGTTGTGGTGTGTGTCAAAGAGCTGCATATTCCAATTAACTTTTTATGATCCTGCACAAGGGGGAGATAAGTTAATCTGAACCAAATGTGCGGTTAGCACCGTGATACCTGCTGCTTCACTCAGCGAATCTAGATGACAATGCTTTTGGCTCCACAGAAAGGAGAGAGTAATTTCAACTCAAGGCTATATAGGAGAAACCTTGAATTGGATAGTTTAAGACAGTTTCCAATCTAAAAGAAATGCGGAGCAGATACACGACCCCCGAAAAATCCTGTAAGGTTTTTGAAATGTGTTCAGAAAATTTATTAAAACCATACAGCATGCTGTTTTAACAAATCAGGTCTTCCCCAAGAGCTTTCTTCACCTCAAGTTTCAACCCTCAGATTTTAGTGATTGCTCAGAGCCTGTTTGGGTGTCCTGTCTCCTTTGTGCAAGAGCATGTCAGACAGACGCGTGCTCTCAAGAAAGGATTGGACAGAGTTTGACATGGGCTGGGGATGAATTGGAGCATCCCCAGAAAGACTGATGATCGAGTGGTCTGTGACGGGTGCTTAATGCACTGCAAACACTGACTGTATCCTTAGTGTCATATTGATTACTTCTGAACGTAAATGAATGCCTGGTGGAATGTTTATTTTCTACTTAATAAAAATCACACAGAGAAAAATATTGCTGTTTCCTACTTGGCACCTAGTTCCTGCTCTCACTTACCTGACTGCTCTTTCTTGTATCGTCTTTTTTAATAGCCAAAGATAGAGTAATAAATGGTGATTGGTCTTAAATGAAATTAGCAGAACTGCTAGGTAATGCACCATAGTTTTCATTGAGTGAGGAAGCAGGTTTGAAAGAGTGGCATGAGTTGAAATAGGAAGCAAATTACCTTCTGCTTTCTTAAGGATGCTGTGAAAACCAATATTGAAATGCCTGTTTGTTCTCAGTCCCTACCCCCCACCCCGTGGCAGCTGTTCTTAACCCTTCTAAAAAGTCATAACCATCCTCTTTATGATCTATTCCTTTTTATAACATTTATGTTGCAGGGAAAGTTGTCTAGTTGTTTTAGTGATGCCTGGCTTCTCTTCCTGGCTCTGCTATTGTCTTTGGCCCTGATTCAGCAAAGCACTTAAGCACATGATTATCTTTACTTTTATGGGATGGTACATGTGTTTACAGCTAAGCATGTGCTTAAGTGCTTTGCTGAATCAGAGATTTTGTCTGTAACCTTGGATTTATGTCTCAACCTACTCACAAGTAAAATGAGCTTAATAGTTACCTCCAGTGATACTATGAAACGCGAGTAAAATACAGAACGGCTTGAGTTTTTCACCAAAGTAAAACCCAAATGTATAATATATTATATATTGCTTTGTTTCATTGTAAACAAGTCTGTAGTAGCTCTCTCCAGCTCGAGACATCTACTTTCTGACATTATCAGTAATCCATTACATATATTGTTCCCTCTAGCTTTGTTGTTCTTGTCTTCACAGTTTATTTGTCAAAACAGTGCTTTGTCACCTTTGGTGGTGTCTTTAGACACGTGGGTGTGTAATACAAAAAACTCTGCTCTCAAAGTCTGGGCTTGGAATTACAGCTCCTTTGAAATAAATTAGGATTGTGCATCTAAATCCCGTTGGCAGCTTGGAAAATGTCACCCTCTGGATTTATAATAATCTGCTGGGATTGGATGCTAGTGCTTGGCTGATACGACAAAAGATGCGACTTTTAAATCCTCACTAAAAAATCAGTTTTCTTTGGTTGATTTGCAGCATGCTCAGGAGGTGCCTGAGCACTGTTCAGGATTACCCGTGTCTGCCCATGGTTCAGTTTCCACGTGCTCGTTTCCTCAGAACCAAACCAGCGTTCAGCGTGCGGCACTCGGCTCCAGCCTGCATGGTGCCGAGGGAGGGGAGAGGAGGGGAGAGGAGAGGAGAGGATGAAGTGATCATGATGAGCTGATGATGATGATGATGATGGTGATGACACTAAAAGTACAATAAATAGAGATTAAAAAATGAGCATGCTTAATGCAGAGCTGCAATTCTAGCTCTCTGTTGTCTATCAAGAGAACTAATATTAATTGAACAATGCTCTAAAACTCTGTGGATCCATCGTTTGGATTTCAATAAAGAGAGAAAAGGGGAGAAGGAAGTGAGATGTTCTGCATCAGTATCAGGCAAGTTTGAATTGAATTCTCAGTTCATTCTTATGTCTCATGTTTTCTAAGCATCGAAACATTTGGAACAGGTCAACTTCAACCCTCTGAGCATGTGATTTCCTACGTGATCATCTCATTGTGTTGTCCAAAGCGAGAGCTGCATATACTAGGTGAGAAGAATGTCACTCTTAAGAGTATTAAGCTGATTTGCTGGTTACTCTGCATGGGTTTAAATGCTGGATCTTAAAAGTAGTAAGTTAGGAGAGAACCAAGTGTGTACTATGTTGGGGTATTAGAAAGCATTCAAGGGGTATAAGGAGAAAAGGCTCCATGTATTGCATGCATGTAAGATCGACATGTATCTTGTGTAAGTGATATCTTCAAAGAAAACTGAATTTTTTGCCTCTCCTATTAAACTGAAATTTCTTAAGACTCTTAAGAACTAAGTCAATATATTCTTTTTATATTCTTTTCTTCTCTTGGTTAACCAGATATTACCAGTGTTTCAGGAGTTTTTAATCTTGCTTCCAGTAATTACCAGGAATTGCAGTTACGCAGAGGTAGGGATCTGCAGAAGCCATCTTCTGCAAGTGGCATCTTTCAGATGCTGGATCACTCTGTATTGTCTGATGGCTTTTGATCGTGAGAGCTTTAGTAGTTACTTGGTCCTGGCTGAATTCCAGTTTGAGTTCCTGGTACTTCCAATTCAGTTTGGTAGTGTTCAGCTGCTGCCCATAATGCTGGTGCCCCTCCATAAAAACGCTTGGGAGTCCTGCTTACCTTCTCGCTGCAGCTGCAGGTGATTCCTCAGCAAAGTGAAGGTGATTCCTGATGTGTGAAATGCCGATGGAGGAAGAGCAGGGCCTTATTTGGGTTAGTGCTTTGTTGTAAAAAGAAGTTAATTCAGATTCATTAGAAGTGTGAATTTAGAGTGGGCTTGCAGAACTACGTTAAACTCTGGTGGACACTTACTCAAAGTTAAAATAGTGTTAATTCAATTGTGTTTATGTCCTAAATGACTTTCAAATTAGCCAGATGTTCTCTTGCAGTGGAGTTGGGATCATTTCAGAAATTCTCTGTTCCCAGCTGACAGTTACCAACAGCTTTATGTCTGTCACCCCTCCACAGCTGATACTTCCTCCAGTGGTGTTGCACTCCAGGAACCTGCAGTAACAGAGCACAGTGATTTCCCCATGTTTCTAGATTTTCTGTTTTTTGACAGGCCCAGAAGAACTGTCTTGCTTCTTCTCTTGGCCCTATTCTCCCTATCAGCTAAATTGCAATGTCTGACGGTACGAGCATGTCTGACCCCTTTCCATGCAAAGTGAAACAAGTTAGCTTAAACTGCTGCTGAAGGTGATTCATGCTGACCTGTTTTACTTCCCTCTGGAACAGGCCAGTTGAAGCAGTTGCATTAAAATTGGTTGCTGCACTTCAGCTGTAAGAGTGAGTAACCTCTTACACTGCTTGAATTACACCCCAGGAATACATACATAACCAAAGGAAGGGTTCTGTTCTTAGTAATTGTGTCCGCACAGAGGTTTAGCACTGTTCAATTAGCACACTTTACAGGTTTATTCAGATTAACTTCCACATTTGTAAGTGTGAACAGCAAGCCCATAATGACATTTGGCTCTGCAATTCAGCAGTTATTTTCTTAAAGCCAGTTCTTAGGTAATTGATATGGTTGCACTCTCACTCATCAGTAAGCATTCAGCTACAAGGATCAAGTTGGAATACATTTCTTTGTGCTTTCTAAAGTAGAAGAGAATTTTACACCTTTTTGAGTGTCATTCAGCTGTGTGTTATAGCTTTCTGGTGATGCCAGCTAGAACTAATTTTAATCTTACCAAGCCTGCCAGAAGATGATTATTTTGACATAGGAGTTCCAAGGAGCCTAAAGGAATTAGGTTCTTTTTAAAGACCTGATTTCATCTTCTGTGCACCTGTCTGCTTTGAGAACATTTGTATTTTAAGGCCCTCATTTTGTTTATCAGGTGCATCGATTTGTCCAGTCAAGCAGTACCCATAACAATCTGTAAGAATATCTCAATCTATAATGTTTTTTTTAATTTTAATTGAAGAGATGTTAAAGGGGAGCCAAAACAAAGAAGTTGCTACAGTGGCATATTAAGACCTGTCACAGCCAGGTAGCGGGGACATAAATGTCAGTGAGTCCTGATCAGTTGTGTAGTAGAGGGTGACAGAGTTAGTGCAGGAGCTTAAGAGAAGCGTAAAACAAAACTGCCATTAATCTTGCTTCAGTAGTCTTTCGGTATTTACCTTCATGTTTATTATTTCATATGATTTTCCCCTGCCATTCCTTAGAGAATATTATTAAATATAATGAATTCAGTTAGTTACAGGCCCCATATCCAGGCTTAGCCTTAGAAGCTCCAGCTTCCCTTTGATCTTCGACATACCAAAATGTGTGATTATGCTATAAAAAGATAATAGAGAGAACATCAAAGGAAAGTTGAAAAACGCCAATGTGGCTTAGTAACATAACAGCTTAAGAATAGCAGCATAACATGAAGACAACCCTAGTTATGTCTTAATGCATTTTAATATGTACTCTGCAAAAACACTGTAACACTAGTGTCTGCAAAATAGGAAGCTCTCACTTCTCCAGGAAATCTTTTCAAACAGAGGACATATTTGCAAGTTACATGTTACAGTCATGATAAGTTGGGTGGAAGAAGTTAGGTTCACCTGGTTGATCACTCTGGGGACTTTTTCAGTTCGTCACTGAGCTCCTGTCATTTCCCCTACCAGAGTTAGTCAGGGTTTTAACCTTTGAAGACAACAATAACTGTCTCCTGTGGGAACATCAAAGCTGGTTTTGGCCGAAAAGGTAATTCAGGTGTACTTACTGTACCTCAAGCTAAATGTCAAATGTGATTAAACATTGCTATCTTGTCTTGCTTTAAGTAACAAAGTACAGGAACTTAGGAGTGACTGCGAGCTCTTAGACATCTCTGTTTTGATTTTCTTTCTGTCTGAATGTAGCGCTCTCGCTCTCGGATGGCACAGCTCTTCTTCCTCAGGCAAATGCATCGTATTTGGGAGAGATGGGATGCAGGCAGACGGGAGTGTTTTATCATGTAAAAATCTCCCTTCTGTAAAGGACCGCCCCAAAAATAGTGTGTGATGTCTTCAACGCATCTGCAGCACTCTTATTTGCTTGTTACAGTACCTGTCCTTCATCCAAGGGTTTTACCTGCACTTAGCAATCTGTTCAGAGAAGCCCAGTGATGGCTGTCATTGAGAATTAACCCCATATTAAAATGCAAAATCTGAAAAATGGAAGGATAAAAGTGATCTTACCATGGCCTTACAGAAGGAGAGGGGCAGTGGCCCTGACACCTGCCCTAACCACTTCTCTGGGCCCACTGACAGCGCCCAGCATTTGCTGCTTCCAAAATCCTTGTTGATCACACTGTTGTTTACATGTGGACCCTTGGGCATTCAAGGGGTATCTTGTGTATCTTGTGAAGATTCTCAGATGGCATTAGTGATTTAGAACATCTCAATTCTAAGAAAAATGCCCCAAATAGCAAATAAGACCGGAGGTTTCGGATTTGTAGCCAAAGCTCAGCATCTAAAAATTAAGTTATTGGTTGCTTTTGAAAATCTCAACGTTTACTTATGTGGCCATACTTAGAAACGATGCATTTTTGCAAGTTTTACCAGGCTGAAGCAACTACAAAATTCAGCTTTTGCTGGAGTGTTTCCTGTCATCGTGGCCAGTGTTTGGAAATGCGCTGTATGGAGGAGCGAGCTAACATGCTTAACTTCTCCAGCAGCATTAAGCAAATATTTTTTCACGACAGGCATGATTATGTGTTTTTTTATGTATGCAGTAGGTAAAACCTTAATAACCAAGGTCTTTTGCCTTGAGGACAGGGAATTTGTATGGAACAAACCTGTGTTCGTATTCACTGCATGTTTCTGTGGATGTGCATTGGATTCCATTAAGAAATAACCAGTTGTATTTTTGTGATGAGGGTGGTATCCCTGTTTCTCTTTTTTAACAGTCTTCTGAACGTCTTTCAAAGGGCAGTGGAAAGCTGTCATACCCAGACACCTGAAAGTTCAAAAAATCAAGTTGTCTAAAGTTTTGATTTGCTTTGGTTTTGTTTTGTTTTTAATGCTTCTGTTAGCCACAAAACCTTTACAAGTGACCAAAACAGACTTAAAAGGACCAGAAGAATGATCTTGTGAGCTCCTTTGCTTTAGTTTGCTAGAACGGGAGAGGGCACACACAGCCTAGTTGCCCTTTAGTCCCTTCTCTCCCTTTTATGCTGTCCCCATCCGTGAGGGGATGGGCCCGATTTTCTACTCTGTTTTTCCTCATTCATATTAATTAATTTCTTAAGATCTGAAGAAACATGAGGCCACACTGTATTCAGTACTGTTTAGGAAAGACAATTTACAAGCTAAATAAAATGGATACTCCTTTTTTTGTTTATTTATTACAGGGAAACACCAGCTAGCTCAAGGTGTCTGGGGTACTGAGTACTGTGATAGTGCCTGGTGCCTCCATCTCAGCACAGTACCTCTTTCACAGCTGACTTTTGTCTTTCACTGGGGAATAAAAGATAGAAAATAGACATTTTAGGTTGAATTAATGGAGTAATGCTTTAGTTTTCTTGATTGTTTCAATTCCAGTTCTTAGATTTCCAGAAAGTTATTGATTTGTTCAGATCTGCTGTTGTGGTAGGCAGCCATCACAAGATACAGCTCTTAGGATTTTGAGATTTTTGCCTAGATTTTAAATAGAAAATGGAGAGTTGTGTTTCACTTTCTCTTTGTAACAGATAACCAAGCTAGAAATTTCAGGAGATGATCAGCCAAAGCAGTAAGCTGGGATGGGTTTTCCACTTGTAGAAGGAAAATGTCGTTTGTACTTAGGGTGAACTTATTTACAGTTCTTAAAGAAGCCATCCCCGTAGTTAAAGCATGACCATAACATCATTCTTCAGTTTCTTCTGAAACGCTGGGCCTGGTCCTGCACTGCTGCAGCGCAGCGGAGCACAGGGGCAGCGCTCAGGCGGGCAGCCGCGGCCGAGGAGGGAAACGAGGGAAATCCTCGGAGCCGCTGGCGTTTGTCCCTGCCCGCAGTGGGAGCAGGGCGCTGCCCGGCGCTGCAAGCACGCTGCCCCCTCTGCTGCGGGGCAGGGGGGTCAGGCTTTCACCTTGCGTTCCCCCTCAGACCTCCGGTTCGCAGAGAGATTCGTACTTGGCAGCTGGTGTTGCAAAATCAAAGCCCTTCCTAACAGGGCTGTCTGTGCCTTTTTAGCCTTTTGTGCCCATACATCCCTGCTATCTCCTCCGAGGCAGCGTTGAGATGCAGTTAGCTGTTGTTTTTAAGTACGATCGATGCAGTTCTAGTCTGCTGCTTTAATGAATTGTAGAATCATAAAATAATTCAGGTTGAAGGGACCTCAGGCGGTCTCTCGTCGAAGCTCCTGCTCAGGCAGGGTCGGCTGTGAGATCAGACCAGGTTCCTCAGGGCTCAATCCGGTCAGGGCTTAAAAACCATTGCTCCCCTCCGTCCCCTGGCCGTGCCACTGTTGGCACCCGGGGTGCCGTTGCCCTCCCCGTGGCCGGGCACGCTGCTGGCCCACGCGTGGCCAACGTGTGTCCCCCGGGGCTGTGCAGCAGAGCTGTCCCCAGCTGGTCGCCTTGCGAGGGGTTATTCCTTCTCTGTGAAGGCATGTGGAGACGTCCCTCACCCACCCATCTCATGCTCCAGATAGCTTCAGAGAAGTTTTTCTTTTCTTTAAATGCAAAATAAAGAAGTATGGAAAAAGAAAAAAAGATGATGTTTTGCTTGCTGCAAATGGCTGTGTAGAAGACATTCTCCTGCGTCCTGCCTCAGAACAAGGTAATTTCTGCCTTCCGGTGACAAATGAAGAACGCAGCTCAAATTCAGTGCTGCCTGGGCTTAGCGGGGATGCTCCTCAGTGAGCAGTACTCCGTCCCTCGCAGCTTGCAGAACCCGTTAAATATGAAAGTGCTATTCCCTTCCACCTTCCCCTTGAAGTCCTCATACCTCTTGAATGTCAACAGTGGCAATTTTAGTATTTTGATTCATGTATTTCTGCCAAGACGATGTGTTCAGAACAGGCACTGTAGTTACTGGACTTGGCTGTCTGAGACAGTCACTGAAAGCAAGACGGTAAAGAAAAACAAAAGCAACAGGATGTAGAAGAAAGGAGAGGCAGAAGATTGTGTTTTGAACAGTTCACATTCTCTTTTCTGCAGTTGCAGTTTTCTCTCTGTTGCTGGAGACGTGGCCTGTTAAACATGAGTGCAAACAATAGTTTGAGATTGAAAGAAAAGTAAAAATAGGCCAGGTTATATTAAAACTGCCTACATCTTAAGAGAGCGTTTTTATTAAGCCTTATACCTAAAGGGGTCTAATAGCATTCATGCCAATATGCAGTAGCTACAAGACTCCATTTTCTCTTTCTCTGTTCCTTGTTTTTGAGAAATGAGAACTGCGAGGCTGGGAGGAGACCTCAGAGATGCTGCAGATGAGGTCGTTGTGGCTTTAAGACCTGCAGTCAGTAGGTGGTAGTGAAGATACGGCAATGGGAGATGGGCAGGCAGTCTCCTAATGCCTCGTTAGCCACTTTGATTTTAGGTGGAGGATGGGCAAGGGGAGTGGGAAGAGCTGTGGTCTATTTGGGGAAAAAAATATCACAGCCTATTAGTTAGAAGCAATGAAATGGAGACAACTTCAGGGACTCCATTAAGTGCAGTGTGTTTAGGCAGACAGAGTCCCCAGGTGAGGAGTGCTATTCTAGAGGATTGTGTACTGCAAAATAATTGGACTTGGGAAATCAACTGGGCTTCAGTGGCCTCGTGTAGCCTGATACCAGGGAAGGAATGAGGGGGGACGTTTCCTTTTTCTTGCCATTTTTTTTCTTCTAGTCTAAAAGCTGCAGTGAATACAAGGAGGAAGCGTCATGCTAGATAGATTTACTGTCAATAGTTGTTTGAATAATACAAACAATGGCTATAATTAAATTTCATTTTGGCAGGGGAGTATTCAGAGCATGTCATCATAACACCAGCTTGTAGTATATTATTCTCTTGGCATCCTGGACTTTTCCTGTTGCATTCACTGAATAGAAATGATCCAGAATTCAATCAGAAAAGGCTGAATCTGCAGGGATGAGTGTTAATGCATTGATATGTCTAGAATCAGATTCTTAAATAAAACATCCCTGCTAGTTTATTTATTTGTTTATTAAAGAAGATAAATTGGAAATGGCAGAACAAGTTGAACTAGCGCAACTTTTTGCACCCAGAGCAATTGCTAGATAAAATTATGTTGACAATGTTACTGAAAGGCTCCAGCGCATATATGAATCACAAGTAATGGCTGTGTCATTTCTTTCAGGTGAGCAAAGTCACTGTTTAATATGGTAAAAGTCATGCCACGCTGAGCCCCAGCACTGCCATGAACGTGTATGGGAAGGGTGCTGTGTATTTCCATTGTCTCCCGATAACACCCTGACCAAATAGTGATATTTTATAAAACGCAACAGGGCTGAAGTGCAGGTTTTGTCTTGTCTAATGTGTTTTAAGAAATGTTGCGAGGCATTAGAATTACTCTGTAAGTGTAAGCCATAAAAATTACATGTTGGGACTGGTTCTCATTGATGCTGGGTGTGAATGAGAATCAGCCCCCGGTGCTTGTGGATCTGTAGATGTGTGGGAGCCCATCACTCACAGCGTTAACAATTGCAACGGTGAAAAGAGAAGCAGATTTGTTGTAACAAATGCCTAAGCCCCTCAATGCTCTTACTAGACATTTTCTCTGCTCTGCTATTGATAGCTGCAGAACCTCAGGTATTAATTTGGTCAGTGTAGGCAAGACTTCAGAAAATAATGCATTATTGAGTTAAAAGGCACAATATAAGATGCTATTGGATTAAGAATGTGTATGCTGTAGTGTAAGTTAATGGAACAGTAATAGTGAGAAGTGACCTTCTTCCCCTCCAGAAATGGAAAAAAAGCAACACTTAGCAGTAGAAAATAAGATGTGAACCTCTGAGAGTAAGGTCACTGCAACTCCCAGCATATGTGGCCCTGCAGTAATAAAAAGCTGTCCGTGGCAAACCAGTGCATCACTCGTTACTATTAGTGCATAAACAGGATCATATTATATCGCCCTGTTCCTCTAATAATAGCTAAGTACTTTGCAATGTGTCTCTTTCCTAAAATATGTCGCAAATTAAGAAAACACTTGTACAGAATGAAAAAGGAGCATATTATCTTAGTCAACAATAATCGTCCTTTTTTGTCTGTCTTAGATAAAGTCATTTATATGGCTTTCCTGTTTCACCAAGAATAAGAACAAAAGCACCCAACCCAAAGCAAGCAAAAAGAACAGAACTTCAGAAAAATGCAATCCAAGATTGTGTGTCCTGGGTGCAGGGCTATTTTTAGGCCAGCTAGAAGACGGCAATAATGAGTGTATGCATTTCCTCATTAAAATATCATTAGTGAAGGCTTTGTTCCTTCAAGATGTTGCAAACAAGGTTTATTGCATTGTGTTATGTCACTGTAGTTTACCAGTAGCCAGATGTTATATATGAGTTTAAAGATGCATAAACAGAATTGTCTGAACACAGTCTGGCCTTTATTAAAGCAAGAAACAGGTTGGCATTCAGATTATCGTATGTGTTTAAATAGTGTTGATCGCTGACAAGTGGTTGTTTGGCTATAGCTTCTCCTGGAAGACACTTGCTATCATTGCTCTAAATAAATTAGTGTTTCAATAATCAACTGAGAAAATACTACGAGCAATCACATTTGGCTACTTGTTCGCTGTGTAGAGGATTTAACTTCATATTGTGTATTTAAACACCGATGTTTACAAAGTTACCAAAAGCCCATGTTTTCCTGATTGTTAAAGAAAATAAATCAAACTTCAAGGAACCCTTGCATGACTTACCCATGATAACCCAAATATTTTAGATTCTCAGTGTGGATAACGTATTCTCAGTGTAAATTGCCGTTGCTTTATTCACTGTGTCTCTTGCCAGAGTATCTACCCCATATTGTTTAAAGTACACTTAACGGGCATGCTTTTCTGTAATAACTATCAGTCGGAGTCACATTTTACACTGTTATATCAGTATCTAGAAAAGTATTTTAAAAGAGAAGAAAATAGCATCTGGATTTAGAGTGTAGAAAATGCATTGGCAACAATTTCATCTTGAGCGATTCCTCAGCTCTAAAATGTCAATGTGGTGGATGACATTACTTTAAAAATTGACATCAGTCATGGTGTGCACGTTTGGATGTATGGGGGAAAGCAGTCCTCAGATGCACAAACACAGAAGCAATATATTTTGCTCTACTTAAAAACAAAAGCAATTATTCCAGTCTGAATCCCAGAGTTTTTCAAAATTTGAGTTTGAGGTTAATCCAAGGTTTTAATTTGAGCCAGTGTCAGAATGCCCAGAAGCATTTAGAGACAAGGTTCTTCATCACGCGGGCATGCCGGAGAGGAGAGTCACTGACAAATGTAATTGCTCTTTTTCTGTTTGCAACAGAAACCAGCTCCCTGAACTCTCAGCTCGTGTGTGCTGGCTGTGAAGGTATTGAATCAGTGCTTCGCTCCCTTTGCCCCTTCCAGCTAGCTCTTCTTGCCGGTACAGCGATCTTCCATGCAAAGTTTCTGAGATACCTTGTTGCTCAAATGAAAGTACTTTCTTACCGTGATTAGCATCTGCTTATGGGATGGGTTCTGTTTTTCATAATTAGATCCTAAGCAGAAATGCAAAGTCTGCTGCGTGAAAGGGTAATGAATCTTTATTGCACCGGTGCAAATCAGATTTGTGCAAAAGGCCCTTTGAAAACAGTAATAAGCAGAGACATGTATTAAGTCACCAAGATAAGCTTCTTGGTTTTATATTTTCCTTTATAAATGGGAATTATTACTACCCGGTGGATTTTGTGTGACCTTTCGTGCCACTCAGAAAGATTTTAGCCTTGACATTAAGTTTAGTACCTGCCAACCCCACCCTCCTCGCGGTCAAGCCTCTTAAAATATGTATTTTTGAAGGTACAGAAGTAGGGATGGGCTTTGTCTGCTTTCTTTGTGCGTCTTCAGTAGCAGTGAAAAGTGAGGAGGAAAGGAGCCACTTGAAATGTCCGAGATAGGATCTAATCAGCCATCCCGATGTCCATTTAGCACACGCTGTAACATTTTAAGCATCTCTTGGCCACTCTCTCAGAAGGGAAGGCTCATGTCATCCCTTGTATTTTCCCATTGTACACATCATTTCCTGGCGAATGCAGGATTTATTCCCCAGCTAAACCCTTCTTGACAGGTTTGTTATCTGTTCACCCGGTCGGCGAGCCCCTGAGAGGCAGAGCGTAGCTGTTAGAGAGGGAGCAGGAGAGGGGGAGGGAGGAGGGAGGAAGAAAGAGGACTGGGAAGCAGGGCAAGGAAATGTCAAGCGAGCTGCCAAGGATGGATATTATAGCTGCTGGGGACCTTAGAGAGTATCATGTGTCTTTTGTGTCTATTTTACAGTCAGTGCTTCATGTAAGATGGCAGTCTCGCCTGGACTGTGCTTAGTATTGATTTACTCCCAGGCAATGCACAGACCATTTTAGGAGTACATGGGAGACTAGAAAAAAATCTATCCCTCCCCCCAGCCTTCATTTTTTTCTATAAACAAACACATCTGAAGTGGTTTCTATTAAGTTCACCCTCCTTGTTGTTGCTTTATCGTTTTGTTTTGTTTTCTAAATTAACGGATGGTTTTATGGAAGGCAAATTCATCTTCTCTATGAACAAAAGATGCCTGGAAATTAATGTGGGTTATTGTCTTATATATGGACTTCAAATTCTGTGGCCTTCTTGGCTTTTAGAGAGAGAGAGCTCGTCTAACCCAACACCTTTTCCTGGACAAAACAACTGAGAAGTAGCAAAAAGGTACAAGCGTGTTGAGTTGGAGAACTTTTTTTTTTCATGTACACATAATGTATAGTCCTTATTATTTCCCTTCTGTTGTTTTCTGCAGTTGCTGTTCAGCACTTTGGTGCAGTATGTTAGATGGAAAAGGCAGCCGTATGGCTGTCTAAACAGCCAGCATCTGCTCGGCTGTTTGAACAAGCTTAGGCTGGGTGCACTTCCCTCTGGCAGCCTTGGTTCTCCTTCCCTGTTGCTGGGCCAGCGCGGAGGATCAGCATCTCAGCTCCGTAATTCTGCGGATAGTGAATTTTTGCATCTGGAGTATCCCGCTTAGGCTGTACCAGCGACTCTGCACCTGCGTCTCGGTGGTGTGTTTGCTCCAGGTGGGGCTGCTCCTGTGCTGGAGCGTTTCGGCGTTGTGTCAGGCTGAGCAAATCTGCACTGCAGGATCGGAGCTGGGTCGCTTCTCTGTGCCGGGTTGCATAGAGGCATACTGGTGCTGTTCACCCCTGGCAGCTGCAGATGTATTTTCACCACGTTAAATAGGAATAGAAGCATTGGTGCCCGTAAATACTGAATCTATTCACATTCATGCTCTTTTGGTATTTAGAGATGAAAATAAGTTAAAGGCTTTCAGTTTAAAGGATTACCAAGGTTCTCGCATTTTTCTGGGTTCTGAATTTAAGCAGGATTATTTTATCAAAGAGGGCCTTGTGTGTAGTAATGTGTGGGTTTTTTTAAGGCTATATTGAACATTGAGCATTCTCTGGGTGCAGCGAACTTAGATGATTCTGCTCTCTGGGAGCAGGCGAGTAGGAGTTTGACAGGCAGCCCCAGGGATGCGCACGCTGGGGACGGAGCGGGCTGGGCTGCGAGCACCATATGCTGTTCACAAAGTCTGCGTGGGGGAGGATAGTGCTGGGACGAGATGGGGTGTCCAGGGAAATGACGGGAAAAGGATCCGCGACTCTGCCTCGTCTCCCCACCTGCGGCGCTGGCAAGTCGTGCGAACGCTGGCTGCCCTGGGGGCGCGGGCGCTGGGCTGCCAGCCCTCGGTGTGCCCCCGCCGCTCCCCTAGCAGGTGGGGTGCCGGGCGGATTTCCACCGCGCTCCTGCAAGCACAGAGAGCCTACATCAGTTTCTGCTGCTAAAGAATATTGACAGATTTAATAGGAGGTCATTACAGTAGTGAAATATTCAGATTTAAAGGTAGAGACCAAGCAAACGTGTTCAAAGCGTTTCACATATGTTAATTAATTTAGCAAGCAATGCTTTTTTAATGAAGGCATGCAACACATTAGTGGCAAAACCTGAGAATAAAGAGAGTCCTGAGCTTTTTATTTTTAGTTTTGTAAGAAACTATGACACCTTCCTGAAAAATTCCTTTGGAGGGATGCAGTACAAGGAGTTAAGTAGAGAGATGTTACCAAAACACTCCACTGCTCTGTATTAGAGTACCACGCATCCTTTCTCTTTCCCCTTTTAGAAGTGAGAACAATTTGTTTCAAAGTCTCATTATTTCTAACTGGCTGCCTCATTAAGCAAGTACTGTGACGGCAGCAGAGTCTGTGATTATAAACACCAGGACAATATGTTACTGTGTTTGTAACTCCACACATAGAAGAAAAAGAAATGTTTTTCCACCCTTCTGTGTCTAGTCAAGTTTTTTTTCCTCCTCCCTTCCCTCAATCCCTCCCAAGCTAGTTCTAATACTAAAGCATGTCACTTATAATCTGCTAATTAAATCATTTCACTCCATTTTATATAATTTTTAATTTAGCATTCATTTTCAACTTAGCTTTTGGCTTCATTTACTGATAATAAACAGCATTGCACACAACACATGTTCCTCAAAACAGTCATTCACACACATACAGATGCCAGTAATTTTGCCAGTATGCCATGCGTATAAATATTAAATATAACATCCCACCCTCATTTTACCCGTGATTGAATGTGCATGTTGCTGTTTCATAGTACGATACACTGTAATAAGGCAAAACATGACAAATTTGGATGAAGAGGCTTCAGTTCTCTGTTGTTCGCTAACCCTGGACCTTTGAAAATGTGCTGGGTTTACTGCACTACGCTGGCACTGGGGCAGCTCTGCCCTGCCTGAATAATAGGATTTGACTTGACTTTGTTGTTGGTCCATTAGCTGGTTTTAACACGTCCATCTGCTGGTCTTTTTTTGACCATTAGGAGGTGGATTGATGACCCAGAGTTTGAAAGGATGACATTTATGGTACCAGCCTTTGTCTGCTGGGGGCCAGACCGTCAGCTCAGAGCTGGCATCCAGGTGACAGTCCAGCGGACTAAACTTAGCGGGGGTTCAAGAGCTTCCGAGGCCTGATTGTACCCATCTCAAGTTGAGCACAGATTTTTAAAGCTTAGGTCATTTTAAAAAAACGTTTTAAAGTTAAAGCCCCTTCATTTGGGGCTTTTCTTAAGACACCCCTGATATTTTATTTTAACCAATGCTGAGTACTTTTAGGTTTCACTAGAGGTGTGAATATTCAGAATATGTGAAAGCTGAGCCCTGCTATCCGGAGATTACCACCCACCTCTGGAAAACTGCTTTTTTTTTTCTTGAATCATAAAAGTCCTGACATGATCAGCGTACCTTTTCATGCTTTATACAATAACGTAAGTTGCACGCGTGATAGCAAGCGCTTCCTCATCAGTGCTGCGCTTCGTGTGATCGGTGCTGTTATGTATTTCATGCTGCATGTTACAATATGTCTCACAGTCTGCCAGTACATGCTGTGCCGTAGCATGTTGCATGCCGGTGCAGTGACAAAAAAGGGAGAGAGCTGCTGTAACGATCAAGACATCAGCCAGTGGAAGATAAAGGCAGCACGTTAATTTCTGGTGCTCCAGAATATATGTCCAGGCATCCAGGGTTTACAAGGTATCCAGCCTCCTATTTGTAAAGGCAGAGCAAAGAAAAAGAGCCAGGAGTCACTAGTGATAGTATATGGCAGTGCTTTGAAGAGCACTGCAGGGAAGGCAAAAAGGTAAAGCTCCCCCTCATTTATTTGAGCTTGTGAAAATTGCCATTGCTGCTGGATCTGCAGCTACAGAAATGGATTTTCTCAGGCTGCAAGGTCAACGCGCCTCCCACCGCTCCCACCCCAGCCAGTGTGTAACAGGAGAGAAGTAATATCACATACAAGATGTGCTGCTGGTACTTGCTGTTCTGTTAATTAATCACCAAACCACTTTCCATTATTTCCTTTTAATTATAACATTATTTGACCATTCAGATTTGTACTGATTAAACCATCATTTAATTGACAAAGTGTACCGTAACGCTAATGTTTCCTGTCAGTTTAAATTACACACGTGGCACCTAGTTTTCTGCTGCCACAGATTAAAGGGAAAGTGGCCTTCGCACCAGCCCGCATCGGCGCTAGCAGCGGTGTATCACTGCGACCTAGCAATCACCGTACCCCAGCTTGAAAGTAATAATGATAGGCATAATTAGAAACTAAGAAAAAAAGCTGTACGTCACAGAGAAATAGACCTGAATGTCATCATCAGTTATATTAAAGCAGCATCTGCTGCAGAGAGTTCCTCTGGAAATCAGGACGAGAAAATCTATTAAGATTTCCAGGAGTGCTTGGTACCACGTTTCCTTGTTATTTTGCTCATCATATTATATTATTTTTAACCGAGTGAAACATTAGCCTGTCTGTCTTTTCTCAATCTCTCTCTCTCTCTCTCTCTCTTTTTTAACAGATTTGTTTTCCGCTCAATTAGACTTGTGATCACAAGAACACAAAGTAGTATTTTTCTCCTTCTGGAAAGACTCTTATAGTGTGATGGGCAAATTGTCAGGAATAATTATACCAAATGGTGGGAAAAAAAATTGATGGAAAAGATCTCTCCCTGCTAGTGATACGTTTTATTTAAGACACAGTGAACATCAAGCACATTTGTGACAAGGTGAAACTGGCAAGTGGAGCTCTGCCATGGTTTTATTTTTAATTGCTAGTAAACTAATTAGACGGCACAAAATGTCGTATAAACCACACATACTTGCACACAAAACCTAACAAAGCGGATTGTGTTTTTCAATAAAAGAAAAGAACGGGGCATGAATTAAATGTGAAGCAAAGAAATATTACAGACACTTTAACGTGCCACCTGTCCTGCCAGAAGGGCTTGAGATTTTTGTCATTGTTGCTGCTGGGTTATTTTGAAGGGATTTGAAGTTATTTGCTGCTATTCATTCAGCAAATCAAGCAGTTCCCTCCAGCATCAGGTCTAGTGATGACTTTACTCTGTTTCCCTATTTATGGTTCCAGGTGAGCGTACCTTGGCACATTATCATAGCGTACAGTTGGGTGAGTGGACATTAGCAGCTGAAGACAGCCAGTATAAGACAGAATTTTGTCTTTAACCTTCACAATTCATCTGGGCTCAGATCTTAAAAGCAGGAATGTTGGAGCATAAGGCTTTTGTCAAATGGGGGCTAATCTCTTGATTTTTTTCTCTGAATTTTAGTGGAAGACAGCAAAGGTCAGGCTCCTCAGTGGCACAAATAACTTATGGAAATAGAAGCTGGGCTTTAGATTACCAACACTGAGGTTTTTCTGTGTAGTTTAAATTTTCAGAAAACTCCGATGTGAAGTGCCAGTGATTGGTATAGTTTTTAATCCTTCCAAGGATTTTTGTTTTTTAATGTCTTCATAGTTTTCAGCTTGCGAGTCTAAGAAAAAAATACATTCTGATGTAAATCCATTTAAATCGGTGGAGTAAACTGGAATTTGTTGGCATGGTGGAGTAGTATTTATCCTACCTTTTTCCGAACATAATAGACCAGATGTTCATTTGTCACAAATGAGTAAATTCCTTGAATTCAGTGGAACTACATTGCTTTACACTATCTTGTATGTACAGAAATAGCATCTTCCCTGTGTGGGGTCTGTGATCAGCATATCAGTTGTATCTGCATCTCCTATTTTTAAGTGACATTCGATTGATTTTAGAATTCTCAACTTAGAGTAAATATTTCCCCCACTTGGACTGTCTTACAAAGTAACCACACGGTCGTCATAACTCGGTTATTTCTGGCCATGGAAATATCTTATAGATAGACATTTGGCATTCCTCCTGCAAATACGACATCTGCCTGTCTGCCCGTGTGTTAGGAATACTGATGGGACACTGAACATGCTTCCGTATTTACGTGATGTGGCCCTCCATGGATTGATCAGTTTACAATTAATAAAGCAAATTATCTGTATACCTTGGATATCACTTTGTAGTTTTCCACTGTTCAAAATAAGATAGGTTTTGCTGATCTTTTTTATGTTCACTGTATAACAAGTTTTCAGTGTAAATTGACTTATTCCTGTTGAGATGTTAAAAATACAGTGCAAGCACTGTATTTTTACTCCAGTGACCAGAAGAGATCATGAGGTGTGTACAGTAACCTTATCTGTAACTTTTTAAATGTTCACATTTGTGTAAACAAGAAACTGACTTCATACCAGAGACACAGTCACAAATGGAATTAACTTTCCCTATTCTATTTGCAGTGGAAATCTAAGGGAGCAGTGTAATTTTGCTTAAATATATGGAGAAAAAAAACATAGTGTTTGTCTGTAAGTTAGGAAAAGGCTTGGAGTGAGTTATTGATGGAATATTTATTCCAAAGTGAAACTTTTATTGAAGTCCCTAAACAAATTAATAGCTTTTGAGTACCTTTTAAGTACTTGTTTTAACAACCCGTTTAGTAACCCGTTATGGCTCCCTAAGCTAGTTTTTAAATGGCCAAAATATTTATTTGACGCTTACTGTATCAGACCTTCTGCTGAACAGCAGTACTTTTGTATCAGTGCTGAAACTCCGTAATTTCTGTGGTTTTATCTTTTCTCAGTGTATGGAGTTTTGTGGGGTTTTGGTGTATGTTGCATGGAGGAGTTTGACAGCAGACCTCCGTATCAGTTCAGTGCAGAGGCTATGAAAGACTTCAATTTGTAAAAAACAGGAAAACCTGCCTGCCTTATGTGAAAATCTATGGATTGATTCCATCTATATGTTCATTTCCCTTTTATTTACAAATGCGGATATGTTTGTCATAAATAGGATCCTTGTTTCCAGCTTCTCCTCGCTTGTATACAAATCCCTTGGTTCATTTATGGAGACACATGCTGGAGTTCAGGCTAAATAGCAAAAAGGCCAAACCCGACGTGTGTGAAGTAAAGGGCGCTCGGTTCCTGCGTGCAGGCTCCCATCGCAGGGTGAGGCTCCATCCCTCTGGTTAAGGTGAACGTCGTGACTTCCCACCAGGAGTCGATTTGGGTTTTTCTGTTAGACTAAGGCAGTGCCTTGCCTGCATGGTACCGAATCCCGTGGAGTATTTATTCAGGTACCATCCTTGGGTCGATGGAAAAACAAAGCACACCGGGAATCGTGCAGCTCACTTGGGCCAAGGCAGATGAAGCTTCATAGGTCTTGCAGAGTCACTGGGGAAGCACCGGCACCAAATAAAATACCTCTAATTGTCTCCTAGAGGAGCTGGCTCCTCTGGCTGCAGCCAGGCTAAGGTAGCATCGGGGAGTGCCGTCCTTGGAGACGACTCGAATTGGTGAAGGAAATCTTTGGTGCAGGAGGAAATGGGACCCTTAGGACTGAATCCTCCTTCGTCATCTGTGCTGAGAGCTTGGTTCAGTCCCTCCTGTGGCCTGCGGGCCGGCAACTGTGTGAGCTGAGGCGGCCGCAGGGGAAAGGCTTTGTGCTTTTCCTTTGTGCTCAGGGTGTGAGGGCCCGGAAGGGCAGCGGGAGCATTTTTCCCAGCTGCACTGGATCAGGGATCGGTGTCTGGAAGGACAACGGAGACTCGGAAGCGCCATCCCCTGCCTGGCCAGCCCTGATGTGCAGCTGGATTTTCTGGGGTTGTTACGGAAGGGAAGAAAGATTCTCCCTGTCCTGAAGCACCATTTGTTGCCTCTGTTCCTTATTCCTGATTCTTTTTTGTGATACTGAGGGATCAAAAGTTTTCCCATGGATTTTCTTAACAAAATACTGACTTGCATGATTTACATCAAACTGGCAGAAGTGACTGCATAGCTCTAAACAGTCCCGACTAGATTAAGTATATACAATTACAGCTCCAAACCAAGTCCTTTTAGATTTAGAAAAGAAAAAGGGGACAGTCACAAGTTACCTTTAAGTGTGTCTTTACTTGCTTACTTATCTAAATGGGTACGTATTTACTTCTGAACAACTGAAGGTTCTTCAAGCTACCAAGAAGCGTAGCTCCTTGACGGGACACCCTGAGGATCCCTCCGGAGCACAGGCTGGCTGCCTTGGTGGAGCCCGGCGCAGCGAGGGGCTCGTTTCTTGGACGTGTTGCTGTACAGGACGAAATGCTGCCTGGCACGAGCCCGTGCTTGCACAACTATGTTTGGTTGTAGGATTCTCAGCGTCTTCCACAGAATAGGATCAGGGCCTTCACCCTCTCTGTGAAAATCAAGGAAGTTGTCTGTTTTGTTGGAAAAAATGAGTGTGGAGAGCTGTGTTTGCCTTATATAAAGGAAACAGAACTGAGAGCTGGGAAATGCAGAAACCATTGTAAAAACAGACCATTTAAAATGGAAAGTATTTAACATTTTCGATGGAAAATGGACTTTCCATGTAGTTTCTGTTGCCAGAATCCTATTGCAATGATTGTTGCAAAGCTAACAGACAAATCTGAAGCCTGTGAATTTTGTTTTTAGGCTGCTACAACTGCAGTTCCCCAAAGGGCTTGGAATGGTGTGTAATTTCTTTTACCTACCAACGCTGCTGTGGACGACAGTAGGTATTAAGTATGGGTGACATTAACGTCGTGAGAAAACAGTACTGTACATTCCCAGGAAATAATAAATATACATATTACCAGAAACCACATGAAGAAAAAGCATTATACTTTAAGTATTTATTTTCAAATTAAACCTAGAAACTCCGTCTAGCATAAAAGAAAGGCAGAAGAGTTCAGCTCACTACGTTCTGTCGCGTTCTGTCTTACGTGGTGTGGGAGAGATCACCCGGAGGTTACAGACCCAAGGGACAGGTAGGAACGCACGTGGAGCTGCGCTCTGGCAGTGCTCGTGCACGCTGTCTGAGAGGCTGGCTAAAGGAAAGCCATATTTTTCATTTTCAGACAGGTCCTTTCAGTCATTTTGACTGTTGCTGTTCTTGTTGTTGTGTTTGTTTTTTTATTGATAGTGCCTCAGTTGACTTTTTTTCCTTCTTTTCTGTGTATATGTCCTGGGAATAATGTTTATGGTCTCATCTTTACTGTCTGGAAGGTTGTCATCGTTGCTTTGTCATGATCTTAATATGTCACCCATATTTGACTACTGCATATATGTGCCACCTGCAGGAAATGATAGCCCATTCAGAGTAAATAGGGTAAGCTGCACCTTGGATAGGTTGAATGTAAACTCCGTGTGCTCGGCACTTTAGCCATGTCTGCTAGCGTTGAGGTCCTGGCTGTATTCTCACTACTTTGTAAAACCTGTTTTTAGGAGTTTGTAAGAGGAAGGAGCCCTAAAAACATTCGCGGCAATGAAAGTTGGCTTAGAATGTCTCTGTCTGGCTTATTTTTAGTTTATTTTCTTAAACTTAAAGGGGATCTTTTTTCCTTAAATGAAAGAAAGTAAGAGAATTTAACAATTTCGGGAGTTCGGTTTTCTGTTCGTACCCACAGCTGTGTTTTTAACAGGAAAACTTAAAAATGGTTCTACTTTCCTCACTAACTACTTTAATATGAACCTATTCTTTCTTTAGTCAGGTGTCTTCACCAGATATTTTCTAAAATTAAATGTATTCTACCTTTTTAGTTTTTTCTTTCAGCCCAGTGTCGTTTATTGTAACTGATAAGTTAAAACAAAACTGCCATTATGGGAAATAAAATACAGGAATGGAATTTACAGTTTTTTTTGAAGAGGAGGTTTATTGAGATGATCCTGTTAACAGGGCCCCGTATGCAGAAGTCAGGAATAATTGCTTTTTTCAACTGGCAAGGTAGTTTGAAAAAATACAAAATAAATACGTAAGAATGAGTTTGTTAGATGTTTTCTTGGTTCTGATTCTCAATCAAGTGTGATGCATGGGAAGGTAAATTAGGAAAGAAAAAATACATAGTACAGGTACCAGATAAACAGTGTCATCAGCCTCTGGGTGGCAGCTGGCTGAACTTCATTTTTCCTGGGAATTTGGTGCGTTTGTCCCATCTTGAGACCAGGGCCCGACTTCTGTTAGTGTGTGTGTGAGCTAAGAGTACCTCTGCAGTGCTGGACTGGGCTTAATTTTTCTGCCTCTGTTTTCTGCCCCTGGATGCTGTGAGCAGAAGTCCACTCTGAGACTG
The DNA here is from genome assembly GCA_013399115.1 of Anseranas semipalmata. Lineage (NCBI taxonomy): Eukaryota > Metazoa > Chordata > Aves > Anseriformes > Anseranatidae > Anseranas > Anseranas semipalmata. The sequence continues at coordinate 131,293 of VXAA01005063.1, read as the reverse complement.
GACACCTTTTTTGAAGCAAGGTATTTTTTAGTGAGAACAAACCATTACTTGGTAAACGATGTAAAGACTAGAGTGTTGTTTTTTTTTTGTTTTATCGTTGTCTTCTACACCAGTAACCCTATATGCCTTATATTCCTGTGGTGTTACAATGCTGCAGGGTCTACAGAGCGTTTTGTTCCCTCAAGCCACCATCTATTTCCATTCCCCCAGAGAGTCTTTTACCTCGGTGGTGCATCGGCCCTTAGATATTCCAGATCCTAACAGGTTCCTACTCTTGGAAGAGAGCTGCATAATGTCAAGCTGAAGCATGAAAGTTGGCCATCGTCCCATAATTGCCCTCCAAGGGTCTGGTCGGAAGTTGTATAGTCATGATGGTGTTTTCCTGCTTGCTTTTCCGACTTAAGTTAGAGTAGTATACTCCTACAGGAAATTCTAATGAGCCAATATAATTATATAGTAATTTTACCTTCCTGACAAGGTCACACAGAGTGCTAACACAATTATCAAATATTGGTATTCCTAGATTACATAATAGCGCCACACCTAGCAAAAACTGTTTTGATCCTTTGTTTTTTTTTCCTTTTGTTAGACTATGCCTTAGATGAAGTAGTTTTTGATGCTGCCACCCAGGAAGAAGGCAATACAAAGGAACAGTTATCTTAAAATCTGTCTTATTCTTTTGGTTAGCTGTCTGTGAAGCTGGAAATATTAGGCATAAATTTTGTCTTTTTTTTTTTAAATGGAATCAGACATGCTGTATTCATTTTAACATGTTAATGAGTACCCAACCGTGACAGGACAGAATATTCATGACATCTATTAAATATCTGACAATAGGAAGTATGTTAAATACTGTTCAGTATCTGCTCGGGGCATGTGAGGACTTGGGTTTTGCCTTGCTGGTATCTTGCTTACTTAAGGCACTTCAGTGAAATTTGTAGCTGGTAAGTGGGCCGTGCAGCCCCTTGGATGGCATTCAGGAGCTGCTTTCTGCATTTCGGAAATGTTCGCCTCGGATGTGTTTATTGGCTACAGTGGATCGTAATTCGAGAGGAAGGTGGAGTTCCAAGAAATTACAGTTACAAAATTAACAGCAAGTAAGGGGGTTTTGTTCATTTTTTAAGCTCAAAAAAAAGTGATTCCTCGGGTGGGACTTGGGAAGGATTTGGCGTTGATTCCTATCAACAAGAAGAGTGTCTCCAGCTGTTACAGTAAATACTAAAAATAAAGAAGAGTTTTAGGAAGGAACCATCAAGAATCCAGACTTAAGTGAGGCTATAAATCTTGCGTGACAGGAGGAAAGTTTATTTGGTGGAGGTTTATCCTGCGACTTTGAGATATTTATGTCTTTTCCTCTGAAACAGATTGGAGACAGGAGGTTAGGCTGGAAGGACTATTATCCCGACCTGTTTTGGCTGTTCTTCTGACCCTGAAAGTCTTGAACACGTAATTTCATGTGTCCAGGATGATATCAGTAAGGCGCATGGAGTGTTAAATAGGAAAGTTGAAGCTTAAGTGTCATCACTGCTATCATAGAGATAAGTGTTTCTGCAAAGAGGTTTTTTAATCTGCTGATAAGGATAATATGACATCTGAGCACAGGGCAGCAGAAGGGCAGGGAGAGAAAGAAAGAAGTGGGTAAACAGTCCAGTGTAATTGAAGCCTGGCCTTGAAATCTTTGAACTCTGCAGCAGCCAACTTTGGGGATGGAATTGCAATCTGATAAACTTGCAGGTTTTGAACTGAATCTTCAGCTTTTCATCAAAAGTTCATTTTTCCATTTGCAAAGTAGTTCTTTTTCTGCCTGCAAACAGAGTTGAGTTACGATTGCATCTGCATTTTGTTGTTTGTTTTAATGGGGATACTACCAGAAGTTCAGTAAGGATTTCTGGAAGTTATTTCTTTCATTGCGAAGGATCCATAGTTGTGAGGCTGCTTTTTAGCTTGGATAGCACAGCTATTCAAGGCACATTAAGCTTTCACTAACAAAACCATGTGTGAAATACAGTTGGAGACCTGTATCAGTATCGGCATTGACAACTGCACTGTCTGCTCCATAGATGCATTTGAAACATACGTTGTGTCAGTCCTGCAACAAGTGATGATTCATTTGACGATTACGAGGTAAATAATTTACACAGAAATCAAAGTTTTGTGTCTTCTCCCACAGAACTCAGTACCCGGGGAATTATAGAAGTTAATTTAGGTGTCAAATTTCTAGAATTTCAAGCATGAAGAAATGGATTTTTTGCTGTCAGGGTAATAATCTACTTAATATTTCTACTGAAATAATAATTAAAAGTCTTGATCAGAATGGTCCTCAGTGTTCTAGACTCTGTGCAACTTGGTAAGAAGTTGCTGACTATTTAAAAATTGCTCACAATAAAAAAATTTATCATTCAGAGTTACAGCCCTTCAGGAGTCTCAAAGATCTTTTCAGACATAAATTGATTCTGTCAACTTCTCAGAGAAATAACAAAGTAAGAATTCAATAACAACCAGAATTCAGAACTGGCCTAATGCTTCGTCCACTGAATGGTAAAATTTTCATTAATTTTCAGAAGCAGAGGTGGCAGAATGATGAATGCCTTTAGAAATCTCCAAACCTGCCCAGGATCACACAGGAAATCTGTGAAAACATTTATTAACAGGAATTAAAACTTCATCCCTACAGTCAACATGGTACCTTAAAGGAAATTTAGTCTTTTCCCTATGAAATAAGAGAGAGGAACAGGTTGAAAATGGGCGGTTTTGAAGCTGGAAGCTGTATGTCACTTCGGCGTCTCAGTTGCTCAGAAATTCATTTCATGCTGCTCGGAGCGCCTTTGGTCTCTCCCAGGATGGGCAGTGCCTGCTGTTTGCAAAGCTTCCCCCCTTCTGTCCTGCTCTGAAGTCGCAGTGCAATGGCTGTGTGTGTCTGCAATTCTGACTGCTTCCAAACAGCTGCCTGGGTCTTGCTTGCTTCTTCGTTTTAACCTCTAGTCAGTATTTACGGTGGACAAAGATGTTGGAAAGCACCTTTCAGAGAAGCAGCTGTGAAGAAAGCTGGAACGTCCTGCAAGGACATGTACGTAACAAAAACGTGTTCTCATTGTATACAAAAAGCTGTAAGTACCTTCAGCAGCATAAGGGGTGTGTTTGTATGGCTCAGTGTAGCACCGATTAGAGATTCCTGATGGCACTAAGTAAGCTGTTCTTCCCTCCCGAGACAGCGAAGTGTAATGATAACTTCTGGTGCTGGGAGCAGTGTGAGCGTGTTAGCAGGGTGCTCCGTGCAGGCTTATGGAAAATCCTGCTTCTAGGAACTTCCACATACGCAGTGCTATTGCAAGCTCCACGTGTGGTCAGGCCAGACAGCTAGCCGCAGTCACTGCAATGCCAGATTGATGCCAGGAGATGGAGGAGCAAAGGGATGCACCATCCAGAGAGCAAGGCAGAAACGCAGATGTCGAAGTTAGGTTGGGAAGCCCCCTGTGAAAGGCAGAGTCTGTGAGGAGGAGGAGGGAGCTAGAACAAGGTTAGGAGGGCTGTTCGGGAGCAAGATCAAGGATGGACAGACTAAGGAAGTGAAGCAGAAACTTGGATTGAGGCCAGACAACCTTGATACGTATGGTCATGCAGGAGGCAGCATCAGGTAACAGGTCGAGACAAGAAGTAGACTTATGAAAAAAAACAACCACCAGGGACAAGAACCAGTGCTGCCTAGTGTAAACTAGTTTTCCAGATCTCTCTTGGTGTCTGGTCCACAGACAGAATTGCCTCCAAAGAAGGACCCATCCTATCTTTAAGCTATGGATCTGTGACAGGTGAGTTTAGCTAGCCTCTGGTGTCCGGCTCTTTTCTGTTGTCTGTAGAGAAAACTCAGATGACTAGTTTGGATTAGACATTTAAATTTTGAATGGTTAAAGGTAGCTGACATGAATTACGCTGTTAAGGCTGGGTGGCCACGTGTTCATCTGGATTTGAATCGTACTGTGATAATATATTAAAATATTATCTTGAGGAAAAGAACTGAATGGAAGGGTTGATGAAACCTGCAGTTCTTCTGGAGATAAATTATAGGCACAGCCTGCTGAAAATCAGTAGTTTTGGAGTTACTGTGTACATTTAAAAGTTCCATTCATGGCAAACATACAAAGAGTGTTGCAGCGTGGCATCGTGGTATTACGTTGTCACTAGGGAGTCCAGTCACTGGTGAGTGTTAAGATCAGGCACCACTGCAGTGTGTATCGGGGATACGATATAAGCAAGAGAAGAAAGCAGTCATAACAGCATATTAAAACAAGTATTGTTAGATAAATGCAGCATACTGTTGCTGCCAAGTATTTCTTTGTTATGTAATTTGTCATACTGCTTACAGCCAACTCATCGTCAGCATGTAGCTGCATATTCACAGTAGTTTTCCCAGTGAGGGTCAGGGCCTCTGGATTTCTTTAGAACTAGTTGGAAGTCAGTAATCCTGTCTCCTGGCTTTGGAGATAGAGGAAATAGTTATAAAATTCAAATTAGCAGAAAATCTTCTGTGGCAAGTAGTTATCTCACTTACCTTTAGTAAGATGCAAGTTTCTCTAAGTATTTTTACTGATTCTACTATATTTTAAATACTAAATACTCTATTTTTTATTTATGATTTGAAACTAAGCCAAAACTGCATCAGTCCAACAGGGACATTTAATCTTGGAAAACCTGCCTTGTCTGTTGTCACCCCCAGTCATACTGATCTGGAGGTCTGACTCCATTTCTGCTGCTTCTTGTAACCGTGCACTCACGTTTAGAATTTGCCTGTCGATCTGTATCTGTCTGACTTCAGGCCCAGTTCATTTGTGTGTTTATATATAAACTGAAATGTAACACAGTGGGTGATTCCCAGTCCACGGGCAACTATGTTAGAAGTGGTTTTTAAGAGGTAGGTACAGTTCCATCACTGAGAATAAAGACAGAGTCCTTTACAAAAGCCCCTCCTTGTAGCTCGACTTTGTCAGGCAGAAGTCGTCCCTGGCTGACATCCCCAATAACTCAAACCTTCAGAAATTCTTGAAACCGACACTACTAACTGCGCTGCTAAAAAGAGGACCCTTGTCTTCTGCTCACATGATATGCTAGCTGTGTCCAAAGTGTAATATTTAATTGCATTTTCTTAATCTTTACCACTGTATTGCTAAGCTTTCTAATACCTTCAAAATACCAAATCTCAGGCTTATCCTAATTAAAGAATCTCAATTTAATCCATATTGCATGACAATTCAATTTGTTGATTGCTTTTTCTCCCCCCTCTTTGTGAAATTCCCGTCAAATGTATTAATTCAACATGATGAATCCTGTATTCAACCCACTGGAGTGAATAATTAAAATTAGCTGATAAAACTTTCAGCAGAATTACTTTGTGAAATTGCTGAACAGATGTGTCATTTTAATGAAAATCCACAGACAAGCGCCTTCCCCCCTCGGCAGGATAAAAATATTATCCCCACGGCACATACTTAATTTGGTGGTAAATACACTCCGAGCGATTGCTGGAAGGGAAGAAAAAGCAACTTGTCACACTTAGTAACTTGATTTTTCCCCAGCATGCAGTAACAGCTATCTACAGTAATTCATAGTGCTCTATTGTTGCTGCAAGTCCCAAAGAGAACTTATTAAAATGCAATAATCTCCTATTTAAACAGAAACAATAACCATTAAATTTCCTGTGGATCCAAAATTGAGCACAAGCCCCATCTGGTAAGAGTGATTAGAGGCCTGATGAGGGAATTTAATTTGCAACATTCAAAGACTAAATCTGAGCAGATCTTGTCACCTGGGACTGGAGTGCTGCTTGCTGTCTTCTTAAAAATCTCGACCTAAACTGGAAATGGAATGTAGAAGTGAAAATGTTACCCAGGGGCCAAGCTTGACAGGATTGTATTTCAATATGTGTCTCCATCAGGCTTAGAGAGCTGCGTGGAATTTCGGCTTTGGCTCGGTTGGGATATCTCCTCGATAGGGCATGCACTAAGGCTGTCGCTTCCTGCGATGGTGAACGAATCATTAAAGGAGACTCCGTCCTGCCCTTGGACCCCCTGCTACATCATTTTATACACTTGCCCAAATGGCACCAGCTTTTCTATCCCATTAGAAGGAGCCAAGATAATTTTAGCATCGCCTGCAACAAACAAGCATCTCCCAGATATGTTTGTTTCTGCTCCTGGCAAAACAACACTGGCGGTAGACCTTATTACTGAGTCCACCTAATGGCATGCCACAGATCTCTTGTCATTTGGAGCTTGCTTCCTGCACAGGCCAGCTGAGATGCAGAATGTGCAGGTGTGTGCTGCAGAAATACAGGATCAAAACCTGCTGCTTGGGTTGGTTTTTTGTTTGTTTGTTTCTGTTTCTTTGGCTGGCTTGTCGGGTGGGGTTTTTATTTGTTGTAATCATTAGATTTTGGTCAGCTAGTTTTGTGCCACAGCTGTCAGTTTATAAATTATTATAAGCTCCTAATTAAGAACCTGTTTCTAATGGCAAAGCTCTAGTTCAGTGAAACATATGTTGCTAGGGAGATAGCTGTAAGCGGTAGAAGAAGGAAAATAGATACATAATGCTTTTTCAGATTCAAAATTTCTTCTCACTGCCATTCCTAGTCTAAACTCCAAAGACTGATATTTTTGGTTGGTGTTGTCCAATACAGATTGTTTTTGTTGGTGGTGTTTTTTTGTTTTTTTTAAGACTACAGTACTTACTGATGATGTTACTGAACGGAGTTTGGTTTTCATTTGGTAAATGCAGCAGGGCAAATACGATGGGTTATGCATGGTGCTGTGCCTCCTGTTTCGCTAGTCTTCCCCAAGTCTTGAGCCTGCATAGGATCACTTCTTGACTTAAGGCACCCTTTTGCACTCAGGCTGCCTGTTTGCTGGAAGTTCTGGTTGTAGTTATAGGGAGGTGTGTACTTGCCCAATAGAAAATCTGAAATTATAATTTGGAGAGTAGCTGTCAAATAGGAATAACTGTTGACCTTGGTCAGATATAGACCACTGACCGCTGAGGTCCTTATCAGCCTTCTGAGCAGTCCAGTCCACAAGCCATTAGTTGCCTTAACAATTGCAGGTTACTTTTGCCTTTTGTTCTTGTGTAGAACAAAACCATACAGTTGTGCAAAAACTGCCTTTTTTTTTTTCTTTTTGGACTACCCACATTTAATAACTACAGCATGTAAGCCACCAGGATATTGTGACGGGAGGACTCACGCAGGAAGTAATGAAAACACCCTGTGAACTGCTAAGTTAGCAATCTATTTGCACCTCTCCCACAACAAGTCATTACATTCAGAGTCCTCATGTCTCCAGCTGAGGGGAAGGAGCTGCATGACAGCATCACCAGGTGTCCCACTGTGCCGCTGCACGTACATCGACTGCTGAGCTGTGACTTGGGATGAAACAGTGATCCTGCGATACCTGATGATAGCAAAAACCCCAAAATGGGTTTCTGACTTCTCTGGAATGGTGTGTTACTAAATTACCTATGATGGTACCCAGTTCTTTTCTTACTACTCCAGGATGTATAATAGACCATCTTTTGTCTGTGAGCAGAGCCAACCCCTGTTAAAGAGCAAGCAGTTTTTCCATCTGTTCCTTTTCTAAAGGTTTCTGATAGTGATTCCAGGTATGTCCTTTTCCTGGCCAGAAGCGTTTCCTCTTCACAGTGTTCCCATGTACCATTGTACCTCAGCCTTTGAAAACCCACCTACACTGCTGATGAACTTGGCCTATTGTCACCAGTCATCTTGAAGCTCATTTTTCTTTTCCAGAATAGAAGGTCGCCAGTGAGACAAAACTTTCCATGTGTGCTTTACTTGCACATAATTGCTCCAAAGAGGGGAAGAAGTTCCCTAGATAAAAGCACTCACTACTTTCCTTGAAACTGTTTTCTGTAAATAAAACTCTTTCATCTTTGAACTTAAATATATTTCAAACTCATTTGAGGTGTTTTTTGTTTTTTTTTTCCCTCTTAGTCCTGGACCACTCTAAGTTTAGGAAAAAAAAAAAAAAAAACAACAGGGAAAAAAAAAGAGTTACTTAATAAGCCCCAAAGGTAATCAGAAAGAAGACAGCAAAATGAAACAACTCGTAAAATATTCCCTAACATCTTTAGGGAATACATAATGCACACAAGGTCAGGGCTTTGTAATGGTAATTTAAGAGTTGTAGGAAGTGATCCATCATTTTAAAGAGCAACATTGCCATCCTTGACAAAATGTTTATGTTTCGGAATCAACTTGAGTCCCTGCTCACCTCAAGAAAACAAATGCTGGCAGATCTTCTTGTAGGACATGATGAAGGAGATTTTCTATAATGTTATGCAAATATCATGCTAAATTGTACGTAGGCATTGAGAAGTGACAGGCAATTGCGGCTGTCCAGTTTTCTGGAAAGTACTGATGCTGGATTAGTTTTCCTTTCTGGAGCAGACGCTGTGTGGAAATTACCCTTGACTGTACTCCATCGTTTGAAAGGTCACAGCAGTAGATACAAAATCCATAGGCAGTCTATTGCCTTCCACGTATTCAGCATTACTGCTCTTGCCTATTTTACCCTTAGGCATCTTTTATTTCTTGCACAGATGGTCTCACTCAGCCCTAACAAAATGTTTTAAGCTGTTGCATAAATTAAAATAAGAGGCCCCGAAGTACAAAAGTGCAACTCTTTGGTAAGAAGTTGGGGGTGGGAGGGCTGGGGGGAGCTGAGAGGCAAGGGGAGAAAACAGTGCAGGGCTCTGCTTCCCTTTCTGGTGCATTCTTGATTCAGCTGCAGCGTGCAGGTTAGTTGCAGGTGTTTCCAGTAGGGCAAGGTGAAGTTCACGGCATGTAGAAGAACAAATGTGTAGGGTTGCAGGGAAGTGGGCATATTTACCATTTGCACATCGCGTCATAGCTGTGCGCTGAAGTAACGAGTAGAGCTGGTCAATGTTTTTTGATGTATTTTCTCTATTGGAAAGGCTGATTTGATCAAGCTCAGTGGATTGGGAAGGGAACTGGAAGGAGCTGACTTGATCTACGCTTTTATTGAAAGATTATATAAATGATAATCAGCCTTCAGTCTTGTCATTTGCCTTTGTTTAAATGAAGCTCCTCAGAAACGTTTCACAGATAATTTTGAAATACTGATTTTTATTTCCAACATGGGAAGGAAGTAGACACTGTAATGTCAGAATGTCCTGCTAAGTGGAATTTCCACATGCTGAACTACTTTAGTAAGAACCAGAAGCATCAGCATCGATGACCAAACTGCAATGTCTGATATGTACAGACTTCTGAAAGATGCTGAGACCCGTTGAAACCAGGCTGGACATACCTGATAGTGGGGTGTTGAAAAAGAGTGAAATCCCAAGCTGTTATTTGCATTTGAAAGTCTTAGGACTTCTCCTGTTGTGTAAAAAGCTGCATATGAGCAAACCATTGGGTGGTTGTATGTTTTGTTCCTTCCTGAATGCATTTTTATTTCTGTTTGAATTCAGCTTGCTATTGATGGTAAAATACTTCTGTTCCAGTTCGTAGCTTGTGTACTGGTTTGCAAGGAAATTAAGCTGATTGCAGTAAAAGTGAAGCTTGGGGCCTGAAGGCTTCCCCTTGGCTACAAAGCCTGTTGTCTTGCAGACACATCTATAGGGCCGTCTGCCTCTGCAACGCCAGTGCAGCTGCCTGTCCCTGTGGTTCAGTCCTGATGCCTCAGGCTTCCAGCAAAGTTTATCCCCACTGTTTTCTTCAAATTTCTCAGTAGGTATCAGCCTTCTGATTTACAGGTAAACTGTTCAGAAGATTCTTGTTACTGCATAACAGAGATGAAAATGCACATGGGTTTTATATGGTATTTATGAATATGTTGGTATCTTACCTGAAGATGAACCACAAGAGTTAGTAGCTCCCCAAGGGGAACCCCACCCAAAAAACAATATAAGACTTCTTAAATGCAGTGCGTTAACCATAATTCACCTTTTGTTGTTGGTCTGGGGTAGAGGGTCACTGTGAATTCAGGAAGGCGGCTATCTTCCGCTTCACTGAACTTCAAGTTCATCTGTGATGCTCAGATTCTGCCTCATACCCACTGCAGTATGATTCTCTAATTATCCATTAGCAGATTCAAGCTTAATCAAGTTGCTGGTTGGGTGACTTCCACAGTGCATGAGGACCTTCCTTTAGGGAAAGTTAGCAGCAGATAATATTTCAGTGATGTAGCCATTAGGTCAATGATCCTTTCTTGAGGCCTATGCCTCAAGAATACCTTGGGAGTTTCATTTGAAGGAACAACCTGGCAAATCACGTGCAGCCTGATAAGCAGAGAATTTATCATCTTGAATGTGATCCATGTCTATTCATAGACTCCCCGACTTCTCATAGCCCTTTGGTGGGATACTGGGGTGATGTAGTTAATGGTACTGAACAGCACCAGAAAACACAACACAGCAGATGAGATGTCTTCCTCCTATCAATGCAACTTGTGCTGACTTTCTGCCTTTCTGAGCATCCACCGTGCAGCTGTGCTCAGGAATGCGGTGGCTAGGCTGGAGTGCACTGGGCAGATGTACTTGTTTCCCAGGATCCTTTCCTCGTTTGTGTTTCCAGTGCTTCTCACCACATGAAGAATCAGGACTGAGGTTTGTGTGCAGTAGCTTCCCGTGCTGGGGATAGGAATTGGGGAAGCATGTGGTGCTGGGATTCATAGCTTGTGTTCTGCTCCTGAGGCTCACAACATAATCACACAGAATCCCAGAATCCCAGAATGGCTGAGGTTGGAAGGGACCTCTGGAGATCATCTCGTCCAACCCCCCTGCCAAGCAGGGTCACCCAGAGCACGTTGCACAGGATGGCATCCAGGCAGGGTTTGAATATCTCCAGAGAAGGAGACTCCACAGCCTCTCTGGGCAGCCTGTGCCAGTGCTCTGCCACCCTCCCAGTACAGAAATGCTTTCTCATATTCAGCCAAACTTCCTGTGGTTCAGTTTGTGCCCGTTGCCTCTTGTCCTGTCGCTGGGCACCACTGAAAAGAGTCCGGCCCCATCCTCTTGACCCCCTCCCTTCAGATATTTGTACACATTGATAAGATCCCCTCTCAGCCTCCTCTTCTCCAGGCTAAACAGGCCCAGCTCTCTCAGCCTCTCCTCGCAGGAGAGATGCTCCAGTCCCGTCATCATCTCAGCAGCCCTCCGCTGGACCCGCTCCAGGAGCTCCACGTCCCTCTTGTACCGGGGAGCCCAGACCTGGACCCAATGCTCCAGGGGTGGCCTCACCAGGGCTGAGCAGAGGGGGAGGATCCCCTCCCTCGCCCTGCTGGCAACACTCCTCCTAATGCACCCCAGGACACCATTGGCCTTCTTGGCCACAAGGGCACACTGCTGGCTCATGGATAACTGCTGTCCACCAGGACTCCCAGGCCCTTCTCCAGCAGGTCAGCTCCCAGCCTGTACTGGTGCATGGGGTTATTCTGCCCCAGGTGCAGGACCCTGCACTTGCCTTTGCTGAACTTCATGAGGTTCCTCACCGCCCAGTGCTCCAGCCTGTCCAGGTCCCTCTGAATGGCAGCACAGCCCTCTGGGGTATCAGCCACTCCTCCCAGCTTTGTGTCATCAGCAAACTTGCTGATGCAATGAAAGAGGATGATGTCATAGTTACTGAAGGAGGACCCTCATCCCTGGTCTCCTGCGTAATAGCACCGAGTTCAAACGTGGGTCCTGAACTAAGAGAGCAGACCGCCAAACTCCTGCAGAGCTCCACGATGCCGTCAGTCCGCTTCCTGCAAAATGAACCCTGCAGCAGTGTGTGTAACCAACCTGCATCCCTCCAAAATATTTGTAAGAGAGGAGAATGGAAGTGTTCATCTTAACCCGTTCTCCTTAACGTTGCTTCTTAGTTACCAGTCCTGTCTCTGTACAACCCCTGGGGAGAACAAGGAGCTAAGGTAGGTCTTTCTGGCATGTCTGGAAGTGTTTCACAGACATGACTCTGTCCAGTCTGGACAACGTTTTGTCTATGTTAGAAACAGCAGTGTGCCCAGGATCTCTCCAACACACACACTGAGGACTCGTCTTGCTCCTGCAAACCCCATCCACTTCTAGTGCCTGTTCTCACCCATAGAGTTCTCATCCATACCCTGAGCCCTCCTCCAAATAGGGCTTATGAGAAACTTTCTGAAGATAGCGTTCAGCGGGCCTTTTTTCAGCTAGGACTTCTTTGCTATTGGGAACTTAGTTTGCCGTAAAGGTACCAGAAGAGGTGAGATCATCTCATCTCTGAAGTGGCTGAACTCAATTAGTTGCTCACTCTCTGTACATGCTGAGGAGAAAGGGCTAGCATGCCGTGTGTGTGGCAGGACTGGCAGGTAGGGAGTGCCTGAAGAAGGCGGTGTGAAATTGTTCTCAGATTGTGATTTTCTCTGTCAAGGTACCCAGAGTGGTGCTGCACAAGTCCTGCCAAGTACCTTTCTACCCCAGGGTCACAGCAGCCCTGCGTGGGACGTGACCTCCAGCTCAATTTGCAGGTGGATGGGCAAAGGCTCCAAACGCAGGCTGGCAAGGCTGAGGCAGATAGTTGCTGAGGACATGACACTGCCTGGTCACTGGCCTTGCAGTGAAAGTTAGGGACCAGAATGTGTGTCTGTGTCACTAATGGGGACAGAACATGCCCTGGCATGAACCACATGCTCTCCCTGACTCTCAGCTCATTTATCAGGGTGATGGTAGAACAATTGCATAATACCACTTCTATTCCCCAGTTGAGAGATTCACACACACACCCTCTCCCCCCAAAAATAAAATTAGCAAATTAGTAGGTTAGGTCCTAGGAGAGGTCTAGGGCTTGTGACTCCGATTTGTTACCAAATCCTGTCATCTTGACCTGTAACAACAGACTTCTGGTATTGCAAGTTCTTGGCTTCTGGCTTTGATGCTGGTCTGCAGGACAATTGTTATTACATCGTGCCGTATCACGGTTTCCGCATCCTTTAAGATGTATAGATAGAAAGCAGTTATAGAAGCACTAGGCATTATGCATTAGTCACTGTCACTACCTCTGACAGTGAAAACTAATAAATAGGAGCACAGATTTTTGTAGGTTGTGGAGTACTGCAAGTTGGGTTCTGAAACTAATAGAGTATAGCATGGCTGTAATGTTAACCACTTCCTTCATTCCCATCTTGCAGTTATCTCTGTTTGCTCTGTAGTCCTTTTCTCCTCACCATTTTCACAGTAAGAGGGGAAAAGACTGGTTGCACCTGGAATGGTTTGTTGTTTATTGGTTGGAATTAGGTTTTGACAATTTAGTAAGCCTGTGTTTCTGTAACCATATTTTCATGTAAGATGTATCGGTTTTGCCTTGAATATTGTGGTAGCTGTTCTCTTCAACTTCTTTTAACTGTGAGAATATTTCTATGCTTACAGGATGTAAAACTCAAGGTGACCATTTCTATTTTCATGTCTGCTCTCCCTCTAGGCTAGGCTTTCCTGTCTTTTTTTCGGCCAGTTAAGGTAGAGAAGAAATAGTGTTCTCCTTCAACTAATTAGATGATATGTTTCATAGTAGTCAGTTATGTTTAGTCACTTAATGAATTATGTTTTGCCAGTTGACAAAGGGATTGATCAGCAGACAAAGAATTCAAATCCAAAAGGGACAAAGAAAGCAACCTTGGCTGTATTACTAAAGAAGCATTTTACTGACAAAATCTAGATGTTAGAATATTATAATATCTAGGCTACATTCATTACTGGGCTACAATCATTTTTAAAAGGGCCGGTCCCATTTTTACAAGATTTTGATGTTATTTCATAGCACTTTGTTTAATAGCATCTCATGTAAAACTTCAGCTGGCTTAAATCACACAGAACAAAAACCTGATGTTTTTTGTGTATTGGTGGGGCTTTATGTTACAGTTTTTCAAACTGTGGGGTAATGCATGTGTAGAAAGCTAATGATGTGGTCTCTAGGTGTTGCTTTACTATACGAAGTACTGATAATGAGCTTCGAGTAATAGGGTATGAGTCCCAGAAGATGAATTCTGATTACCTTTGTGGTATTGTCCCCTGTATGCCCCTTCTTCCTTGATGTTTCTTTAAAGAACATTTGGATTTTGATGAGGGTATTGCATATTTGACTTTTAATTAGATTTGCAGTATGTTGTGTTAATAAACTGTGACTCTCTGGTTGTTTTGTTTTCGTTTTGTTAAAAGTATATGTTCATTGAATCATATGATGGCAAGCAGCAGTTGAAACGTCTTGCTGCTCTGTGTATAAAGCTTATATTTATTGGTCCAGAGAGGGCAAATTTTGTCCCATACTCAATAATAATCGGTAAACAGTACTTAAATTGTACAGAGACTAGCAAACTGCAGCATACTGTGAAAGTGCAGAGAGATATCCTCCGAGGAAATAGCATGATAGATCTTAAATAACACCTTATAGTCATGGGCTATGCCATTATAGGCACTAAAATTAAATATACAGCTTCCCTAAACAGCAGGTTGTCTTCCCCACTGCCCCCTTTTAATAAAAACTCTGGGACTTTCTCATGTTGACAGGTCAAATATAGCATTTTTCTAATCTCCATGTTTTATCACATTTGGGGTTCTTTTTGAAATTTGTTTTCCTTGTACTCACTCATTTTCCACTAAATCATTTTCTTGTTACTGAGTACTTTTAATTGAAATTTAAAAAACAAAATTAAAACCCAATCTTTTGCCAAATCTCATGTAACATAACGGCATTAAATTTACTGCTGGTTTGTAGCTCTGACTCATGTTGCCAGTATCTTCGCTTCTGTTTTGTTTTGTTTTGTTTAGCAGACTGCTTCGCCAATTTAATAAACATGCTGTTATATATTCTGTTGTAATTTAGCTGCCATTTTGCTTCAGTTAGACAGTGATCGGTTATGGCAGGGCTGTAATGCGTTGTCAGCACAGGTTACTCACTACTTGTTGGTGGTGGCCGAACATTGTCTAAGACAGTGTCATTGCAAAACTGTTTGACAATGTTGATGCGGTGGTTGCACTGAGCAATAACAACTGCAGAGGTTGAAGAAGGGTGTGCGGGAGCGGCTGCTCTGAGGGCAGCGATGAAGAGGGAATGCTAAAACAGAGCAGCAGGAAATGTCATCAGGGAAAAGTTTGTTTATCCATTATTTTTACTCTCTCTTGTTGTTCTTGTTATATTTTTTCCATTAATTAACTACTAAGGAAAGGTACCGTATCGATTGTCCTGAGGACACAAGTCCCCAGAAAAACTGGCAATGGATGTGCAGGCTGTGTTCTTTGTCCCATTGGGTGTCCTGGAGGGGCCAGGCTCTGGTCGGCTCTTCGCCTCTTGGCTGAGACTGTTGGATTTGGTGGCAATTTTTCTGATGCATAAACCCAGCTCCATTGGAAACTTGGTTGAGACCACCAAACTTTGGCCATGTAGGTCACCCTAGAATTATCAGATGGTTTTGCTTTTCAAAGAATATCAACTTGGGATGAGCTTTAATACCTAATGAAGAGGCAAGAAGCTCAGTTTAATATCTAATGAAGAGGCAAGAAGCTCAGTTTTCCAGTGTGGATCATTTAAGCCATTCAGTCCTTCCATAAGATCAGGTTCACTTAAGCTTCTAGTAAATCAGAGTGTTTTCTATGATAGCAATGCTTTGCCATTTAAATTCTGATTCTTACGCTATATTAAGCTTTTGGCAGGTTCTGTTTCATTTTAAAGAAGAATTAAAGTTTCAAAAAAGGATAAAATCTTTTCCAAAATCTGCACACTTCTTTTGAGGAGATGGAAAAGGGAAGGAGGTTATTTGGGAGTCCTCCATTGCCATTAAAAGAAAAAAAAAAATTACATTTTTATTCTCCTGCTTATGTAAATTATAACAAAATAAATAAGAGAAGCCCAACTTGGGTGGAATTGCTTTCACCAAACCCTTGAGTTAAATAATCTTAACTGTCCAAAGAGTAAATGTCTGCAGGATCTGAGCCTTTCTGCAGCACATTCTGGTATTTTATTAATACATGGTATTTTGTTATTGAGGGCCTTTTTGCATTTGTTTGCCTTTAATAAATCTGTAAGCAACCTCACATATTAGAGACATTTCTGTCTACTGTCACATGGTTTAGGGCCTTGTGTCATAAACATAGCAAGATTAAGTATAGCCCAGCTTGCTTTCCACACAACCTAGATCTGTTTACTCTTTAATTTTCCTCTGAGACAACCATCAGCCTTTACCCGTCCTTTTGTGTGAAATTTTAGGGTATGGTATTGAAAGTCATACATTTATTTCCTTCGTGCATCCTGTCTCTGACAGTGCTCCTTGGCAGTTTTTAGGAGTCCCTGTTCCAGGTGTTTTCAAATGCAGGTGGTCACCAACATGAGGACAGCCACAACTTTGACATATAATGAACAAAGTTGGCCTTTGGGGTTTTTGACGGAGACAGAGGAGGTAAATAAATAAAAAAAAAATCTAATTGGCTTTTGCAGATTAAATTTATCACTGCTCCTTTAAAGTCTTAGAAGATAAGCATTTTCCTGGCTCTGAGGCACCTGGCCTCCTGTTGTTCCACTTGGGCAGCGGTGAGGCCTGAGAAAACTCAGCTGCCAGCGCTGACTCTAAGAAGGGCTGGGGGAGAGGACTGGGGGCTAAGTCAGTGTGTCTGGAGTGCTGTGGGTATTTGAGGTGGGGGCTCGGCTGGGAGAGCACACGGCTGTAGTGAGAGGGGAGGCTTGCCTCCATGTGCTGGGGAGCCCCTTCCCAGCTGAGGCTCGTGGTGTGGCGGCCGCGGGGCGGCTGGCAGAGGGGAATACGCCTGCCTGAGGGGAGAAGGGGACGGAGAGGGGAGCCTGGGGCTCTGGGGAGGCCAAAATTAAAAGGTGAGCGGTTTTACTTCTGTGTTTAGTTTGTGGATTGTGGCAATAAGGTGAGGTGTTACTGCTGTGGGGTGAGGAGGTGTTGTGGGGAAGGAGGAGATGTGCCAGCGGCCTGTAGGGCCGAGGCATGCTGTGGCTGACAGAAACACCTCCTGCCCTCCACAGAGAGTACTGGAAAGTAATAATCTTTCCTTTCCATGCTGCCGATGTACATGGTTTTGATTCGCTTCACTGATGGGAACATTTCCTTCCACATGAAAGGGCCTACTCGCACACACAAGAAGAAACACCGACTTGAGCATTTTCCAATAAAGGGGTGTTTAAGACTACATTTCTAATGTAACAAGACAGTTGTCAGGCATCGGCTTGATCATCTTCTCAGGCAGTTTGTTTCATTAGACTTGGATATGCAGCACTCTCAGTGCTGTTGTGTAAATATATCCCCCGTGGCTGTGCAGTGGGATCTTCTGCTTCCCACAGGCCTGCGAGAGGTGCAGGAGGACGGGATCTGTCCCCTGCATGTGCCATCACCCCTGCCAAAGCTTACAACAAAGTTTTTTCTCCACTTTGGATCCCATTGCAGGCTGATGGCATCAGAAAAGAGATGTGCAGTTGAACTGACAATCAGTGATTGGCATCATGCATAGCTCATTATTGTGTCAAGGATTTGGCATGTCCATGGAGAGGAAACCATGTGCGTTGTGTTGACACTGAGCTTAATTCGTATCCTACCGGCGGTAATGCCAAATCCTTATCTCGTTGGTGCTCATGCCAGATCACTTGCTTGCGTGCCAGATTCTTGTCAGAATAATGAGTTATGCCTAATACCAATCATTCTGTGGCAGCTGCCGCCTGGTGTAGCCATTTTGTACAGTTGGGATTTTGAGCAAAATGGCCGAGTTTTCATACGGCCTGAGTGGCATGGTAGGAGCTCTCCAATAGGGTCATGAAATGGAAAAGGGTTTCAAACAGCTTACAAATGTTATGCCAAATTTTCTGGCAACTTCCTTGAAAAATTTATTTCTGTTTTCTCTTCTACTTTTTCCCCAAAGTATGTAAGCACCCTCCCTCCCCACAAATGTGTTCATTACCTTTCTGGTTTTAAGATCTTCAAAATTACATTTGTGGATGTGTCATTCTAAGCAGTTTTGCCTTTCCGTCATCTTCCCCCTTATTAATGCAACAAAATTTTGTAGACAGCTCTGACTCTTAGTAACAAGGGATTCATCTGCAATCCTTATACAAGCACAGGTCTGTGTATCAGCCTACCACACCTCATGGTTTTAGCAGTTAGTCTTGCCAGGAGATTGTCAAAGGAGATGTGCTATCTCCCTGCTGAAAATAACCCATTAACTCTCTCATATTATAGAAGGTAGGAGGGACTCAGAAGGAAAGAAGAGCTCACATGCATTTTTTACTTTTCCCTATGGGAGGAGTCCGGGTTGCCACCAAAGCTGGAGAGAACATTTGAGCTGATATTTAACTTATAATCGAGTTCTTTGTTGTGAGAACTGAATACTATGAGAAAGGAAAGGGAAGACTTCCACAGGGTACTGCGTATCCGTGAAGGGAGGAGAGTATAGAGTATCTCCTGTGCACCTCTTCGACTTGAATGGGTAGTTTGCTGGAATAAAGACAGCAAGAAAGGGCTGCATGTCCAGTAGTTCACATTTGCTTCAAAATCAAAAGGCTCCAAAACCAGCTTGGTATTCTGTGTTACTTGGATATGACAGTTTATACCCAGATGGCGTCAAGTATAGGTTGAAAAAAAATCAGATCACACCCCTAGCCTGGTCATCATTTGTTCTCAAACCATGTCCAAAGGCAATGCTTGAAAGTAGGTTATTTATAATCATGTTGTTGTTTAAGCTGCATTACTATTTTGTATCCAGCCTATTGATTTTTTCAGGATTCTTCTGCATGAGGCTTTTTCAGTAGTGCGTTTTATAGAACCCCAAACCCATACTGGGATCATAACATATTGTACTTACAAAGGCTCCTTAATTTTCCGCTTTTAATAGAAAAATAAATGCACCTGGGCTGAAAATTAGGATGCCAAAATTTTCTTAATTTAATTTGAAACAGCTCAAGAGCTTTACTTTGGATAGCTGCAGAAATGAGGGCCAAATTCAGGTATAGTTTATGGGGTACAAATCATTTAGCTTCCGTAGAATTACTTGAGTTTACATAAGATCTACTGTAATTGATCACTTTAAATATACACACCTGTGCATTTCTTTAATAAATCAATTGCTTACAAAACATTGGTAGACTGACACTTCCTGGGATGGACTGTGTGGTTTACTAAACCTCAGTAAGATTTACTGTGATGTGAGGGTGCTTTTCATTAGTGTAGCAAGCTCCTGTGCCAGGCAGTAGTGCTAAAAGAGGTGAAAGACAGTTATAGAACAGAGCCGTGCTGGAAAAAATATAAAAATCACTGTTGAAAATAGAACTGTGGTGTGAATTGGAGCTTCTCTGCTGAAAAATCTCCCTTGCGATGAGCTGGTCGATCACTGTCAGGGCCATAATGGGCTCTTGGTATGCAACCCCTTCACTGCTGTTACAGTTGCACTTGATATGAAATATTTTCAGTGGGACAACCAAGTGGATGTGGTACATCTCTAAAGTTACTTGTGCTTCCTGGGGGCTGTGATATCCAGTTAGCCCTCAATTCTGATGAATATTTATACAACATAAATGGGAAAATCGGTGGGTTCCCTTGGTGGAAATGTGATATTGGTATTTTTTTAAATAAACTTAAATAAGGTCAGAATTTTTTATCCTCTAGAGAAAATTTCACGTCTGATTAAATAGTTTACATAAACTTAATCTTTTTTCTGCTAGATGCATTATAATCTCAGATATTATTCATGTAGCTATTCCTCTGTGAACCATAAAATGTTCATTTCTTCAAAATGAATATGAAGCTCAAAGCATTAGTGGTCTTAAGAGCATAAAAAGTTTATTGCTTTGTGCTTAACATTTTTCAAGTAACTTTAGAAAGCTGAACAAATTTTGCATTTAGATTAATGGAAGATGTTTTCCATTTGAAGGAACTAGCAAGGGAGCAGCAATAACAAAAATCCCCCAAGGTTAAAAATGTAGTGCTTTTGATTTTTACCAGAACTGTGTTAGCAGAACAATCATTTCTCAGCATGGAAAGGTAACATAATTGGTCTATACAGTGGCAATATAGAAAACGAGTATGCTTCAGAGAAAGCTAATATGGCTCTACTTAATAATTTCCTTCAAGAGCCTGAATTTGAATGTATATTTCACCCAGCTTGAGGCAAACAATTTGTACCCATAAGTTGTAGTGGAAGTTACCGGGGGGTCATGCAATTTATTTTAGTTCTTGAAGTTTTCAGAACTGCAGACCTAAATGCACATTCACTTGCATTGTTTCACCAGTAATTTGATCCAATTGGGCAACATTTTCCTTCTGCTCCATTATGTTACCTCTAGTGAAAAAAAAAACAACTACTCTCATGAAATATTGTGAAAGAAAAGTTTTCTCAGAAGAGAAACTACTTCTCAAATTTATACTACTAGCTTCTTCCAGAATTTGTCAGACCCTTTCATTCCCTAGCACCTGAAACCTGCTGCGTTAGTTTCTTACAAACTGATGTTACGGTGCAAATCCACTTTCCTTTCCAGTTTTATTTGTAGAGTCTCTGATTGGGGAAAATAGCTTTCTTCAGAATAGACTAGATCGTGTATTTACGTTTCAACACAGGACAGTGGTTCTTTCCAGCGCTGACTACAGCCTGGTTTCCATGCTCATAAAACCCAGCAGCTGAGTTCCATGTACAGAACTGTGTCTGCTTAACCTCTAGGCTTTTAAGGCAGGTACACTTTTTTCTATTGTACTTAAGGACTTACCTTTCCAGTTGCGCCTGAGGTAGTTATTTATTTATTTTTTATTTTGGTGGGATGATGCTTTGATTTGTAGAAAAGAATTGTTTGCTTTTTTTTTAACATAGCCATGTTCATAGAGCTGAAGATGTCTTTTAGACAGTTTTGGTAGA
This sequence comes from Anseranas semipalmata, assembly GCA_013399115.1. NCBI lineage: Eukaryota > Metazoa > Chordata > Aves > Anseriformes > Anseranatidae > Anseranas > Anseranas semipalmata. Next base: position 110,410 of record VXAA01005063.1, on the reverse strand, counting down.
CGACTTAAATTCCCCCTCAGCCAAGACAACAAATGCTGCAATGTTAGTTAATTTTATGGAATTCTTGTCATCTGTTGCAGTTTTAGAAACCCATTCTCTGCTTTTGAAGGCAACAGAAGTTTGGCCATTGACTTTATTGAAAGTCACTCTACTTTTTTTTCTTAGATGCCAAATGTACCTGAACAAATCTTACAGACACAAAGTAGAATATCAAATAAATCAATCCCTCCAATAATAATCACCAAAAACTAACGTCTCCTACTTCTGTAGCCAGGGACTATCTTGCTGGAAGCCTGCCTTTGGGAAATACTATTTTTTCCTTCCTTGGTTCTTCAAGGTTATATGATCTATCCTTGCTATAACTGCAGCCATTTGTTGGCGTACTGTTTTTTAGAGCCACGATTTGGTCAGTTGACGGTGATGAGGGAAGGGGATCCTTTTCCCTTTAAGAGGCCATGATCAGAAAAACATGGCCTGAATTTCGTTAGCAGTGTGACAATGAGAGAGATAAGTAGATGTGACAGTTATGAATGACGTACTGTCATGCACTTCTGCGTTCTGACTCAGATAAATTGACACTGCTGTCAAACACAAGCTATGGAGAGTAGAGACCCCTGATGAACCTTCTAATATGGTAAATGGGAGTCTTAATTCTTCATTAACTGGAAAAAGGAGATTTGGCCATGTAATTTTCTCCTTGCTGCCTGTTTTAAAGATTCCAATAACCCAGCATTTACAGTTGACTAGGCAGGGATTGGTTTTTCCTGTGCTAGCGACATGCAGGCTGTGAAATCTAAGGAAGCGCCGCTTAAACACAGACTTATTGCCTTGGTTATCTTTAATGACTTTGAAATGTATTGGCCTCATTATGGAACAGTGCAGTTATCAATTCCCCTAATTAGGTGATGTGGTCCCATAAGAAATTTAACATTAAAGTGCAAAAATGAGTTAGTGGCATCAATTGCTGGCAACCTGGGTGTTGGCGCTGAATTTAAAGCAACGGTACTCTTTTTCTGTGTAGTTATTCTGTATCAGTCTTATTCATTCAAATATACAGAATAATTTTTTTCAATTCATTTATTTGTGCCTATGTGAAGAGGTATTTATTTATCTGAGAGTTTCTTTGCTCGCTGAAGCCCTATTCCGTAGCATGTGGTTGGTGTAAGTACTAGCAAACAATGAACTAGCTGATGGGCAGTGAGCTCTCTCCATTTACAGGTCAGAATAGTCAGTAAAACTGCCAGTCCAACTTTTCATTTTTAGTGGCCCTGTCAATCTGAAGATCTTGTAGCAATTTATAAGCACTAAATAAAAGGGAGTTTTGCACAGTCATACCACAGCAGCAAAGCTGGAAACAAAGCATGATACCCACAGTTCAGTCACCTTCCCAGATTTTGTAATGCTGTTCCCTCCTCCTACTGTCTGTTTGAGGTTGCATTCTCTTTTCCACCATATTGAAAGGATTTTTGGTGGCCAATTTAGAACAGGCATTTGCCTCTATTTTGGGGAGAAAAGGAGGCTCTGAGAAACCTTATTTTAATGTTCTCTAGTTTCTGCAAGTTCTTGCGTATGGCTGTATACAAAAACTTGTGCTGGTTTATCTCTTGTCCTTCTCTGTAAGTTAAACAGTGCAATCCCATAGTTTATTTCAACATGAAGATTATATCTCATTAATACAAGATTATAAAGCTTGGTGATCATAATGTATGGCAGGGCAGCACGTGCTGTTGTTAACGTGGGGAGGATATCTGTGTGAATCCATCAGGAGGACCATTTGGCTTTAAATGGGAATTTTTATGCACCCTTGAGTAAGTGGTTCCAAAGATAACTAAAATGCTAAAGTTACAAACCACAAATGGTCACAAACTTGGTGCTGGAGTAGAATTTTCTGTCTGGTTAGACAAGCAGTAAGCCAGGACTGAAAACATCACACATAGGCATGTATCTCATGGTGTTAGTTAATCATAATCACAAAATGACCGCTTTTCCCTCAGTTAGATCACAGAAGACTGTTATTTGTCCCATTGGTAGCTGAAGTGGGAGTAGAGAAAGGATGGAGTACTTTAATCAGGACCTTGAATCTCGGAAATGTTCACAAGAGACCTACCTGCATCTGTAGCTACCTTGAGATTTTTTTTTAAAGATAGGGCCTTTAGCTCTTCTGTGCCTCAGATCTTCATGCACAAAAGGGGGGTAGTAATTTTCTTTTCCACAAAGTTGTTTAAATACATTAATATTTTCAATATTCATATGTTGTAGAGGTGTGAGGATATACGTTTGTTCAGGCTGAAGAAGCAAGAGGTGATACTGCGTCTTTGCTCCTGGGCATCTGCTTAGGCTGACCGTGCTAAGAAGTCTCCAGCCCTGCAGGCTGGTGGGAGCTGACAGTGCACAAGGGCAGAGGGAAGAGAAGTAAAGCATCAGGCATTGCTGTAAGTCAGGGGTGGCTCATCTGTCCGTGGCCCAGTTCGTGTCCAGAGTGGCTATCCCGCAGCCAGCACCTGTGTCAGGGCCTCCAGGCACCTGCGCCTGCCTCTCCCTCGTTGAGAGCTGTAAGCCCAGAGCAGCAAACTGTGGAGGTGCAGCCGTGGCTGAATTTGGTCCCCACCCTGGCACGTCAGCCCTGGAGCACTGCTCTTCCAGGTGTCGGCTGGAGCACGGGCCCTGCGCTTCAACCAAGAGACAGTAAAGTCTCTGCCACAGAGGGCGGTGGGGCAGGTGTTTGTGCTTGCTGTCAGGCTTGCTGCTTGATTTTTACTTCACACTCAGAGATTTAGGAGGAGGTGACATAGACTGTGGGAAGGAGGTTGCAGGCTTGGAGGAGCGTGCCAGCACTGTTGGCAGCACCTTTCATTGTGTCTAGCATCCCAGGTGTGGGCCTTAGGTCTCTAGAAAACCCTGATGTAGCGCTGCATAGGTATGAGAAGGATCCAGTATCAACCCTTTTTCAAGTCAGAAGGATAAACAGTTATGGCATTGTGAAGAAGTTTAATGTCTGTGTCAGTCAATAATTCTGTTCCCTCTCTTTGAGGCTCAAAGACAAGAAGAAGATAAAACAAATTGCACTGAACAGTGAGGATATTTGTTGCAGTTGGCCATAAACAGAAAAGCGCTGTGTACTGGCAGTGCGGCGAGATGTGCCTGGATTATGGCCAGATTCATAACCTTACTGGTTTCAGTGGGTTTACTCGAGCCTATTGCCCATCTCCTAGTGCAGCAAGTATAAAGAGACCTTGAATTACATTCACATTGCTCATCCTGCAGTACGGTGCTAAAGCAGTAAGGTCACGCTACAGGTACGTTTCTTTGGTTACTTTTGGAGGACAGGGCGTTTGGTAAAGACTTGGGGCAAAGAGGATTGAATGGATGAATTCACTTTGTCTGCTTAGGTACCTGATTTGGGTGTTCTCAATTACACCTCAGCTCCTTTCCTTTTGCTGTGCACTGGTATTTTTTTCCTCTTGAATCACAGTTAGATATTTCATGTAGAGAGTGGATACAGCTCTGCTACCCCTTCCATTGTGCATACCTGGTGTGGAGCTGATAGCAGGAGTAGCATGGGGGAGACTGTGATTCTGTGACTCTACCATACCCAGACTCATACCCAGTCTGCACTGTCCTAGGCAATTCAGTACTTGAGGAGTTAATGCAGGGGCTCTTTTTCTGTTCAGCCGTGTGTCTCTGACTACCACAGATTACAGAAGCCCCTCATAGATACAATGATTTGTTCTTTGTCCGTATGATGCCCTCCCCTGCAACGTGTCTGAACACCTCCCGGCAGCGTGTTAAACCCTGCGACTGGCATCTCCTAGGTGTAATATCTAGTTTGTTCTCTCATCTGCTCAGAAAGAAAAGTATGTGCGGTGCACCTTCTTGCTTTAAAATAAACAAACATGCACGCGCACATCCCCACACGCTGTTTGTTGCTGCCAATGCGTGTTTAGAGGAGTTATGTCAAGGAAGTGCTCCTTTTACTTAGACTGGAAGGACGGAGGTAGGGGATAATCCTCGTTCCCAAGGGAGCCAATTTTGCTCTCTTGCATTAGCTTTCTAGATGTTTTTTTTTCACCTGTGGACAGGCCCTGTTCTAGCAATGGTTATCAGCAGAGTATGTGAGAAGCAGAGTAGTCCACTCCTTCTAAATAAAAAAGAGAATAAAAAAGAGAAAAAAAATCTAATCTTCTAATTTTCTTCCCTTGCACTGTTTATTCTTAGTGGAGTTTGCAGTTTTCCTTCTCTGATGAGAATATTTTTCAATGATGAAGTTTCATACCTGATAATACTTGCGTGGTCAATGCAAGAAGCAGAACAGGGGCAGGAGAAGGGCTACCTATTAATTCTCTTTGTTCTTCAGGAGTCAAAACATTGACTGAAAAATATTGGACCACACTTAACCCTCGTTTAAGTGTAGACTCCATGTTTTCTCCATAGTCCCAGGTGACAGCCCACGTTTGCTGGGTGCAGAGCGATGCACGCTCCTAAACCACACATCATATCCTCATCTCCTGTAAAATATTTCTGCATTGTTCTTACAGACAGGGAAAAGAGAGATGATAACCGTACTTTACAGTCCTACAAGCCCTTAAACAAAACGTCTCCCTCAAAATAAACACTGTAGCTTTAATGCTGGCTGCTGTTTCCTTGAATGGAGTTACCCAATCTTTCATCAAAGAAACATATCTCCCATATCCCTGTCTTTAAAAACAGCAATTATGTGTAAATGCCTTCTGATTTATTTGAGCCAGGGCCACCGGCCAGTGTGAGTCACCACAATTTATTGCTAACCGTCACTTTTACATGATAGGTTTGTAACAAATATCTGCCGCATATTGTTAAATTAATCTTCCATTTAAAATTAATGGAGTTAGACTCCCCAGGTTCAATGTAATTTCGTGTTCACGGGCAGGGAGTGATGTGAGCTGCATACAAAATGAGCTGAGGCCAAACGCCCTAATCTTTCATCACCTTGAACCTAGTGACTAGGACGCCTTCTCAGCACCAACTAATGAGATTGAGCTTGCTTCTCTCCTGAGGACGCCAGCTCAAAGAAGCTTTTCTGCTCAGATACAGCAGGCTTCGTCTTATTTTAATAATTCCTCAGATATGACAAGCCTGATGTTATGTATGAAAGAGTCAGGCTTGAAAAAGAGATGAAATGAATTTTATATCATTACTTCAAAACCAAAACCAGCAAAAGGAAGTATGTCACAGTTAAAAATGCAGTAAGCATTTTAGCTATGAAATATTTTGAAAGTAAACAGGAGCCATTCTTTCATTTATTATTATAATGCAGCCTCACCTTAGACTCATCTTCTGTAATTCTGGTCCCATTCATAAATTAATAACAATAATGTAGATGAAAGCAGCAGACTGTCCAATAAGCATGTGGATGGGACCATCAGAGAGGAGAAATTTAATTCCTAATGGAATATGCCATGCTATATTGCTGAGCTCTATCATTTCTCTTTGTGGGCATTTATAGGAAATGAGCCTGTCCTTTATGCAATGGCAGACTGCAAATCCATCACATATTGTTCAAAAATAATTGACTTGAATTGTATCAGTGTACCTTTCTCTCTTTCCTTTATTGTGGCTTTAAAAAAAATAGTAATTTTGGATATATTTTAGTCTTTATCAGTGCAGGAGACTAACAGCATTAGTTACATCTGTACAAGCGTCTGTGCAGCCATGTGTCCTTGTCGCTGCACCTTCAGCTTCACTAGTAGCCGTGCTGCCTTTGTTGCACCCAGGGCCCCTGACTACTTCTGTACCATGCGCATAATAACCCGCTTCTGCATCCGCCTCGTGGGGACGCGTGAGTCACGCAGTGGGGTTAGGGTTCAACAGGCCCTTTTCCCTTGCTGGTGAGTTGTGCCATGGTGCGGGCTTCAAGGGCCGTGTGCCAGGCGGAGCGGGATGATGAGCTGCTGTGCTCTGCCTTGTGTCTGGTCTCCGGCCGTTGGACAGCGGACGTGGTGCTAGTTCCTGGGAAGGAAGATAAGGAACATGGGATTTTTTAAGCTAGGGGAATGTGTTTTAAGAGAGACAGGAGAGAGGTCTTTCCACAAGCTGCAGAAAGGAGTGGATCATAATTTGTTCTAGGGTGTGTGGTGGGTAGGACGAGGGACAGTAGAATGTGAAGGTTTCCAAATCTTCCTCTTATTTTCATGTAAATGCATGATTTAAAAAAAAAATGTTTTGGACCATCTGGACAGCTGAAGAGAGTCGAGTGGTGATTTCTTTCCATTGTGTGGCTGATTTAAAATCTTCATCAGTCTTCCTGGGGCAGTTTTCCATAACTGATTAGACCTCGTGTCTTGTACCACTTTGTATTAGTTGCAACTATTCTGATTTCTGTTGAATTCTGACTCTCGCTAAATGAGTGAATATAGTATTGGCATCAGGCCCCTTCATTTCTGTGGTGAATTCGTGGCTGAGAAAATCACGACTACTTTAGTCATTTGGTAGAACTGCTGTTTTTGACTTCTTTAACTTTTTGTTCGCTTATTTAAAGTTAGTTTTGAGGATTTGATCTTCTACCTCTTTACAGTCTGAACTGAGGGTTACCATAACGCCATACACCTTTCAGCAGCTCTTTTAATTGCAGGCCTGTTGAAACATCAGAAATTTCTCAGTTTTTTTTTTTTTTTTTGGTGGGATGAAATATATGGATGTATGCCCTCAATATAGATACTTTATGTCCTTTCACAAAACATCTGAAACAGTGCTCCATACTATGTGCAGTCGGCGATTCTGACATCCGTATGTGTCCAATTTCCTCCTTCTCCACTTCATTGCCACCAGTTGTCTAATTTTTCTTTCCCCTGAGATGCAGTACTTGGGTAGAACAATAGGTTATGTTCTGGACATATATGGACACTCACCCAAAGTACTAAGGAGTATTGCTAAGAGTACAAAACGTAAAGGTATGGCTACAGCATTATCTTCCATTACCTTCTGTGGCAGGTTGCCTCATATGGAAGAAGCAAGGTGCCAGCTAGGACTGGCTGTGCTGCCTCGCAGAGGAGAGAAAGATAAATCAAGTTCCTTTTCTGCTTTAGTTACTTGCTCTTCATTTTTATACCGGGCTTATGCAGCAGACGGCAATGAAACTTCCAGATATTCATAAACAAAAATCTGGTCTTCTGTCCACTGATATAGATCAGGGAGGCCAGAGTGTATGCTGAGAAAGAAGAGAGTTGTAAAAAACCGTTGAAATAGATTTATTGGAGACTTCAATATCTGTTGAAGTCTGCAAAGCTGGAATAAGCTTTAAGTAAACACTATCAATTTCGATGATAAGATTTAGATAGTGGCTTCTATTTTTTTTCGCTGGATGAAACAATATCACAAGGCTTGTCTTCATGGAAATGTGATCAAGATGTAAGCAGTTCTATCGTTAACTCCTTTACATTTGGTTTAGTTACAATCAGTTCTCTTTGAATAGCAGAAGATGTGTCTCTTAGCATTGGAATTTTTCATTATGTGGGCTTTTCTTTGCATCTTAATGTTTTTCCTGTCTCCTTATATTCTGGATTGTTGCCATTTTGCAAGGTGAAAAGGTTACCAGCTCCAGCTCTTGCATCACTGCTGCACTGGACCTTCTGGATGCCCTTGGAAGCATTTTGTCTTGCTTTTTATTAAGAAAAAAACTACATTCAGGTAAAATGAGTTTCTTAGTTTCTGCATCCAGAAGTATAAAAAAAAAAGTTCCCTTCTATGCAGTGCATTTGATTGGGAATAAAAATGACTGATGGCAGCCCATACTGGACCCTTTTGTTCAATTCAGCTATGATTATGGAGCCTATTAGCTGGAGTTACAACCTATTTAAGAGCAGTGCTTACTAGTAATGGGGGCCAAATGATTTTGGAAAGTTCAGATTTACTGGGCTCCCTGCAGAAATGAATTCAGCACTGAACATATTGATGCAGAGCCTGAATGAGGCTGTTCCAGTGGGACTCAGAATTGTGTGCTTAGCAAGAAATGAGCGGGTAGTAGAATTAAAGATCAGATAGATGTGAGGCTCAAGGGCAGTCTAAACTCTGAAGTTCATCACAGTGACTTAATCAGACTAAAATGAGTGTTGTGCTGACAGGAATCAGGCCTGTGTGTGACAGGAAATTTAGCTTGTTAGGATGGTGCTGTGTTTCTTCTAACTCCCTGTTTTGTAAGGTCTTGAAAGTGTTTTAAAATAATTGTGAGATGTCAGTGTTTGGTGGCTACTGAGGGAGCTTGGTCGTTGTTAATTTAGATGCTGACTCTCTACTTGGTATTTACCTTTGATACAATCCATCTGCAGTTCTAGTAACAAAGACCAGGCCCTTGCACCTGTATTCAGAAGCAAGGGAAAGTTTCCGGGTTCTCAGTATTTTGTGGCACAATCTTAAATTCTGCACTGGGGAGGGGAAAAGTTGGATCTCTGGGCCCCAAGTCCTGCACGTAAGCAAGGCCCCCATGGACCGGGCTTCTGGTTAGCTGGCGACGCAGCTCGCGCGGCGCGGCGTGGGCTCGCTCAGCACCGCAGCAAATGAGGGGGAACTAAGACTCATGGGACTGCTTTCTTACTCGTGCTTCCACAGGGCACGTCCTGCTCCCTTTCCAGAGACAGACCAAGTGAGCTTTTGGCCTGGAGCGCATTAAAAAAAAACAAAATTATTTTTTATTGAGCCAGTACAGTCTTTAACTGTGAGATTGTTACTTTTGTGCTGCTTACAGTCTGATGCGTCCAATCCATCTAAAGTCTCCACCGAGTTTCTCTCAGATGCCTTCTTAGCTCCCTAAGAAACCTCCACGCGCAGCCCCGTGTGTCCCGTCCACGCTCAGCTGTAGCCAGACTTCCAGAGCTGCCCAGCCCTGTAATTCCCATGCTCGTGGAGATTCAACTCCATCATTCCGGGTATGGCCTCACTGCTCTCATCTCCCCTTCCTGTAACTCCCCCAAACATAACACCTCGTGGCCAGCACTGAGCTTCTCCAGCCTCGTTCCTCCATCCTGCTCACCAGATGCCTCCCTCCAGCCCTGTCCACACGCACAAAGATGCCATGCACTTCAGAAGCACGGTTCAATAATAGTACATTCAGCTGTCAGACCTTGCACGATTCTTTTCTGATTTTGCTTCTGCTTTGGGACAGGAAATTTATTTGTTCTAAGCCAAAATTTCTTACTACACACAAATTGACTTGAAAGTCCCTTTTTATAGATCACAGGAATGTACTGCTTTCTTGTCCTTGAACAGAGCTGTGAATATTCAGTATTTGTCAGTTAGATATATGTGTCCGTGCTCCTTCTGGGTGACAACAGCAGGCTCTTGTAGTTTATTTGTGAAAGGAATCTGGAAAAAATGAGTGTTCGTCATGCAGTAAAAAAAAATGTGAAGCGTAGAGTTGTTTTTATATTTTTAATATTTTTAATTTTGACCTTAAAAATTGTATGAGTCAGGACATGCTTTTGAAGCAGTATATTGGCCTCCTGTAGGACCTGGATCGGTGCTGAAACCAGTGGAAATGTGCTCACAGATTTAGCTGCATCAGTCTCTGGCTGCGCAAGGTCAGACCTGCAGTGAGGGGCTGGAAATGCTTGACTGAGGCTGCAAGAGTGGAAGGACAGGGCAGTTTCTGGGTCACCATTCGGACCAACTGTTCCTGTAATTGCTGCATGAGATGTTGCTTACAGGAGTCCTATTTTCAATCATATGAGCATGTCCCAGATTTTTATAAACCATCTGCTCAAGTGAAGAACTTCCAGGTTGTTGGTTTTCGGGTGCGGGGGGAAAGGCGTAAGGAGAATTCCAAGCGGGAGTTAGAAGGCATGTGTCAGCTGGGGTCTGGTAGGAGACTTTTTAAAGCTGGAATGAAAGATCATGAGAGAAATGGTTGCAACTTGACACACAGATGATAAAGCAAGCCTTAAACAGAAGCTGTGGCTGCACAGCAGGTAAAGAAATCCTGCTTAGATTAAAAATAAATATTTTATGCTGCTTGTATGCAAAGCTTTTTCTTTCCTCTTTTTTTTTTTTTTTTGATAGCTTAAAGCACTATACAATTGGCAGCAAGTAAAAAAAATTACAAAAAAAGGTTTGTATTTTCTTAGGGTAGGAACCCCTCAAAAAGAGAAGATTCATTTTTTTAATGATAAAGAGAAATTTAAAGAACAGGCTACTCATCAGAATTATTAAGCACAAAAGCATTTGCAAGTTAGCTGGTTTTGTATCTGTTTATAGCACAGAGCAAATCCGACCCTTCTAAAATCAGATGGCAAATAATTTTGTGAGGCAGGCATCAAGGTGCACAGCACAAGAGAGAGCTCAGCTACAATATGCATGAGTTGGCACTCTCTGCTCAGAGGGGCAACCGTGAGGTAAGGAACATCATCATCCGCTCCTCTTCCTTTGCCATCCATTTGGAGCATTTTAATGACTAAAGCAGGGTAAACATTTGTGAGGATAAACATTGTTTTCCTGCTGAGCAACAATGTCTCCAGTATAAGAACAGGATTGTTTTGGCATATGTCGGCTCTAAATATCCCTGCAGATATTTTACAGGAATTGCTACCTCTTTAAACATTCATGCTATTAAAAATCAGGACGACTGTTGACATAAACCTGTGATAGCAGCTGCATTGTAGACAGAGTATGAATTTTTTATGTTATTGATGAGAAGTTTATATCACTTATGTACTGTAGTAAGAGAGGCGTATGAGTGCTGAATACTGAAAATTATGTGATTGAAACCATTTAGAGAATCAGGACACAGTATTTATTAATGTGTCCTTCTCAAAAGGAGCATGAATGCAGCAAATGGAAAGCAAAACAAAGCTAAGTGATTTATAATATTTTAAAAACTCTTGTTGGGATGAAAATAAGTTTTGTGGCTCTGCAGTGTGGGTTTATCTGGTTTGGGTGCCAGTGTCAGCACCGCAGGAAGGAGTGATGTTGTCAGATCACAAGAGTAGGCAACCGGTGGGTTGCAGCTCATGGGCCTGCGGGGCTCGTGGCTGGAGGGGGTGGAATATGATAAAGGGATGACTGTAAAAGAAGTTTTGAAGGACATTGGTTCTGTGTATGTTTTCAAGCTATAACTTAGTGTGACTTGAGACGCAGGACCAGGGCTGAGGTTGCTTCTTGCTCTGGAGCAAAGACGTTGACCTTCTTCCTAATCCTCTAAATTTTCTTTCTTGTCTCTCATGGTTTCCCTGTAACTTGCTATTGTCAGTAGCCTGGTGCTTTCTTTTCAGGCCCTGCTTCCTCCACTGAGGACAGACACAGAACACGTCTCCCTGCTCCCAAAAGCAAGGCCTTAGTTGCTCAAGTGGCAAAATTTCCCTCGCTGGAGAGCAGAGGGGTCTGTGCAGTTTGGAAGGATTATGGTTCACGTTGTGGGGAAGGTTGGTTCCACAGTAGCTCCTTCAACAAATGTCTCCTGTGAGGTCTCGGTGTTGCCTAAAGCTCTGCCCTCCAGCATGGCCTCAGGAGGCAGCAGAAGCAGTTCAGCTTTCCTCCTTCAGGCATGGCTGTGTCCCTGTTTTGGCCAGATCCCGCTTGGAAGCGATATGAATCTTCACGTCTCCCAGCACCAGGCAGGCTAAACTAAATTTCTGTATGTTGGCCTTACTCATTTTCCTTAAGAGGAGTAGCACTGAGTAAATTTTCAGGTCATTCTTCATTTAATGGAAGCACAGCCATTGCTCAGTTTGTGACATTACTTTTTCCAACCTCGTTGGAAATTGCACTTAATCTTCTGATGTACATGAATAGCACTGCGAAGTCAGTGTAATTACTCGTGTGCTTTTGTGCTCTGCTAGATTGTGGTATTTCAGCTGTCCATCCAGGGTCTTTGTGGATGGAGGGATTATTCCCATGTCAGCCCTTCCTCCAGGAGGATTTCCAACTGGGAAACCACCTGGAATCACATTTGTCTGTGTACCCTCAACAACTCTAGATGCATCCACTTACATCCAAGGCAGTTAAGGCTACAGCTTGGACAGCTCAGCACTCCGTTACAGATACGGGTGGCGTCAGTAGCAATGGTGATTTGTACAAGGCAGGTGCACCAGTTTGTAGAGACCCAGGCCCACCAGTTCATTTCATATAAGCCACCAAACAGCTGGCCACCAGTAATAACTTCTCATCACCTCAGCCCTAGGCTGTATTTAAAGCAGTGACCTGGAGGTGAAAGGCTGTGTATCCTATTACTGGTCCGCTGAGACATCCAGTCCTCCGTGGGATATGTCTATAAATTAATATAGCTCTGGATTAATATTGCAGACAAAAAGCTACATTAGAAGAACATTATTAGGGTTGCAAAGTCAAGCCTGTGAAAGTTAAGAAATGGGAGAATTAAGGTTGCCTGTTCAACCTTAATTTGCCCCCTTCTGTGTATGCATTATGATACAGCCTTTAATTACATGATCACATTCTACTCAGCCTGAGGCAGGCACCTGGCATAGAAAATTTCAACCCAAATGGATTGAAGTTTGGCAAAGTTATAATCAACTGAGAAAGAGGAACTTATAAGAAGTATCTAGCAACTTCAACAAAAGGCTGTAGTTGGTGTTGATTTCCATTTATTTCACTGCATTCAAAATTTATGTTTAAATATTCTGTAGGTTAAATCCATCTGTGTGGAAGACACAGGAAGGCCACGTGTACCACAGACTGTTTAACAGCAATAAGAAGTTCTTACTAAAAATCATCTATTGTTTAGACATGCTATACAGTGCCAATAAGATGAAATTGAAATGGGAACCCTACTGTTTCAGGTGTTATATAGGAAAATGATGAAAAAATAGTCTTTGCAGGTAACAACCAAGTCACTCCGTCAAATAAGTTGAACATTAGAAGGAGAAAAACAGATTCATTTTCATGATAACTTTTAAGCCCAACAGAGGGCTTACTCAACCCAACTCTCTTTTTACATCATGGCTGCTTGGAAATTGTTTGTCGTGTTATGCTGATCAAGAGCAAAGCATGTCATTTTAATTTACCTTTCTGTGTAGAATATCATTGTTCATTTGGACTTCATATAAAGTATGTTCCAGTGTATAAAGACTTCATGCACTGGTGGATGGTCCTTGCCCTTACAAGTAGAAGTGAGTGCTTATTTCAGAACACACTAATAATTAGTTTATAATTTCTTGGAGTACTGGCATAATAATTACAGAATCACAGAGTTATAGAATGGCAGAGGTTGGAAGGGACCTCTGGAGATCATCTCGTCCAACCCCCCTGCCAAGCAGGGTCACCCAGAGCACGTTGCACAGGATGGCATCCAGACGGGGTTTGAATATCTCCAGAGAAGGAGACTCCACAGCCTCTCTGGGCAGCCTGTTCCAGTGCTCTGTCACCCTCACAGTACAGAAATGCTTTCTCATATTCAGCCGGATCATTACCAGGATCAGTTTGGAATTTGGACAGGAAGAAGCTGTATCTTGCTGTACCCAAAACACATTTGCGAGTTAGTGCATCCGGAAGGGGAATCCTCTACTGCTAAGGTATTTCTTTGCCCTAGGTGAGAGTTTCTCTTCTAGACTGGATCCTAGTCACAAGCTTATGTAAGTGTCCTAATAATTTTTTACCTAGATGAAAAAAAGAGAGACGTCTTTTGGAGCTTATTTTATATGTAGGTTTCATCTCTGTAGACAGATACAGGCATGCTTTTCTGTATGTCTCCCTTGCAAAACACAATGGCCATGTTAATATTTGAGCTATAATGTGTTCTGTCTGTTACTGTAATGTTTGTTGAGGGTGATTTCAGGATCACTAGCAAACACGGTGTTCCATTCTTGGGGAAGTGGAAATCGTTACAGCTGGAATGCTCAGCACTCTGATAGTGCTCAGCATCCCAATATAGTCTCAACAGTACGCAGAAAGAAGTTTTCAAGCCTGTTTATTCGGTAAGCCAAATGAACTGGTGAAATCTGGTAATACAGGCTGTTAATGTGGAGGAAACATTTTCTAATAGCATGCATTAGCCTGAGGTTCTTTGGCATGGCACAAGACAGACTGCCTGGATCTCAAGAACCTCCTTCAAATCCTTAACACCGGTACATGAGAAATGCCTTACCAAGGTCATACTGCACAGTTACGGCAAAATCAGAAATAAGAACTTGGTTTCTTGTCTTCTAGGCCTGTATAATCTTAACTGCTTTGACAGTCTGCTGTATATGCTTAGTGTATTGTCACTGTATTTTACAGTACATAGTGATCAGCATTCTGTTTTGCTTATTTTATACAATACTTTTTTTTCTTGGGGTGTTCTCACAACTCAATGTTCTGTTTTCCTAATCACTTAGTAAAGCTTATTTTCTTGTAAATTGTGTTCTGAATTTAGAACAAAATGCCAAAGCTAAGATTAGCTCTAACCTTCAAACTTCAAACCTTCAGACATCAGAGATGAGCCATCCATATGTAAGTCTTGTCTGTGTGTTTTTAGAAGTGGTAAAGAAAACAAAAAATAAGCACTGTCCTTCTAAGGGAACTGGCAAGGTGCCATCTTAATTTTTCAAGAAGAGGGCAGGTTGGGACGAGTCAATCAAAATCAGTCCATTTCTTGGACAGCAGTTCAGGTACAGCAATATAAAATCCCTTTCAGTGGAGGTCTATAACATTAATCAGAAACTGCGGAGTGGTCTTTTGTAGGACTTTGGGGACCAAGGAAAGTTGATAGTGGGTGCTTATGCATTGAGATTTTTGCTTATGTTGCCCTTGTGCTGTCCAGACAGAGGAGTTTCATTCTTTTTTCGTATCGCTACAGGTTGTTCTTCGATATGCTGAAATATTCTTTCCTCACTTTACATAGGAGGACACAAGGAACTGTACAGAAACTGTAATTCCATAGTAACCGTTGACTCTGTAATTATATGTTATGTACAGTTCAATGTAAATATGTGGTAATACAAGCAATTTGTATTTTCTCAACTACATTATTAAATCTTAGAATTGCAAACTACATGGAAATTAGGTTGAGAATAAAATGGATAACTTCACATACTGTATTATTGCAACACATTATCTCTAGAAGTCTGTAATTACTTTGTAGTTACATGCTATTTTTCAGATAATAACTAAGCGGTGAAAGTTTGTGGACTTGTCCAGCTCATAGTTGCACAGCGTAGCCGATAATTTGGGTTTAGGAGGTGGAGAATGTTGTCAACTCGGTCTTTCAGTCTCTTTTGCAGAGCGAGAAGGATTTTTTTCTTTCAGGCAAACAATCTGACAGACAGGTTGCTATTTAGTGTTTGTTGCAAATATAAGCGGTGCTCTTAAAGTGAGAGTTGTGTCTCTACCAAGAGTCAAAACAGGCTTTAATGCTCTATCACGTGCACGGTTTTCGTTTGCCTTTGGGCTCTCAATGACACACATCAGGTGATACTTCACTAGCAAGACTCGCAGACTTCACAGGTCTGTGCTGCACACCTTATGAGCCTCTGCTGGAAGGGCATGGCCATGCGTTTTAAGGACATTTTGAGACTTTGTTCAATTGTGGCTGACTTCCAAGAGCGAGAAGCTCATTTACTTCGTGTACGCTTACTGCTCTATGGGGGTTCTGGTATTTTAACATCTCCCTTTATTTTATCTCTTCTTATTATTGTCTTTGTCCTGCTGAATGTGGCATTAGGGATAGTTTATTTATTTATCTGATATGAATATGTAAATCTTTGTAGTCCTCTTAGTCTAACTCTCTGCACTTTGGCCCCCTTTTTTTTGTTGAAATTTTGAATGAAGAAAGTAAAGAGTGAGTCTTTCAGCTTAGAAACATTTATGTTTCTTTGTATTTACACGAAGCGTGGAGTCAAGAAGGTTGAAAAAATGCCTCTAGTATATGGTTACATGTGTCTGTATTTTAAAATTTATATATGTACATTTCTATACATGCTATCAAGACCAAGCATTTTGTTGACAACATAGAGAAAGCCGGAAAAGATGGAACTGTTTGCTTTGGTATTCAAACTGGCAGTCAGGGCACCAGTCCAGGGGCATGTGATATATTGAGGGGCTGAAAACTAACCGTAAGGTCTGAACTAAAAGACTGAGCTCCTCTCGGGAAGACAAAAAAGATGCAAGGACATAGTCAAGTACTGTAACAAAGGTAATGATAGTCACCCATCAGTCTTTGAAACGCTCCAATATGAAGTCACAGCTGGTGCTCCTCTTCGTGAGGAATCTTGATTTATTTACGTTCCTTTACCTTTAAACCTGTATCTTCTGGGTTTTCTGGCCTTTCATGGTAGATTTATTAGCTGCTCTGAAGCAAGGAGGTAGGCTTGCAGGGAGGGGGGAACGGGAGGAAAATCGAGAAGAAACAGAAGGAAGACAGAACAGTGGGAGGGAGAGGGAGGAAGAAGATAAGAGATAGATGAATGAAGACAAATGCAAGAGAAATGAGACAGGGAGGATGATAGGGGAGAAAAAGACTGGAACGGACCTTTTGAGAGTGCATGTAAAATAGAGGTCTGGTGGAGGATTTCCAGCAAAAGTGGTGTAAATCAATGATGAGTAAATTAATAGGGCAATTGTGCAAATAAGACTCAGTCATTTAAGCCAAGCATAATACATCACAGATGATTTAGAGAGAGTGTAACCCACAGGGCACACCTTTTAATCTGCTAAAGATCTAAAGCAGGATGCTGACACGTCAGAAAATGGAGGAGATGAACAAAATGAGGGACATACGTTAAAAGGGAAGAGGTTGTGAGACAAACTCCAAATGCAGGGCAGCATTAAACTCCTTTGTGCCAGGGCCACATCTTAGACTAAAGTAAAAAAATTCTGGTCCTTCCAAGTCAGAGATTATTACCATGGTTTCTGATACAGTCTCCAGGTATTTAATTCCTGATGCGATTCCTAACTCGTATCAGAAGAATAAATAAAAAAATGCATCCAGTGCTTCCTTAAATGTGGTGTTCTGCAGAACTGCTCCTGTAGTTGCCACTCCAAGCATTTCTGCCATCTAACAATGCTGAAATGTGAAAATAGTTGAAGAGGTGATGTTTTAAGAAGTTTTATGTAGCCATCTGATCACTGACTGGCAGGTGCCTGTCTTTGACCTTGCTATGTCCTACTCTGTGCCATTTTGAGGTTCCTGTATGTATTTGTACACCAGAGAAGACGAGACAGTCTGAATATGCATGCTGTTGTCTTTTACTACTATTTCAGCTGTACCCAGAAGTCCTGGGCTTCGAAGAAATTTCAAGAGTTCTAGATTAACCCGGTTTCTCTGGGATTTTTTTACACACCATTTAGTTTCCAGGTCAGTTATCATGCTTCAGCCCACCTTTTTGAGACCATTTGCCACTTCTCTAACCCTGAAAATGGATTCTTCTGCTGTAGCTCTGAAATGGAGCAGACCCATTAAATCCCGTGCCTTTTAAATGCATTGGTTGCTAACCTTTTGTAAAGGATCAAAATTAACAAACTGCTTAAATGAATTTCTGACAGTCATTCTGCCCTATTGGTTTTTTGAAAGCATTAGACAGAGTGCCAGGTGGCCCAGTTGATAAAATGTTTTCTTTCACTCTGACTCCTGTAAGTTCAACTCTTTCCCCAAGGTCTTAAGAAAAATAACTGTTTTTCAAAGACTTTTTTGTTTGTTTGATTTTCCCATCTTCCTTCGCTTCACATTGAAATATTTAAGTAGAGTGTGAACTTGATTTTCATTTTACTCAATAGAAAGTTAAATGCAACGCAGGCATCTTGTTAAGAATAAATATTTTTCTAGAGGAAACAAAAGAAGTGATGAAAGATTAGGTGGAAAGGGAAACCTTTGCTGCTGATGGGGGACGGCTGGATTTTGTCAGTGATGGTAGTTCCTTCCTCTTTCGCCTGCCGCTTTCTCTGAGAAAACCAGCGTTTGTATCTAAAACTCATGCTAATTGAATACCTCTTAGCTTCACTGCACCCCTTCTGCAGCCTTAAAATACCTTCCTGAAGTTCAGGTTGGCCTGAAATACTGCCTTGAAATCTTGGGGTGTAAGTATAAGGCTGTGTAGTTTCGTGGATGTGATAACATGGGAGTATGAATGGATCCTGGCTTTCTATTAAGAAAATAATTCACAAAGCTGTCCAGTCACATACAGACAGAGCGGCATCCCAGCTGCCTGTCGCTGATGAAGCTTGGGCTCCTTTCTCAAAGTGTTACAAGCATTTGCTGGGGAACCCAAGTCCTGCAATTCAGCTGACCTTTTCTCGGTCTTGGAATTGTTTATGTGTTTTCTAGAAAAGAGTTTCAAAGCTGTGGTGTTTCTCCATACCACATGGCGTAGACTTCATTCTGACTTATGGAAGCACTTGCATCCCTTCACTGCTGTAGAATGAAAGGTTTAAAACAACTTTTAAAATCCCATTATTCTTTAAAAAGGAACATAAAAACCTATCTAGTTTGTCCTTGAAAACTATTCTTTATTAAACAAATACAGAACTTATATTCCTTCTTTTGAGAATCGGGCTTTCGAATTGTTATTGGTTACAAAAGTTTGGTAAATTGTAATGAATAGAAGTTGCATTTTATAATAGATTTCTAACATAACTGCTGTAACACTTTAGTGATGTCTAAAAAGATGTTAAGGTTAATTCCATTAGCAATAGGCGAAAAGATGTCTACGGTAAGCACGTTAACTGTTCAGCAGCCTGTCTGTATTCTCAGTGTCAGTCTCCGTGGCTGATTCCTTGTTTCAACGTGAGAGCGTCACCAGGAAGTGTGATGCTGGAGGACAAGTGGTGATTGTTAACTTCTTGCTGAAGTGAAGTATATATCGTTGTAATGGGAGCATGGAAATAAAAAGCTTTTTCCTAGTAATGCTTAGCGTGTAGTTGGTCCTTTGAAGGGGTTATGCTATTCAAAAAGAAACAGAGACGGGATGAGTAGGTAATGTTTTTTTCTGTCTCTCAAAGATTGTCATGGCTTTGTGAATGTTCCTGTTCCAAGCTAGGCTTAAATCCAGTCAAAACTTTAGAAATGTGTCTTCAGAATCAGCATCCAGAAAAATCAGCTGAAAAGGTGGTGCTTTTCCCTGCCATTTGGGAGATACAGGTAACCTTGGAACTGGATTTTGGGGCCTTAAAGCAAGTGCACCAGCCACTAGGCTTAGGGGTGATTCCGTACCTCTCCTTAGTTACCACCAGAAATCTCTTCCTGGGCCTTAAAAATGTATTTCAGTGAAATTCTGATGAATCTGAATCTGACACCTCCGTGAAACAAATTTGTCTTGGTGAGTTGTTATTTCCTGGCAAAAAAAAAGCTGTTTTGTCAGAAAATTCCCAGTTGGCCTCTAGAAAATGATAATACTGCAATATAGTATAAACAGGAGGCAGAAAGAAAGCATAAATACAGCTAAGCCTGCACTGATCTTTTCCAAGCGTTGTTAAATAATGAAATAAAGGAAAGGAGAGTGAAAATAAAGGTAGTGGACAGATGGAATAACGGAACTCATCTTGCAGTGAAAAATTGTTCCAGAGAATGTGTCTTTGGAGCAAACCTGGTTTGTGAGACCATTCAGATTCCTTTTATCTGAAGTCTGTTTTCACTGTTTCCTGGTGTTCGTGTCTCTTACCAAGTGCAGACCTCGAAATCTGTGCCCTAGTCCTGACTGGAGAGCTTATAGTCAGAGGAGGAAACAAGGCGAGCTCTGAGCAGCCGCCCAGCGTAACGGAGGCTCTTTGGACGCGTGGTAGCTGCAGGAACTTCACATTCACTACTGCTTTAATAGTTCGTGTCCTTTTAACGCACTGGAGGCTGTAGTCGATGTTTACCTAAAGATCCTGCTTGGGTGACATCAGAGGTTAATTGCTTCTTTACAGTGGTGGGATCTTACAGAAAAGAGAAACTATATTAGTCATTGAAATAACACCTTCAGTAACTCTTTTTGTTGAAAGAGGTATTGTTAGGTTATAATAATGGATGAGAATATGCTTTATCTTTGTTTTGTTTCTTTTTGCTTGAAGAGTTGTGTTAGTTTTTATATACCATAATTTGTCTAATCAAGTCTTACTGGAAGGGGTCTGGTTGTGCTCCCCTGGCCAGACATCTGGCAGGATGCTGTAAGAGTTTGGGACCCTCCATCCCGTACTACTTCCCCTTGAAGGGGCTGGGCCGGGGTTAGCTCTTGGCTTTGGGTTTCTTGAAACATATTCCACATGTAGAGCTGCATTTCTCAGCAGCTACGTCGTGGTGTGTGCTTTTTCCTCAGCTTTCCCCAAGTCCTCTTGGATGCTTCCGAAAAACCCACTCAAGGCTTGAGGTTTTTCTACTTTGTAGTTTGCCTCTTCTGGTACGTACAACAAGCACAGCACAGGCACAGATAAGCTTTTCCCAGGACCCTGAACTGTGTTGCTACTTAGGGGAGAGAGCAAGCAAAAGAGATTACAAACTGAGCCAAGGTAGCACAGCTGCATACATACCTTGCCTGTCTCCCAGCACTCTGGAGCACTCTTTGATCTTTCATGAAAAATTGGAGGTCTTCACATCCCTTCTGGAGCTGCTGGCATTTCTCCAGAATCTTATGGCTTGTGTTTCATCGGAAGTCAATATGCTTTGATTTTTGAATGGCTCAACACCAAACCAAGTACTCCTTGCTGGTAAAACCTTCACTTTTGCTTCAAGTTTTGTAAGCAGCACTTTAAGTCTCTTCATGGTGACCTCCTGTTAACATCATGGTCTTTTGTTAAGCTGTGGCTAATTTTTCTCTTTTTCAAAGATCCTTTCTAGTCAGATTGATTTCCCACCTTTGGCACCTGCTGTAGCATGCCCGTGTCTCATGGTTTAGAGTGCAGGGATCTGTAATCTGAGGAGGAGGTCGAAGAAGCCTTGTCAGCCCCGTGTGGACTTGGCCACTTGCATAGGAACATTTTTTAAAATTTGCAGCAAGTAAAAGATTAACATTGCATGCTGCTAACCAGAGTTCGAGTTTAGATTCTCAACTATCAGATCAGGAGACACTAACAAATACATGTCAGATCCTGACAGAGAGTTTTACAGTATTAACCACTGAACTTCGTTTCTAATGCTACAGAAGTAGGTGAGGAGGAAATCAGCAATATACTGCCGTGGAAGTTTAGTAAAGCTCTATTAAGTTCAATGAAGAGTTTCAGTCTTCATGGGGATTATTTTTGAGTTATCCTGTAGAATCCCACCCCTAAGTTACAGTTGTCTGAAATGCTGTACAATGATTTGCATTCACACAAACTGTTGGGTTCACGTGTGATCTGTAACACACAGTAATGAAAATCCTGTTTTTCAGTCAATTTTTAGTTATTTTTTCCTTCTTCAGTGTTCAAACAGTGGTCATGCCCTACTTAATTAAAGTGTCAGCTTGGAAACTTGTTTAAAGAGACTCCTAATATAAAACATAAGAGTAAAATATAGGCTTCCAGAAGATAATTAACTTTCTTAGAATTAGACCGTCCTTAAGCAATACTTGCATAAGATGGACCTTATCAGTCTGCCAGACTCCTTAACAGATACAGCATTTTCATTTTTATAGATAAGATTTTAAAATATCGTTCATTCTCAGTAAAATAAACAAGTGTTTTGTTAGTGCTCTAAGCTACCTGAAAATAGGATTTACAGTTCTATATAATTGTATTTTCTTTGTGTTTGCATAGAAGTCATTGCATAGCTGGAAGATGATGGCAATTATAATTTATTATGCTGTAATTGTTACCTAAATGTTTTTGAATAAGCAAAAATCACATCTGTTTAGGAATAAGTTGCACAGCAAGAGAATTCCCTTTGAAATGAATGCTGTGTTCTCAAATTCTGTAACTGTACACATAAAACAACATATTTATTTCCCCACTGAGTCCATTACATTCCCAAGTCAAACTGCATCCTCTCTTCCCTTCCCATATTAAACCCTTTGATTTAATGGAGGTTTTAACTACTGGTTCTTTAGGGAATTTTCAGTAGGCTTTGCACAGATTAGGTTATTGGAAAGTATAGTTATTTGCTTGTAAAGTGGCAGTTCTGTGTCAAAATTGATTTTCTCTGGTGCTGCAGTAGTAAAACAGATAAGCTTCTGCTTTGCATCCAAAATACACTGATATTCCTGCCATGATACTTTCCTTTTGCTTCCTACCCAAGCTCTGTTCTAGGCTGGCTTTGAAATAAAAAGGATACAATGATGCTGCATGGGATACCTCTGGATCAATCATTAATATTTACATAAATCTTTTCTCTGTTAATGTACATTTACCAGTGATGACCAGTTGTTCATAGGAAAAATCTACCGTGGCAGTTGTCGAGCACTTCAGCCAAGGGGTTGAACGCTTTGTCAGCCTTCTAAGGCAGTCAGAGCTGTGGATGTTCAGTGTCTGGCAGGAAGCAAGTCCCAGGCACCATACCATACTTACGGAAAGTGAAGTGTAGGAATTACCAGCAGACAGAAACATGAATAAATAACAGTTGCATCTGGTATGTCCTGTGAGTGACATGAAGAGGTTTCCTACCTGGTTTCCTTGGCCAGCTTTCATAGCTAGGCTGGGTCTCTCTTAGTTTACATCTAGCACACAACCTCTCCTTTGCAGGTTGGACTCCAAGAAAATGAATGGCTGTAACCAAAGGAAATGAGTTTTGCCGTTATATATATGCCACAGGAGACTATGTAATAAGGGTGACAGTGGAATGATTCAAGAAAAATGTTGTAGATAGATAAAGGGGTTCAGACATATTTTCTACGGCCCACTGACCACTGTGCTTCCCATTTGTGGTGGGCAAGTCTCCGAAGGGTTGGAGGTTTGGTTACGTAAAGTCCTGAATCTTTCTCTATGGTTGGACTTAGAGATACAGTGCTAGCATGTAATGGTAACATGCTTTGAATGTCAGATCTAGAAAAAAAGTGTCATGTTTAGCATATGCTAACCTGGTTGAGTTAAAAACTTGTCTTGCTTTTAAATTGAACTTCAATAAAATGTGTTAGCATATATTAACTAATTCAGCCTGTTCCTACTGAAACTTCAGATTTAGTGGTATTGAGCGATCCAGTGAATATCAGTGATGCCCTGATTTCCAGAGTTTTTCAGACTTGGTTTTTAGTGCAAGTTTTTAGCTCAGTTCCTCATTTATTCAGCAATGGTTTGTGCATCTGTATTGTTCATGCTGTTAACGGAATTGTTGTCGCAAGCTCTCAGGAGATTAATGTATTTACTGACTTCTATAAGACATTGCACCAATCAATGTTAACAGTCTTTGACAGAGACGTAAAGGATCTATTAAATTAGATCTGGGTTCCTATTAAATTACTACATATAAAAAGCTAGACTCACCTTATCTGTAGCAGGAATGAATGCCTGCTATTAAAGCCTTTAAAGAAAGTTTTCAAGAACAGTCCAGCAAAGAAGTGGGATAATTAGCAGGAAACAGCAATCTGTTGACATCCAGCACTGACTACACTAAAGCAATGTAGGGAGCGGAAGGTTTTCTGTATTGCAGATGTGAAGGCATTCCCCTCCCCACCAATTGGTTCCCCCCCCCCACACTTCTCTTTAATTAGATTAGAGAAAAATAAAATTAAACTATTAAGGCAATTAAATTCTTAACATTTGATCAGTTAGCTGAATGCAAATCTATTCTCCATCTTTCTGCTGAAGGGCTGATACATGGATTATTACGTTTGGCAGTGCTTCTTGGCTTCTTAAGAAAGACAGCAAAATGCTTGGGTTCAAATAAAATAGCAAGATATTTTTTTTCACTGTATTGCTTCTCTCCCCCTTGCTATTCACATGTAACTGCCACTTTTCAACCTGTGCTGACTCCGTTCTCTTGTTTACCCGTAGACTCAAATTCCTCTCATGTACACAGCTAGACAAGCTATGTTAACTTAATTCCAGTGGCCGTTCATGAGTTAAATGCCCTCATGAAATTGTGATAAATCAAACAGATGTCTGATGACTTCATAAGGAACTATCCCCAAATAGTGAATGAGAGGCTTGAGTCAATAAGGTTTTACTCCATTTTCTCTCTTTTTGAAGAAAGACAAAGTGGCGGACGGTGGCTTGATAGTTTGTGCGCAGAATTTATGATGTCCTGTGATCGTGGCGCATCTTCTTCATTATTGTGGTCTTAGGCTTTGATTGCTTGGTCATTGGAACACCACACAAGTAGCCCTGCACGTGGCCCCCAGCGAGCCAGCTTCAGAGCTGGAAGTGGTGCTGCACCGCATAGAGCAGCCCAGCGCCTTCCAGCATCGGAGCCTGTTGCAGCAGGGCAGCGTGTTGTGCCACCCCGATGGTTCGTCTCTAACTTGGAACTCCTTTGTACCATGGGCACGGGATAACCGGGTCACGATCTCCGTGTCTGATAGAGGAAATGGATTTTATTTAGCAATAGAAAGATGAGTGGTATGATTCTTGTGTACACATAAACTGCTGGCCCTCAATTTTGGCCTCAGCCAAAATGAAGTTAGGAGAGCTGGCTCCTGTGCCCTGTCCATGAACCTCTGGGGCATCTTGGCTGAGTTTTCTAAGTGTCATTGGAAAGTGCTGATGGGGGTCTGGCTCTCTGTGGCACCTTCGGTTGCCCAGGAGAAAGTTGTTTCTTTCAGTTGCTTATTCAGGCAAACCAAGCTGTCCTTAGGGAAGACGTCTCAGCACACCCAAGGTGATGTATCAGCACTGCAGTAACTGGTACCATGCCCCAAATCTCGATGCTACACGATTGTATACCCGCACCTTTTGTTTTCAGTGCAAAGTGGATATCTATGCAAATCTGTTTCCTACTTATCAAATCTGGCTTCAAGAGGCAACAATACTGTTAACGCTGTTAGTATTTACTTCATGTTCTAATAGCGTGCTGGTGCTGATGCTCCTAGAAATGCTCAAGTGCCCTTAGGAGGCAGAAGCCTTACTTGACAGCAAATAAAATTGAGCACTTGATACTAATGGTCTTCTAATTAAAGTCAGAGCAAACTTATCTCAGTATGTTCATCTCAATGTGCATCTTTTTAGACACTTAAAGAAGTGGGTTGACCATTGAAGCTTTAAAGTGTCATTTCAAGTGAAGAGAGAGAGAGTTCCCCTAGTGCCAGTACTTTGGTTGGTCTTATCCCATATGGCACATGGACCGCTTGCCGGAGTTCTGTCCTTCCAGCTTTCCTAAAGTAAGGGCTGGGCCATGCACAGGGTGGTTGCAGGCCGGTACTGCAGCTCTGAAGTCACCGGCTGGGGGTCTTCCCAGGGGCTTTCATCGCGGCTCCCTGGATGCCATACCACAGGGTGCCCTTGCAGCCTGCCTGGCCCCTGGCCTGCCGGCAGCCTGAACGCAAACCTTAGTGGAGGTGGTTCGGATGCTGCCCAGGGGTGTCACACAAGCGCTCTCTGCACATAAAGGAGTTGTGGAATTTCATTAATTCATTCATCAATACAAGCCATTAAAAGAAACTGTCTTGTTAACCGGTATCTTGGATACTAATCGGCAGCTTCTATTAAATATCAACCTGCTGATAGTGTCGGTGTCACAAAGGGTAACGACCTGCGGTGCGGGGTGGCACAAGTGCCTTCAGGCAGCCCTCAGGAATAAACAAACATTGGAGACCCCTTATTGTAGTCTGAGGCACTTTGGAAAAGGAAACGCAAGGGAGGGGGAACAGTGCAGTTAATAGTAGAGCAAAAAGGTTTCAGCATTGTGCCACTTAGAGGAATGTCGGTTTGCGTAAATCCACAGCACGTGTTTACTTTCCTTGACAACATTTCGGAAAAAGAAGGTTCAGGGGTGTGTGTGTGCGCTTGCGCGCATGCATCAAATCTTAAAAGCGGGGAACAAATGAAGTCTGAACCCAGAAAATAAGAGAGACAGTAGGAAGAGATGGTTGGAAGATAACAGAATTTTGTAAAAGGATTTGACTGGGGAAATGGGTAAGAAATACACCATGAACTTCCTCCGCTGTGCTGGAACTATAGGCCACTTAAGTGAGTCCAGTTTGTTATACTGTAATCAGGCTGCAAATGTTGAAATGTATGTGGAAATTCTTGCCCTTGCCCATGACAAATACAGGTGGGAGGCCTGGTAAAGCTGCAGGTGGGACAAAAAACAGTATACAACAAATCCATACTCGATTATCTGCCAGGCTGTTCAGTCGGTGATGGGTGCTCAGCAAGGTCAAACATCTTATACCATTATAAATAATCCAAACTTATTATCTGCATCTCTCTACAAACACAGAGCACAGTCACCAGTATTTATTTTGTGTGAAAGTACAATACGGAAATTTTATATCATCTAAAGTACATTGAAGATTTTGCAAGCTGAGTGGAAGTTTACCTTGGTTTCTGCCCGCAAGCAGTAGAGCTCACGTTGTTTAAGGTCCCTGTGCAGTCTTGTGAAGACGGGGCATATCAATACCTAGTTTGTAGATTATTGCTTTCTGTTGTTTTTTATGCAGTTTAGGTTTTGTGCATCAAGTAAAATTTCAATTATACAAACCATTGAAAATCACATCCAAAGAACTGGATAAGTTTTTCACTAATTTAATTCTCACTATTCATGGTCTAGGTTCTGTTGTTGTTGAAGAGTTAACATCAGCAGTGTTTCAGCTCGGTCTATTGATTACACAGGTACTGCCAGATCTCTGTGAAGTGTTCTTATCACCGGAAAGAAAAACAGTGATAGTATTCCAGCTGAGTGCTATGGGTGAAAGTTAACTGGTGAACTGGGTGAAAGTTATTCCAGATTAGTATCGCGAATGAATTTAGTCTAACTTCTTGCCAACTCGTGCAAATTAAGTCTTCTGTATATGCTGACTCTTGTTACCCTCCTTGGGCCACCCACCTGGCAACACGCGATTGCACGTCCACAGTGGAACTGCCGAGTTCGGTTGGTGGTATGCTTGGTGAGGTATGTGTAGGCATTCAAATGAGACCTCCAAAAACATAGCAATATGGTTGTCTTGACCAGAAGTCTGAATTAGAAATAGAGAGCAGCAGTCTCTAACGTATCCCCTGAGCACCATGTATGTTGCTTTTCCACCACTGACCACGCCAGCAGTTGCTTCTTTGTGAAGATTGCTTCTTATGAATGCCACTCTGTGTGCTTCCTGGTCACTTCATTTCTTGTGGGTTCTCTTCTGAAATGTTCGTTTCATAGTGGTGAACCTCAGCCCCCAGGGACTCCTTACCATGATTTTCTCGGGGCTGTAGTTGGCTATTGATCAGCCCATGTACTTTTTCACTTCCAGTCCCTTTGTAGAATTAGTTGAGTGGGATTTGTTGACTCTTCCTCCACCTTCAATATCTGATAAAATCTTTGTCCTGGGAAGGGTGTCCTGTAGCTTCTATTTATGCTCTTACTACTGCCACGTGCTTGCAATTGTGCACAACTCTTGGACCCCCTTCAACCCCTTCTCTCGCCCCCCCTTTTTTTTGAATTACTAGCGGGTGACAAATAGCTACTGCTTTCCACTCCATTTCGCCAGGCACAGCTTCTTTCCTGTCCTCATGAGGTTTCTGACCTTTCAGTCAATGCCTTTTGCAGCCCCCCAGGGGCCTCCAGGGAGCTGTAATGGACTCACGTTAATTGCCTGTTGAAGGACAGAAGCAGTTCCTAGCAGGATGATTGGTGATCCCCCTGTGAGTACAGCTGTCCTGGTCAGTGAAAAGATTGATCTGACACACACAAACATTTCGGCTCACTGCTCAATGTGTCTCACAGAGCATGCACATAATCACTGCTCTGGCTTTAGTGGTTTCCTGTCTGCCCACACTGCACCGTGGGTCTATTTGCTAGTGCTGTGACTCAGAGGAGCGAGCGAACGAGAGACTATCCATTCTAATCCCCTTGTGGGTTACGGTAGTTTAGATAGAAGATACCCCACAGACTGCAGTATAATCCAAAGATTTATAAAGTCAGTCATATGGGTTGGTTTTCTTTTTTTTTTTTCATTGCTCTCAGTGGAAGCATATATTCCATTCTGGCTTAAACATGTTTTAATGTAGTATAAAGTGCAAATGATGCACTTTTTAAAGTACATGTGCGTGCATTCAGGAAAAAAAAAAGTATCTCCTATTTCTGCTGAAATCCAAACATGTCTTTAAAATTAGGAAAGCAGAGGAATTTCTCTTACACTTCTTGCTTCTGTTCCTTTGCAGCTGGATAAACCATTATGTTCTCATTAGAACTGAGTATGGGTCAGTTTGCAGAGCTCTGTACAAATACAAGTACAGAGCTTTTGCTTTGTATACATTCAACCTGTGTTAGGCTTCAAGCTCCAAATCTGAAAGAGAAACTCAGCCAAAATCAGCAAACATGCTTTAATATTGCTAAGTTCTAACCTCAGATATTATCAACCTATGCATGTTTTCTATCTGAAAATATTAATCAGGTCAAATCTCCTTGTTCCTTGGCACATGTTCAACAAAAGATGTTTTCAACCTGGCCCATGTTTTATCGTTAGTAACAAAGGTATTGCACAGTTGTGGTTGCCACACAGATAAGCTTCTCCTGAAGTAAATCCCCAGTAAAGTTTAAACGGATTGACTTAACTGCTGCTTAAAAAGATTCTCCTCTTAGTTGCTTCATCCTCTCAGCTCCATGTTTCACATTAGCCTGAAATGAGATGGTCCTGCCTTAAATCCCTGCATCCAACCACCTGTGAACTTGGAGGAGTGCAAAATCTGACATGGGATCTCAGTTCTTCAGGCAGCACTTGTGTTCATTAAGGCTTGGTCAGAAACCTCGTGTCTGAATGTTTCATGTCATGGGAATGCATGATGCCCAAATACAAGAGTCTTACCTTGTGCTAGCTTTTTGTTTTAATCGGGGTTGCAGAATCGCATGCAGAATAAACTGCTTGTCACAGTCAGGCAATACAGCTAAAATTGATTTGTGACAACATTTAGCAATTATATGCCTCTTGCATTTTAGTAAACATTCTGCTTTCTGAAGTACGTACCAGTGAAGAAGTTAGAAAGCAGCCGTGAGAAGAGAATTGTAGAGGTGATGAAAAATGGCAAGAATGAGGTATTTGTCATTCTTTGGGGTCCTACAGACATCCAACCACAGACCAGTGAAATATTAATTCTCCAAGAAGTTGCTGTATAACGAGTGTCAATCAAAATACTGTATTCCTGTTCAGAACATTCTGCTCCAGAAGTACATTATCCACAAGTGGAGGAAACACGGAGGACAGCCACCTCTGGCGATTGCTGGGTACTCTGTGTGTACTAAAGATAAGCTTTGCTGCGAGTTTCCTGGCCTTGCTACTACAGCCATACTTCCTAGCTGTTGTTTTAGTCCTGCATTTCATATTTAGTACAGGTATGCATATCGCCTCGGGCTAGGTTCAGATTTGAAAGATGAAAATGTTAGGGCTTTTTAAGCTAGCCTGAAAGCCAATTAAATGTTTTCAGACTTTTTCTTATTCAGCCCCAAATCCTTCCCATCAAGAGTAAGTGAAATCAATGCTTGAAACAGCAGAGGAAATAGCAAGAAGTATCTCTGTTTGCAAGCTGTGTGGCAGTGTCCAGTAATTAAAGATGCAATAGCTGGAGACCATCCAAGAACCCAAACAAAAATATCTAAAGAAGTCTAGAATAGCTCCAGTGTAATCAAATTTTAGGCAGATTCCAGGATAGGAATGAGGCCTCATTGCCACAGTTTTGTCGTCGTGGTTGTGGATTGAAGGATTAAAACAAAATGTAAACCCTGTTGCCATTTTTAATAGAGGGTTACTAAGGGAGATGAGAAAACTGTGTTACAAGAAGATCATGCTGTCAAATAAGTTTTAAGTATGGAAATCTCATAGACATCCAGCGTGCTAAAATAACACCCAAATATAACATGAAAGGTATGACTAGATAGGAAATTGAATGTCTCAGAGGGTTGTATTTTTATTACCTTAAAAAAAAAATTGTATTATGTTATAGCCTGTATGAGAACTTGAAAATTCTACTTAATAATATTGCATGTAGAATGAATACTTCTATGTGCACTCTGAATGTAATGGAAAAAGGAGCATTTTAACCTGCTGTTTTAATCATGAACTATTATAAAATAATCAAAAACGCTGTAACACTTAGAACATTAAGAAAGTACATGAGAAGAGGTAACTTTATCTGGTGGGGCAAGGCACATAGGGGATGTAAAATGGAATCTATATTTGACGAAAACAGTATATTGGAGTGTAAGCTGGAAAACAAGAATGCGTTCAGCCTTGGGATGCCAGAGTTCATCTGGTGTGTTAAATGTGCATCGCGAAATACGACTGCTTACTTACTGACATGAGTAGAGAGTTAAAAGCTTCTTTTTTGATGAGAAGATCCTGGTGCTCTTGGTCTGCATGGACTGCTCATTGCTGTCAGCAGCTCAGAGGTCTTGCTTTGGGAAAATGTATTTTCCAAAAAGCCCATTGTGTTGGCGTGGGAGTCCCTCTGGTTACCCAGGGCTTTGGGAAGATGCACAGATGCACATCCCCTCTGAGGTCCGGCTGTACGCCTATGAGCGGCCTTTCCTTTCAGAGGCTCCTTTCAGCCCCTGCTTTTACTGCAGCCTCTTCATTTCCCCGTTGCCCTGTTTCTTCTGCCTACAATATTTTTCACTCCAGAAGCTTCTCTCCCTTGAGCATGTTGTTCGAATAACTGGACAGCTATGTAAAATTCATTAACAAAATTTCAAACAACTGCTAAGGCTTGCAGGCCTTGGTTATTTGGCTTTAAAAAACATTTTATATGCCTACATGCAGTAGAGTTCACAACCAATACTGTAAAATACCGTAGTCTATTTTCTCTTAGGGAAATTCTTTCTGGCATAGATATTATCAGTGCTTTTAGTTTGGTCAGTAACTATATGCCTGAAGTATAAATATAGAACCAAACATGGCAGGCATAATAACATTTAGGGGTTCATTTTTAGCTTGGTGTAGGAGAATTGATTTGGCTTCGTGCCCCATGGTTCTCATAAAGTTTAATGGGAATTGCAAAAGTGATCCTCCTGTCCACCATGCTGAAAACGGACACCTTTAACGGCCTCATTTATACGTCAGGAACAAGTGGTCGTATGTTAATACTGACTGACTCTCGGATTAGAGGAAATATGCAAGGCATATGTACCAAATGGAAAAAGCTCTCATGAGAAATGTTGCCTGGCAGTTGTGATAAAGCAAAGATTAATTTTGTTTGATTAGGCTAGCGTATGAGGAGTTGAATTGACGAGGACTTGAGCCAGGGTTTGCTCAGCTCTCTGGGAAGACTTGCAAAGGCCGAAGTGGGCCTTGCCTCAAACTCCGAAGTCCGAGGTTGCAGGGTGACCTCCGAGAGCAGCAGCAATTAGGAGAGTGTTCGTTAGCCCGTCAGTGGCTGCCTAGCGGCAGTTGGTTGTGGTTAGCGCTGCTGAGCAGTTCGGCCTGCAGAGCTGAGAGGAGACGTCGCGGTGGCTGTGATGTGCCAGCCCCGCCACGTCCCCTTCAGTGGCTGGCAGCCGGCGAGCTGCGGTGCCCGTTCCGTGCCCATGGCTGGGGCTGGCCGGCAGGCCTGGAATCAGTGGGTGCCTCTGCATGCTGCCGGGGTGGGGGCAGGAGGGCACACAGGAGGTCGTTAGCCACGAAAAGAAAATGGTGTGATCGTTCACAGATTGTCTGCTTGGCTGCTTTGAGTGACGCCAGGTATGTGTTCGTTCCTGACATTACTGTCCTGAAAGCGCAATTCAGCAGATGGTGCTGCATCAGAGGTGGCTGGCTGGCATTGCTGAGGCCAGTCAAAATAACCACTGGGAGAGGTGCGTCGTGCACTGATGTTTTTCACTGGTAAGGAAACATGTATAATATTGCATCTCAAAGATACCTGCGCTGAGAAAAAGAGGTGACAAGACAAACTGCTTTTATGATTAATAATGTTTTACTTGTTTAGTGGAATCTAACCCAAAACTACTGACCCAACTATTCTCTGGAGGTTGGCTGCAGATCAGTATCAAAATTTAGCAGCTTGCATCCATTTCCAGTTCTTTTTTTAACACATGAATATGGTTTTGCTCCTTGGCCAGCTGCAGCTCCAAGCACTGAAATTAAACTTAACATGTTTTACAAAATGAATGGAAGGCCAGACAAGAGAATCTTGTTTCCAAGGATCACATAGCCCCTTTTTGGGATTACAGAAACTCTGATTCTATTAGAATTTGGCAACAATGCTTGAACTGCACAAACATGATGTCTCATTTGTTTGCCAACTGGTGGAAGACATTTAGAGCCGGCTTCTCCATTTACAACCTGCTCCAGAGCCTGCTGGAGGCAACCGACAGACTGCCACTGACTTCTTTGAAGCGACGCTGTGCAGTCTCCCCGTCCTGGCTTGTTCAGTCCTGCAGGTGCTGTAGGATCAGCCCACTTCTGAGAATGAAGTCCCATGCAGTCTTGGTCGTTAAAACCAGCTGAGTCAAAGCTGGACCACGTTTTTCTTGGCTGGTAGCAAACTTTTTGTTGGAAATAATTTAGCTGCCCACATGTCCCATTGAGTCTTTGCAGATGACGTGCTAACAAATGTGTTAGTATATTTATTACTTCGTAACTTTAAGTTATTTGAAGGGCTTATATGAACATATTTCAGCCTTTCTGTTCTTTGCAAACTATTCAGAATATGCATTGGTCTGAATATTTCTTATTCATGACCTGTCACATAATATCATTTCTATTATCTAAGCAGATGACTCCTAAATATACTTCACGGATGTTGACCACAATCTTGAAAGATCTTGCTGAATTTCTGTATGTATTTCTGTAACCATCTTGGGAACTTTTTTATGTGAAAAATCTATGAGGGCTTTAG
The DNA here is from genome assembly GCA_013399115.1 of Anseranas semipalmata. Lineage (NCBI taxonomy): Eukaryota > Metazoa > Chordata > Aves > Anseriformes > Anseranatidae > Anseranas > Anseranas semipalmata. The sequence continues at coordinate 77,674 of VXAA01005063.1, read as the reverse complement.
GAGCATCAGTGTATTATTAAATCAGCAAATGGCTTTATTCACAGCATTTGCATGGAACTAAGAGTCAGGTGTATCATTCTTTATGAGTAATAACATTTACATGATAGCAGTGACTAGATAATATTTTGTCCAGAAATGTGAGATGACTTGCAGCTTGCTCCACAAGTATGACGTCTTCAGTCACTCTGTCAGTGCAAGTGTGCAACCTTGGCATTTTTGTAAATGCTTTCTTGTTAATTTTCAGATGAAACTTGTCTAATGGCTGGTTAGCAAGTGTTCAAAAGTAGCAAGTTAAAAGTTGATAAATAATTTAATGAAAAATGTCTCACTTTCACTTAGAGAGTGGGTGTTATTGTTACTGAGTCTACTTTGTGTGCAAAATGCTGTATGAACTGTTGAAAATGTAAGGATGTCTGCCCATTTTTCACCCATGGTTTAATGGATTCGTGAAAAAGGAGATGTGTATGCAGTTTCTCAGCGGTGGTCTGAAATTACGGAGTTATTCGTCTATTTTGAAAAAGAAAATTGCCAAGGATTCATCAGTGCTGCCTGACCCAGTGAGGTATTTCAGACCATAAATGCCAAGCTTATACACCAAATACTTGAGACACTTTCCTCAAGGGCGTCTCCAGAATCCATTAATACCTTTAACTTCAAATATGGTGGGAATGGACTGGGCAAAAGTAAGCATAGTTGCTGGGTGGCTGCTATTGATAAATAATAGCAACCCTCATTGAGCAAGTGATTACTGTGTGTTATTTAAAAATAATTTGTAAAAGAATATTCATTCAGATATTGCAGATTCTGTAGTGACCAGTATCTTTCTCTTCCCTTCCCAAGTGCTTCTTGATCTTCTGTGCTTCCCCAAAAATATTACTCTTTGACTTCTCACCTTTCTTCTCAAGCTGTCAGGCTGAAGGACACATTCCACATCAGATGCATCTGACATATCGTATGTACAATAGGAGATTTGTAATAGTGAAGGTGCAGCTGATTTTTTTTTATTTGCCATTCCAACCACTAACCTCATCTCTGTAGCATGCTGTAAACTGCACAGAAACCAAATGGTAGGCTTGAAAGAAGATGATCTCCCTTGGTTTGCAAAGCACCTAGGGCAGCTATTGATTCCTTCCACTAAATTCCAGCTCTCATCATCTCCACAAGTGAGAGGGGCTCACTGGAAGGCTCTGGCTGGTATTGCATTTTAACAGCAGATGGTTACCCGATTACCATTCTGTTTGCATCCTTTTTCTGGTCTACTTTGTGACGTTGCCCTTCTACAGACAAGAGGGTCGTGGCGTGTCAGTGCACTTGATTTTCAGGGTTGCAGTTGGTTTGTTTTTTTGTTTTGTTTTGTTTTTCTTATTGTGCAAGAAGGCCGTGATATTTCTGTATCTGGCAGCATGTCTGCGTGAGACAAGGCAGAATGAACAAGGCTTGATGTGTGAATGACAGATCCCTAGCTGATGCCGCTGGGAAGCTCTTGATCTGACTGGTTTGAAGTTGAAAGCTCACTAGGTCACACTGAAAATGGTTGCCACTGGGCATTTCTTTCATCCTTGTTTATTTATTTTTTCCTTCCCTTTCCTGAAGTTTTTCCACTCAGAAAGGGGTTTTGTTGTTGTTCCTCATGTTCCTGGTTGCTGGTAGGCTGGATTATAACCTTTTACTAAACTTAATTGCTGTTGTGTATTCTTGTACTTTTTTCGTTGTACTGAGGTGGGTGGAGGAAGGAAAGGGGAGCCTCATGCTTTTCGGCTTGGCACATGTGCCAGGGCCTACTAACCAGATACAGAGAAAGTAAGCACCAGGTGTTTTTAAAGCCATGGTCTGTTTATTAGTTACCAACCTGCTGTTCAAAGGTTCTGCCACTTGCTAGCCAGATCAAAATGGGAGCCAGGTGGTGATTCAGTGACCTTTTTTTTTTCTCCATACGTGCAGCATGCCCTTAACTACACAGGCATAAAGAACAAGGCATAAATTAACCTGAGAAGACATAGTGGCATTAGAAGAACCTCTGATTCTTTTGTAAATGCCCTTTTGGCAAAGCTAAACCAGCAGCTCTGACATGAGCCGGGAGAGGATTTCCTCCCCTGTGAACGCTGCCAACAGTTTGTCGCCCAGCCATGGGAGCTGTCCTTGTGGTGGCACACAGCGAGTCAGAAGCCAGAGCCCCACGTTGTGCACCCTGCAGACGGGTCAGAAAGCCGTCTGGCACGGCGCGGGGCTCGGGGAGCCGAAACGCGTGCTGCAGACTCTCGAGTAGGCTAATAAAAAGCCAGGCACAGGCAGTATATTCAGGGGCTTGCAGCAATTTCAGAAGGCTATTAATGGTGTATTGCAGGTAGACACATTACGTGCCGCCATCCGCCTCCGCGTGGCCCTGGGTGTCCAATGCACTTGTTGCTACCCGTTAATTAGGACTGCCGAAATACCGCTTTGTTTTTGCTGAAGTTCGTAAGCTTTATCTGACAGCTTCTCTCCAGGCCCAAATCCAGCTTTAGGTCACCTGCCCTAATGAGTCACTAACCACAGTGATTTCTCATTTTTACACTGGAGTACTTGAGAGCTGAAGATGAACAAATAACCTCAAACTAGCACGGGTGGGCCTCTGGCATTTACAAAGAGAAGCGGTACAGTGGACTTTATTAAATCACTGATCTATCAGGTTACTCAAAGTAGGGAAAGTAGGTCTCACTTTAAGCTCATATATTGTACCTTGAAATAATTGGTCATACACGTGACTGAAGTGACAAATGTAAGACCTTTGCTCACTCAAGAATAAAATGCCGACCCTTGCAGGTTTGTGCCCTGCATGCTACGTTGAAATGGGGCATCTTGACACCTGATACGCTTCCTGATCACTGCGTGTCATCAGTGTCGCAGCTTGCACTGTAATAGTGGTATTCTGCTGTATTTCTGCTTCTCAACATAACCTTTAAATACAAGATTTTTGAAACAGTCTGGTGTGCCATCAGCTGAAGGTAGAACTGATTTCACCAGCATAATATATGAGGGAAGCATAACTTTGAGAGGAGACACTAAAATGCAGATGCACCAGGTTAAGACTGCTATTGTCTTTATCTTTGTTGTGAAAATTTTTGAAATTTCGCGACAAATTTCCTTGCATGCTTACATACGTTGAAAAAGCAGACTGAACAGTGGTAAAAGGAAAAGCTAGCCATCACCCTTTAGTCCTTCTCAATAATTCATGTTCAGCTTTGAAACAGTAAAATAGGATGCAGTCATTCCTAATATAGAAAAGTATTTAAGTCTGCCCTTTTAAGTTTTAAGTATCTAATTAAGCAGTTACTTAATGTGCCTTTCTGAACTGAAATGAATTGGAATAAATTCTCAGGGCAGATAAGTCTGTGACCCGGAATAATTTAGGGTCATTTCCTCGACGTGAAGATGTGGCCCACTGGGCTTGGGCATGGGTGGCTCTTTTAGTTCTAGCGGCACTCTCTTCGCTCCTGGAGTAAATCCCTTCCTTAGCAGACCATAGCACACTGATGAGAGGGGAAGGGAGGGAAAAGAAACAGTTGTAAAGAATATTGCAAATTTAAATTTCATGCAACTAGGTACTGTGATGATTTGCTGGAGCTAATGAAAAAAACAAACCTGTTTACATTTCCGCTCAGTACATCCACCTGTCTCCCTTTGTTAAAAAAAATAAAGAGCCAATCCAAAATGGGATCATTATCTTTAGTGGATGCACTTCACATCACTGAAAACAATTTCAGCTTATTTAAATAACATGCAGCCTTGAAATTAAAGCTGTCTCCTTTTCAGCTGGGTAGACAAACATAGCCGTTGGTACAGAGATCACTTAGAGCTCAATATTCCTTTCAGTAGTAACTTGATGTATCATATTTTTTTCCTGCTTGTGATTGCATTCCACTAGGTTTTATTTATTTAAATCTCAGCCTCCTTTTGCTGACATAGCAAGGCATAACCAGAGATGTTTAGTAAAACTTAGATGAGCCCCTAAGTGGGCTGCTTGTTCTATAAATCTTTAAATATTTTATGTAACTCCTTTAGAAATTGCTTTTGCTAGACTAACCCAATCTGCTTTGAAATGACTAGGGCATAAAATAACAGCTCTTTTAAAATTCTCCAGTGAAATAGTTATTTGGTATATTTTTTAGGGAAGACCAGGCCTTGCGGTCTCTAATGAAAGATTGGCTTTAAACTCGGAGAAGTTTTGCTCCAAAAGGAGCCGTTCTGTTCAGCCCTCTGGACACCGTGAGGAGCGCGTTGCTTTCCCAGGACTCGTCTGGGGGTAGCCTTCTGGCCTTCTTAGGTCAAGGCAAAGCTCCCATTGAATTGTGATGTAGCTGGGACTGAACCTGAGGAGACAGAGCCTTTGTTGCCTTTTGTCACCAGATACAGATACTGTCCCCAAGCTGTGGCCTAGATTGGCCAGTGGTGGAAGAGGTTGATGACTGTGCCAAGCCACATGCTGCCTGGGAGCAGAAAAAGGAGTTATGTCTTACGAGAGCCTAGAATTTTAGGAAGACAGATCAGATTAGACTATTACTGCGTACACTCCAGAGAGCATCATGTGTGGCCTGGACACAGCACGGCCACCCTGGCCAAGAGGTGATTCTCCTGCTGTGCTGAGTGTTGGTGCGGCCTCGCCTTGAGCACTGCGTGCGGTTCTGGGCTCCACAACACAGAAAGGACGTCAGGGGCCTTGCAAGCGTCCAGAGGAGGGCAAGGAAGCTGGTGCAAGGGCGGGAGGGCATGCCCGTGGGGAGAGGCTGGGGACGCCTGGGCTGCCCGGGCTGCAGAAGAGGAGCCAAGGGGCGACCTCGCTGCTCCCTGCAGCCCCCTGGGGAGGGAAGCGCAGGGGCAGCGCCGGGCTCTGCTCCCCGGGAACCGAGGGCAGGACGCACGGGCACGGCCCGGAGCTGCCAGGGGAGGGTCCGGCTGGACATAAAGAAACTTCTCCTCTTCGTGAGGGTGGTCAGAGGCTGGGACGGGCTTCCAAGAGAGGCGCTGGTGCCCCGTGCCTGGCAGCGCTCAAGAGGCATTTGGACAATGCCCTCATTAACATGCTTCAACTTTTGGCTACCCCTGAAGTGGTTGGGCAGTTGGACTGGATGATCTCTGAAGGTCCCTTCCAACTATTCTATTCTATTCTATTCTATTCTATTCTATTCTATTCTATTCTATTCTATTCTATTCCATTCTATTCTATTCCATTCCATTCCATTCCATTCCATTCCATTCCATTCCATTCCATTCCATTCCATGTAAAGGATGTTACTGGTGCCATAATTTAGGGAAAAATTGAGCATAAACTGGCATCTTCTTAGACATGAGAGAACTCAAGGGCCATAGGGAGAGAGAGGGACTGGAACCTTCTAACTTTGCTGAGCTTCATTCGGATCTCGTAACTCCATCAACTTCTCAACTCAGGTCCATAACACTGAGTTTGCATTAGTTCCAGTACTCAGAGAAGGGCTTTTGAAAAATGCCGCTGAATAAAGTAAGCATACTCATAGCCAGCTGTGCCATTTCCAAAAGAAAAAATGAGCAGAGAATAGAGCTGAATGGCTGAAACTGCAGATTAAGCTGTCTTTTGACATTACAAGGTGTTTGGCAGCAGTTAGAGTGAAAGGTATCCCTGTTCCTGCCCTTCCCTACCCAGCGGTGCATTGTGTGACCCTTCTGATCACACACGAAACGTGTTTATGGAGCTGCACTGGAAACGCGGTCATAGCATTTTTGTTTTTCAAAATCCCCTGCAGTTTTGTCAGCTTTTCTTCTTGTGGTTTGGTATTTTTTCATAGGCTGGATCATGGTGCCAGCAATTTTGGTGGTGCAGTGGGCTAAGCGGCGCACTTGTGGCGTGCCTGGCAGCATGCTGCAGGAAGGCAGTAGTTCACTTGCAGCAGTAAGAGCGTACTGCTGAGCCACAGCCCTAGGGAGATGGGAAGCACCAGCAGAAACAAAGAAACAGTGCTAAACCAGTTTGCACCAGTTCACTGGAAATTTGTTTGTGTTGACTTTACAGGTGAGTGTAAGTGGATGCAAAGAGCCCCAAACTTCAGTAATAGATGGACTCAACAGCAATGTGCCAGTCAGCACCTCGTGACTGCACAATTCCTGTTGCTTATGCCTTAGAAAAGCTATATAATGTTTTCATCTTTTTTCCCCATCTGCAAAAGCCAAAACTACCCCTATTCATATCTGCTCTCTGACAAATCTTGTCTTTTGTCTGGAAAACACTTAAAATACTTGTGCCAGATGTAATTCCACTAGCCTATTCTGAAGCTGTGGTTACTGCTCGAGTGGAACAGTAATGTCTTCTGAAGAAAAATAGTTACTTCATGTAATTGAACATGGCCTGTTTACAAAGTTATATTTTGGTTTGCAAATCTAGGCAATTTAATAAGTTATATTGTGTTATGCCGGTACCAATGACAAGCGTAAAAGGGGATGTCGATGACTGGTTTTAAATCAGGGGAATAGCGTTTGCTACTCTGCAGAGACAGAGTTCAGCCTTCACGTGCACTGTAGCCAGTCCCTTCTCTGGACTGTATTCACCAGCTTCCCAGGACAGAGGTCTGGGCTTTGATACCGGCAGTTGGTATCGTATGTATCCCAACCATGGGATGTATTGACAACACAAAATGGCAAGGATAGAATGATGAATCTGTTTCCATTGTCAGTGAAAAAAAAAAATTCTGGAGGGCAAATGCGTCTGCTCCTTGAGTATCTATTAGGTCTCTACCTCTAAAATTGCCTTGCAAACAGAAGGAAATGCACCATGGGTCTTGCTGAAGATGCAAGCATGAAATGGGAGAGCAACTACTAGATACTGATAGGCACGCCTGAGTGCTTCAACTGAGCACATGCAATAAATGGGAGGAAAGAAACTACTATTTAGAAAGTTATGGCCTGCTGTTTAATTACACGCTTCTGATGTATGTAACCCTATATGCGATTTTGAACTGCAAGACTAAGATCAACACAACCTCTGTGCAGAAAGCAAGAAAGTCCTGACACCTCTTGACTTGGTCATCACCACTGCAGCCCTCCCTTTCCCATAGGCACTCTGATCCCCTTTACTGCTCCCCTGGTATCCGTTTCTTTTGTATTGTGGTACATCGTGATCCATTCTGGAAGCACTACTTGGAAACAGTAAAATACATTTTCCCTGAAGCCAACGTCTTGCTTCATATTTGCACTGTAAAACACCAAGCAGAGCAAAGGAAAATGCCATGCAAACCAATTGGCCGTAGCTGTTCTTCGCTTCTTCCTTTGTTTTTCTTCGGCTGATTCTGTTAAAAACTTAGTGCCACACAAGAGTCTGAAGCTCAAATGGCTGTTAGCTTTGTTTGATCATATATCTAATTTACTTTAACACGGGATCCTGGCATGCGTTTCTTTAAGAGACGGAATCAATTTTATGCTAAGTGATTTCTTAGAGCAGTTTTTTTTATTGTCCCCTTTGCCTAAAGTAAATTAGTGTGATAGCTGGAGCAACCAGGGAATGAAAAGGAGTCAAGTCCTCAAGTCACATTAGCACGCTTGTTGAGGCCTTTAAACAATCATCGCCATCAAAGTACTCCATAATAACTGTAAAAAAGCTAATCACAGGTGGCAGTGGGCGTGAAATGCGTGGCTCTGTGCTCAATCCTTAGGATAATGGGGGTATTCATGAGATTTCTAGAAGGACTCCTTTGTGCGGCTAGTCATGTGCCTGCTGAGCTGAAAGGACTATTTTGCTCAATTTGTCTAAAAGCGGCTGGCTTATGTGATAGCTGCAGGGGTTTAGCTGCTTAGGTTGTTTTAACCCTTCCCACGCAGATGGGTTTTGGTACAATTCCAGGGCCTTGTCTATCCTGGGAAATTTCTCCAAATTAAGGAAGCGAAGTGCATTGCTAGTCAAGAATCAAGAGTAAGCGAAGACCACTAGCCTTGCTGAGAAGGATCGGTGGCTTTGGATGTGCCTCCTTCTGGATGCTCAGCTTCCAGGTACTTGGTGTTCCCTGCTTGGGAACGCAGAAGTTCAAGAAGCACCTCGGGCACTGAAACCGAGGCTCTCACACGCTAGTGAGATACGTTTCTTGAAGCTAGGAGTAAAGCCTACTTCAGGCTTTCAGTTTTGGGGCAGAGTCCCAAGGTATGCCGAGCTTTTCTTATGGTCACTTTCATTGCAGAAGCAGATCTCAGCAATTTCTAAAGAATCATTCCAAAGCAGTAGCATGATGGAAATGTTTGTTGCATGAAACCTGCACAATCTAGAATGTTTTCCTTCCTCACTAGAAATAGTTAAAAGGATGCCTAAAAATAAAAATTGTCATCTAAGAGATGCTGAAAAGAGGGAAATATAATTTGATATTAGAAATCCTTTACTTTGAAATGGAAGTACATATTAATTATCTAAATGCAGGAAAACGTTAACTACCATAATACATTTATTTAAATTTCTATCAGTACCTAGAGGTGAAGCTGAGAGCAGTACTGAGTTTTCTACCAACAAGCATAATGCTAATGGTTGAGTATTAATTAACATTGCTGTTAAGACACAGTGTAGAAGTTTTAAGCTGAGGGTTCCTGTCCCTTCCTTCAGTCTCAGAACTCCAGAAACAAGGAGAAATTGGAAGTTTAATCCTGCATGTTATCTTATATGTGATGCCTTTTTATAGTTAGAAATAGCCAGTGTCCACCATGTTAAAGCGGACTCTAGTGAAGAGCTTTCCAATTTCAGGTAAGGCAAAACCAAACCAAAACCTATAAAGAAACTACACCCAAGATGTCCCACAATAGCAGTCCAAGTGACTAAATCTTATAATCATGTTTCTGTCACATTTTGAGTAATAACGTATCGCATCAGCAGGTGAAGAAGCTACTATTTCAAATGGGAGTGCAGATACTGGCTTAGCCAGTGCAAGTTTAACGGGGGTCTGAAGTTCCCGTCTAATACCAGAAATACTTTTTGAGAACCTGTGTATCAGGACTTACATTCAGGAGTTCTTATTTCCCTTCCTCGCTAGCCATTGCTGTGCTACTGACAGTCTTCTGTTGGAAGGGCTCCCCCTTTTCCTTTCCATGTCCTCATTCCCCTCTTCCTTCCCCTTTCATCCTTTGACAGCAGGGAATGTCTCCTGCTCTGCATTTGTGGAGTACCTCACACATTAAGGTCTCAATCGCAGTCTGCAGAGATGCATTAAAACAAAGCTCTGCTAATGAACAAAATACCTGACATTAGCATGTAGCAGTAGTGTAATCCAGAGAAAAAAAGAACATAAATATCTCTGCGACTTCCTTCATTCTGGTCACCCTCCAATTCTTAAGGAAGGGGAGCAGTGGTGAAGGTACTAAAGCTTGTCACCAGGAAGTTCATGATGTAGATATCAAGTTGCACTCAAACCAGCGGTGGCCAGGAGGACGTAAAAAGCTGGTAGGAGACTTGGAATGAGCGCTCTGTTGCTCTCTCTTTCTCTGTTCATACGTTTGCTGGTGCCCCAAGTCAGCTGCAGCTGTGAGGGTTCTTTTTTGCTCTCATTATCTTTTCTCTTTCTGTCTCCTCCTGCCTCAATGAGCATTAAAGTAGCCATCATCATTGAAATAGAGATCCACATCCTAATTTCTGGTTCAGATAACAAGAGAATTTTCTATTCACCCCACATCACCCCACCCCAAATAATCACCATGTCTGGAATGGAAAAATTCCAAAAGCAATCTTGAACCTATGGCACCTGCAGAGCACCGCAGTCATTTTGCTGTACCATGCCATCAGAGCAAGGCACCTTGATGTGCATCATAATAGATAACACTTTTTTGTTTTGTTTTGTTTCATTTTGTTTCTGCATGTGTGTCTTGGAGAGCATGAACGTGCACATCCCAGGCTGGCACAGGTCAGACAGTAAAGGAAGACAGATATAAGAAGAAGAGATAAGCCTTTGCGAAATCCCTTCCTTTTCGTTGAGGACAGCTTAGCTTGGCATACGGAAACTTGCATTACAAGAAATTCATGGACTATTTCAGTGCATATAACCTAGGATTTTCAAAATTGCCTAGGAAAACACCTAGTTCTTGCTGGTGTTGAGCTACTCTTTGATAGTTCTCCATTGATTTTACTCCTCCCTGCACTGATTTGGTGTGAAAACCCTGCTTCAAAATGCTTGGCACTGCTGCATTCTGTTTGCATGGTGTTTGAGGTGAAGAACACGGGTGAAATCCTCCCCCTGCTGATAAAATGGGAAAGCTTTCTTTGGCTTCCACAAAGCCAAGACTTTGCCACCAGTGAACGCACTAGCCATGTCAGGAACATTTCAAAACAAATTCTCACCACACTTGCTTCCCTAGATGATGATATCAATGTCTATCTATTCTGGACACCCATAAAGCTACTTTGTAGGTGAAATCCTTTTCCTTTCTTCTGTTGCTTGTGCAATTTGATCTTACACCTTACAGACGTTACCTATTGAAGGTAGTGCTTGCTGCTTCATTCACCGATGCAGCCTTTGAAGAGTTAAGCTCTGCAGTCACTCAGAAGGTGGACTACTGCTTTTCCTCAAGTCTCTATTCATCTCCAGGAACTGAATTTTTCATGCAGTAATTAAAATTTGTAGGTCAAACCTCCCATGGCACCGTTTTCTGCTAATATGGGAGAGCAACGGTCGGATTCGCTTATGCTGCTCTTCGCCGCACTGAGATTTAAAGGATGAAGGGTGACATTTTCCCCCATTTTGTAAATTAATGCCATTGATCTGCCTAACAAGAACAAAGTTAGGCTTCAAAATACCAAATGATAAAGAGATTAAGACTTTAAATGGCTTTCCAAAGGCAACCTCTATTGTAAGATTCCAAGCAGAGTATTGAACTTTCAATTAGAATTTCTAATGGGCTATTGACTTAAATGGATAAAATGTTGCAAGTGATAGCTTTCAAGATGACAAAAATTGCTTAGTACATTCTGGAATATTACTTTATGAAACAAATACTGTTCTGGAGGCTGAGTAGTAATAACCCAGGCCCCGGGCAATATTGTACTGTGTCTCTGTGCAGCAGTTTTTCAAAATTGAACTAATGCATTTTGAAACATTTTCTCTTTTCATGTTTTGTAAATCTTTGAGAGTGAGGTACTTTAACTTTCATGAAAGAATCTTAAGTCTCTAGTGATGTAGCTATGATTGCACTCCTTATGAAATACAATCCATCTACCCCAATGCTGTATTTTCATACGTTTCCTCATGTAGGCCACGAACAGTGTACCCACCTCGTGTGGTTTTTCCTGACTGCACTCCAGAATGTATTCTGCAGTGCATGTACTACAAATAACATCTGAAACTCTCCCAAATTATCCTGGCACTTTACAGTGAATTGACTTGAAGTCTTGTTATGAAACACTAGCTCTAGTACATTTTTCAAAGAATATTTTTTCAGAGACTAGCCAGCCCTTTCCAGGATAAAGGGTTAATATTATGCTTATGTTACAGTGCATTAAAAACTCTAATTAAAACAGCATTACATTCCCATCTGCCAATCTCCAGTAATCTTCTTTAATTGCAGTAATTAAACTATATTTACATGTTCAGAATACTTGTAATTTAGCAAATTGCACTCTCTGCTCTACATTTAATCAAACAACCAGTTCCAGTATATTTAGTGTGGAAAGAAGTAATTTCAATGTTTTGATTACTATAGCAGATTTGACAGAGTAAGTGCCCCTCTAGTAGAGCCTTTGAAAGGGAAGGCAAACATGAAATATAGTCCTGTTCTGATTGTCATGTGAATGCCTAATTACATGTTAGAGGATTAACTATTAAAGGGTACACACTGTTTCACTTGATTTTTTTAGGCACAGCTGACATAACAGATAATAAAGGTTGCCTGTTTGGGGCTGCTTGGTGGAATATGTAAGCCTATTATTATTATTATTATAAGTCTTAAAAACAAGTATTAAATCCTGTGAGTTAGTAAGGTCTTAATGCCCCAAATCTTTTACTTTAAAGACATAGGTAGATTGTCCTGAAGATTATGTTTATAGTGCGCCGTTGGCAGCTGCTTTCACAGGTTCTCCCCTTTTCCTAACCTTTATCATCTCCTTGTGTGTGTGTGTGTGTGTGTGTGTGTGTGTGAAGCTTGTTATTCTTAGAACTATAATTTCCAGGTAGATCTGTCAAATGTTTGTTTATATTTTCTATATGAAGTGTTTCCTCAGGTAAGCAACTCCTCCATGTAATATTAATGCTAGATCTGTGCCCTGGGAATAGTGTCCCTGAAGTGATCTTTCGAGTCTGTGCAAAGACACGCGTGGCGATGACATGTAAGTGGGTGGATTGCTAACCTCCTCACAAAAGAAGGCTTCTCTTTTACTCTACAGTTCTTCCTCTGGTCTGTGGTCTATAGTGAACTTTAAAAGGTGATTCCAGTACCCACCACCTGGTCGTCCCCAGATAAATTGTACAAAACAGGGAAAAAAAAATCTGATCTGCCAGTACCAGAAAGGCCAGATTCAGGACCAAACTGCGTTCGGCTCGTGGCACCGCCCCTGTGAGAAGGAGCTCACCTCCGCGTGTCGGAACCCCCCAGCCACAGTCTTATTCACACACGTGGGAATTAAGCCCGCAGATACCTGTGGGACATTGTATTGCAAGTTCTGATGACAAGCTACGGTCGTCTACGAACGTGACATGTCATCACATTAACATAGATGGGGAGTAACCTTGATCTCCAAAAGATGTGAGTGTGGGCTATTGAGGACAGCAGTCCTTGCAGGTTGGACAGATGTAGGCATTTGTAACTATTTAATTGCTTGTTGACAGGGAAAACCTATAAAGAATATTGGCAGAGGTAACAGAAATGCTACAAGTGAGCAACGTATGATCCTAAATAGATGCTCTTGGCATATACAGTGTGTGAAGTAAATTGGGTGTGTGTACAAAGATGCAGTCATGGTGGTTTTCTTCAGTCATCTACCTCCAAATGTACTGCTTTTATTCCAGAGGCAGTCAGAGAAACCCTTAAGTGTGTTAAGAATCCCTAGCTCTCTCCTAACTAATTTTCCTTTTAAAGTACCCTTGTACCAACGTCCTCCTTCCCTGTGACCTGAACTCGGGCACAGTGAACCGTACCTAATACCACGATTTCTTACATCATTCTGGCTTCAGACATTTCAAAAAAGTAACTCCTGCTTTTCACTCCTGTGAAGGAAAATCGGGTCATTTCCAGGCATTTCCACCGGGACTAGGTCATTGTGTTTACTGCTGTGAGTATTTCAGGCTGCCAACAACGAAAGCTCGGCATTGAACCCTTTCATTCAGATCTGTCTCTCTGTATAATACCACTCTAGTGCTTTGCTCTCAGTTTCAATCCAAAACCCCTGTTTTCTGGATTGAAATTAGAAGTAGCTATGTTTTAATGAAGCCACTTAGTGAAGGGGAACATTTGCTGTATTTCTCTGCTTGTGTTTGTGTGTATTTACATATGTATAATCACAATATTTTTAATTTTATATAGTAGTAGATGATCACAAACTTGTAAATAGGCCTTAAGAGGCATTAGAAAAAATCAAGAGTACAAGACACAGATTTTTAAAAGAAAATTGAGCTTACTGTGGAACATGTAATGAAATTAGCCTAATTTTTACCAATTTCTGATGATTTACTTCTGATTTTACATGAGTACATGAAGTATGGATGAGAACAAAGGTGTTCGGTTCTTCTGTGACTTCTGTCATAGAGTTCAGATAGACCAGAGACCTGTGATGTTTTGGATTTCTCGTTACACTTTGTGGTACTGCACAGTTAGGATTTCAAGATGGGTCGTCTTAAACCTATTAAAAATCAGATTCATGCTGGTCATATGTTTAAATAGATTTAGTTTAGTGCCTTCAGGGGAAAATGGGGGGGGTGAATAATAAAAAATCCGATATAGAAATACATCTGATTTTTCAAAGGTTTTCACAAAAAAAAGGAACTTCTGGCATTTCAATTTGCACTAATTTCACACATCATCTTACCGAGTACAGGGTTTGGTCCCCTGCCAGGCTGTCTGAAAACCCTCTTTTGAAAAGCACGGTTTATGTGCTGAATGGATGCTGCATCACATAGATATTTCCTAATATCTTTCATTAAACTTCCAAATGGACACTAAGTATGTAAATACCATAAAATTCAAAGGCTGTCTTTGAATTTATATTTTCTAGGAAAGCTTTTAACATTACTAGGCTAACAATATTGTGCCATGTCTGGCTTGCCATTTTCAAGGAGTAACTTAATGAGTTTATTGTATAATGAAGGACTGTGATTTATTAGCTTTTCATTATGCTCATTCCATCAGCTTCCTGCTAAATACTATAACCCTTGGCAGAGATGTTAGTCTTTATCAGGTGATATCATTGCTTTTTAATAAACTCTCCTCCCACATTGATAATATTACTTATGAAATCCCTTATCCTGCATTATTCCCAAGGGGAGAAAAAATATATTTATTGAAAAGGCTGCACTGAAGCACTGCATAGAATTCATTAGCAGTTTTGTATTACCCGTTTCCACTGGCTCGGATTTGGTGGGCAGCATTGGAGGCTGCTGGTAGGTCCTTTGGCTTGCTCCCTTCTACTGGCAGAGAATTTAGCCCATCCTGTTGATACTTTAATTACATAGAGAAGCCATCAGTGCACAGCTGGTTTAAAAATGCGGCACTTGCAGGTATTAACAAATATTTCTTCAGTAGATATTTAATGATCAACTCTATTACAAGAATTAACATGGTGATGGCACGCAGAGAGAGGGGGGAAGGAGGGTAAAGTAATATTTTACAACCTGAAAAATTAAGCACTGAGATAGTTAAGGCCCAGCCCTCATTAGCTGTATGGTAGATTTTTCTAATTAGTTCTTTCTAGTGTAATTAGCATGGATGAGTCTAATCATCTCATGTGAAACCAAATCTAATGCTTGGGAAGGAATGTCCTTGGCCTCTCTTTCAGACTGATTCCAAGGATTTTGTGTGTTTCTGCTGAGATGTTCCTTAAAGAAACAGCACACTGCCTGCCTTCGTAATGAAGGTGGGCTGGTAGCAATAAGAGGACTTGGACCTCATCTTGTGTGTTCGCGTAAGCATAGAGAAAATGGTCCTATGAAAATGTTCAGTCCTCATGGAGCAAGTAAATAAAATGTGGGTAGTAGCTGTAGAAAGGTGAAAATCATAAATCCAAATCCATGGACCCACATGAGAAGTGAGTGTTTGACCATTGAACTTAAAATACCAATGTTTCCAAGGTCTGTATTTCCCTGTAGGGATATCTTTTTAGAAATGAGCAGAGAAAGGGAGATGGAAAATAGACATTTCTTTCTTGTGTAGATATTCTTGCTACGAAACCCTAACAATCAGAATTGCACTTCACAGAATCATAGAATCATAGAATATCCAAGTTGGAAGGGACCCACAGGGATCATCGAGTCCAACTCCACTTGTTTGTTGTAAGCAGTCACAAAAAAGGTAAAACCATATTGAGTCTTGCTGAAAAAATTATGATTATAGATTGCTATCAACCTTCACAGTAGAATTAGACTTGTAAAAAATGTTGGGTTTTCTCTTTTTTTTTTTTTTTTTTTGAGAAATACGGGTGTGAATGACTGGCGGGAGGACTGGTTGGCCCCATTTCGGCCTAATGTGCTTGAACCAATTGGCCTTTAGCAATAACAATAATTTGATTTTACAATTTGAAAGTGTTTGGAAGAGCGAGGAAGTACGAAAATCAACCTCGTAGCCTAGAGGAGCGCACGTTCCTTTCCCTGAAGCTGCGCGTACTGGCACAGAGCGCACGGGCAGTTTCATGCCCCGAGGCACGAGGAAAAAGGCGAGGGGCAGGACCAGGGGTGCCGAGGGATCCGGTTGTGTTTGAGCCGGGGGCTGCGGCGGAGCTCTCCGGTCACTTCTGGGGAGCGTATTTAGCCATGGCCCTCGTTGCAGTTCTATTTGCAGTAAAGGAGGCACCTGGGTGACTCGTGTGGGTAAGCAGAGCTCAGCACCGAGGTGTTTATCTCATCGGAGCTGTGAGCTGACCTGTGGGGTGGTACTCCGTCTCTTTTTGCCTCATCTGCTCTCTTCCTGACAAGAATTTGCAGTTTAACAGCCCTCGTTTCTTGTGTACTTTCAAGTTTTTATCTGGAAAATCAAAAGGTAAATACAATGATTAAAGGTATCTCTTAAAAAAAAAATCTTTATTCAAACTCTCTCTGTGGGGGGTCACTTTTGCCAGTGGGTTTACTGAAAACGGTGTAGCCTGCCATTGCATTTAGCCGCTAATGAGCTCAGGTAGTTTGCTCTGGAGAAAGGCAGAGCTGTGTTACTGGCGTGGCTGTGACAGGGCTGTCCTCCCCGAGCCCTGGGAGGGATTCAGCCCAGGGCCTTTTCCCCCAGGAGCGGCTGGGTGCAGGTAGGGACTGGGAGAAGAGGTGCAGGTGAATGCCTCTGACTCATTCTGTGGCCTCAGGGGGCAGCTGCGTGATGCGCTTTTCCGCTCAGAGGAGAAAGTTAGGCACACAACGCACAACAGTTCCTAGCCATTTTCAGGAAGGTGAAAATGCTGCCTTGTTTCTGCCTGTAGCCCTCCGTGAAATCCTCACCGGCTATCCCTCATACCCACAGAACTCGATCCTTCTCTTCCTGAAGCCATCTGGCTTTCCAGATCTTGTGCGGTTTCAGGGCATGGGATTTAGGGCCATCCTTACTGAAGCAGATGTGCTGCTCAGCAAAATTTATTGAAATGGCACCAAAAACCAAAAGAAGACTCAGGGGCTGATGTTCTGGAGCTGGGGAAGAAGGTAGGCGTGATTTATGAGTTTATGAAAATAGCTGGATTTTACGGGTTTTAGAATGAAGAGGCTGTTTTCAGTCCATTCCTGTTAAAGCCAAGGAGTGGTGTAAAATCCCTGTGCTGGTAACGTGGTGTAGGACTGGACAGCTCGGCAGCGGTGGGACCTGGCTCTGAAAGGAGATTACAGGCCAGGCTCTCTAGCTGCGGAGCCGGTGGCTTCTTTGAAAGCAGCAAATAGTACAGAGATTGAGCCATGGAAATCCCGTGGGGTTTATGGCATGGCAGAAGAGCAGTGGGAGAAAACTGAAATGTAGTTAGTGATATTTTTACATGGACAAGAGGAAATGAGATGTAAACAGTATTAGTGTAATACAATTTTCATGTGAGATTAAAAGAAAAGCCAGGATTTGAGAGATTTGGAAATTGCAGTTAAAGGATAAGTGATATTTGAAAGGATCCTACTTGATTTGATTAAACTTCAGTTCAAATGTCATTACAGAGATGCATTATTTACAAGTTTTTTCAGAGCTTTTGTTGATGCCATCCCAAGCTGTATCCTTATCAAACCTGTGCAACGAAGCCGGGTTGATGCGGGTGGCTGGTTGGGAGAAGATTCCCCAGGAAAGCCTGGGTGCTGCACGGGGTCCCGGTGCGTGTTCAGCCAGCGGCAGCCTTCCCGGCGGGCAGCTGGGCTTGGTGCCGCTGCACTAAGGGCACTGTGCTCCTGGGTTGCCGTTGTCTTGGATGAGGTGTAGGGGTCTGCTTCTGGTATTTCTACAAAAAATATGCATCTGCTGTTCAATTCTGTGCTCTGGCTACAAGCTGGTTTGGGTACCGGTACATCTCAACCTTTCAGTGGCAGTAAGATGTGGAATTTGCTTCTTCTGTTGAAGTTTTTTGGTTTTCTCTATTTTATGCTAAGTATGGTGGAAGCCCTGTGGTGGGACCTGTTTGGTGCACGGTAACGTGGCCTGTGTCCCGCCTTTGGTCACACTGGCCTGGCTTCACTGAACTGAACAGCGCTATGATGGTTTCTGCAGCACAACCAGCCGTTCTTTACCAAAATTTTTGCAACTGAGGCAGTGGATGAAGCGACATTTTTAAAGCAGTTTGAGTGGAAGACGCTTGATAACTTTAACCAGTGATTTATACATTAGTCTCTCAGTGCTGATGTTGCCTCTGGTTCACAGGTTATGCCGGTTCGCTGTTTTAATTTTGCGTCCCAGGGCCTCGCAGTGTGACACGTGAATCACCTTTAATAATGGAGAGGCGTGCTGGGTAAATCCCACCGGAGGAAGTTTACTGCTCCTGCGACGTCAACGGCGATTCCCCGACAGCACTGGCATTTTCTCCAAATGCACAAGTCTATTCCCGTGTCCCGGTCCCAGTCCTGGGAGATGTTATACCAGCATCTGGCACTAATATCTGTTGTTGACATTTTGGGAATGAGAACATGAGCTATTAGCAAAGATGTTTGCTTGTACCTAATTAATGTTCAATTGTATACCCCTTCCTTTATCAGCACTGCAGCAGCAAACCAGACTTGGCATTATCTTTCACCAGCTAGCTTTAAAACTTAATTATTTCCCGACTCAGTGTTAAAGGCCGTGCAGTAAGACTTGCTACCTTAATACAGATTTAATCAAGTTACCAAGCATCAGAGTGACTTGATGGCTCTTTAGCTGAAGTGACTGTATTTATGTATCAATAGAGCAAAATTTAGAGTGTGCTTTTCTGTGACGCTTTGGCAGGGCACCATGGAAATAAATGGATGGGTGAATGCCTCCTTCAAGAATGGGCTGGGAGAAACACAGGCAATTTTGATTCATTCAGTCAAATTGCGGCATCGTGCAAAAGCACTCAAAACCTTTTTCCAACGTTGCAAGAAAGCATCATAGCGATGCTGCTCAGGTACTTCAGTGAGTGGTTTCAGCTGGGTGAGATACAGACACCAGATCACGGACATATCACCAGCGAGAGCATTTTAGCCCTCAGCTTTTCCTGAGGCAAACTGTGTGTGGGAGGGGGAGAGGGAAAAGATACACGGAATCAAAAATCATTATTGCTACGAACACTGGACAACAACTACCTTAGGTCTTTGCCTCAGTTTCTCTGTCAGTGACATGACTGTAGAGGGGTACGCAGCATACAGAGGATTGTGCTCGAGCCTTGACAGAGCAATGAAGCAGGTATCTGACTTATTCTAATATTTTCATTAAATGCTTATTTTTGTCTTACAAGCTTTGCATCCATGTTTTTAAATCTAAGATGAACTCAAAAGATTTGAATGTGCAGTGAGTTACCCTGAGGAATAATGGCTATGGAGGATTTTCCCTTTGGAGAGCCTGATTTAAATGTAGCATGAAATACTTGCTAAAATGATTTTAACTATGCTCAGCTTAGTTTGCATTGAGATCGTGTGTTAGCCCTCTCCTCTTTGCCATTCAGTGCAAAGTTCAGCCCGTGAGTAATGTGTGCTTCAATAATTCATGGAGCAAAGGTATGTTGCTGACCTCATTACTAAAGACGATGTCCTGCCGTACTGTTTTTTGGCTTCCTGTTTTGCGATACTCTTTGTATGTTTGAGTTTTTTAGCACCGTGAAGATTAGAGACTGGTTGCGGGAGGACTGGTTGGGCCTTTTGAGGATACTTTTGTAGCACCGGCTTTTAAACCCAGCCAGCAACAGCTCTGCTGGCTGGTTTTACCACCAACAGGAACACTTAGATTTGTGGTTGTAATATGAAGAATATTCATAATAAATGTCCAGATTTATTTCACTTAAAACCCAAATATCGTTAAACCTGAATTTCAAGCGCGAAGGACTAGTGTGCTACATCACTTTTTTTATCTGAAGCACATTTATAGGAGAGAGCGGATATTTAGATGAGCTCAGGTCCACCCAGGCACCTTAGTGAAGACTAGGTTTTCAAAAACATTTCGGCAGACTGGTGCCTGAGATCGTTTCACAAATCAAGCCCTGGTAGCACAGCATCACTTTGGAAGAACGTTTCCTAATTTAAGAAATGTTGAGTCTTTTATGTGGAGTTACACTTTTTTTAGAGAGGTACACATAACTCATCAAATTATGATTAAGGGAAGGGAGGGGAGTTAAACACATTGCGTTGTTTATTTACCTTTGAAATTATTGCAGGAAATCTGTTCTTAGCAGAGGCTTCCTCAGAAGGTTCGTTCATTATCAGATACTGTAAAATGGGCAGTAAGCAGGGTAGCAGCAACTTACAAGTACTCTTTCTTTCAGACTTCACTGTGTCATTTCTGTATCCACCTGAACAAGTGTTGAAAAGACAAAATCCTCGAGAGGCAGTAATATAATCATAACAAATTCTACATAGACCAGTAACCTCAAATTTCTGTTTCACATAGGTCGATTACCTTAAAGCCCAGTTCTGTGCAGAAAGCATAGCAGCTGACCTAGAAGAAGCTGCCTTATCTCTGAGCCTCAGTTTTTTGTTTTCCCCTCTGCTGAGTAGGGGTGACTTTGCTCATGTAGCTCCCAGGGGTACCTTGCCATAGGGAAATACGAAGTGGTCTTGCTATGATGGTCTGAATGTAACATAATTTTTTTCCACCTCAGAAATAAGCGAATAATAAAAAAAATACACTTGGCTATAAATTTGTGGACTGCATTAAGTCCTACCAATGCTGATACCTACTGAAGCTACCCAGGGCAGGTACAGTCACACAAATGTCTCCCAGGTGGTCAAGGCATTTATGTTGATATCTGCTTGGTATCCATGCTTCGTCAAAGGATCCGCATGCTTATTCCCACAGTTCTAGGCAGGTGCAGCTCTTGCAGTCTGAGCCAGCATGGTAGTCAAGGCTGGGTGACCTTTGGTACTGGAGTACAGCAGACAGACCACAAATGAACTAGGAAGGTGGTTAGGAGGAAATCACCTATTAGTTGATACCACGTTAGTTATCCTTGCTTGTGGGGCGGTGGGCTTGTAAAATCATCTGTGTAGGGCTGGGGAGGAGAAAAGCGGGCAGGGGGGTCTGCATGTTTTGGGTGTGGGGTATCTGGTGATGTATGTAGTACTGGAGAGCTTCTCGGGTACCATTCGGCTGATCAGTTTTCATTTCTAAGAAGTATATTTTTTGCTTTTATTTTTATTTTTGAAAAGTAAGAGTGACCTGAGATTTGAAGCTGCCTTAAATCATGTTGGTGCAAAATTTATTTTTATTGTTAAAACTGCCATATGAACATTTTCACCTTTTACACGTTCTGTGCCAAATTATGTAGCAGAGTGCAGTAAATTTGAGACATTCTAGGGATTAGCATTAGGCAAATAAAAGAAGATTGAAAGAGCTGGCTCTGTTTTTTATCATGGTTTAACATCAGGCATATCTTCTTTCCTTGTAAGTTAGAGCTGACTGTATAACACTATTGTCATCCACAAGGGATCTTGAGACCAGCATTACAGATTTAACATGCTCAGGGAAACCAATACCAAGCTATCAACCGATACATGACACTAATACAGGGTTCACTTTTACACTCAACCGAAAAGAGAGAGGGAGAGATTGTTCCAAGTTTAGACAAGCTGTAAAATCCTTTACTAGTAGGTACTGCATTGGCCAGCCCTGGAGACTATTCTAATTGCTTTACATCTGTACAAAGGTTCCTTGTAATCGGGCTTTCTGCCTCCATTTGTCTTCTTTTCAGCCTCTTAGTAAAGGCCTTAATTGGTCTTAGTGGGGCTTTTCTCAGTTAGCGCAACCATACCTTAAAGGCTGAACAAGTACCAGACGTTACCTGGGGGGGAATGGAGGGAGTAGAGCAAAGACATCAATACTTCTTTACCTTTAACACTGTAATTAATGGGCTCAGAGTGAGGAACAGATTTGGAGAAATTTTAGCTCTTTGGGGGATTTAGACACAGATCAGACAAAACAGAGCAGGGTGGAATTCTCTAGAATTTCTTCCTGCTTCATTTCTCTGCGAACAATCATTAGCCTTGTAATTGTCTCCTGGTAAACTGCTGTATCAGGTTCCATTTTGTCCTCTTTAGAGGATCGAGTTGCCTTTAAATCAATAGTTTGAAGTACTGGGGGGATGTATGTGAAAGGAAGTGCCCTCTAATTTCTGTTTCTTAGCTACTAATTATTTAATAATACATTTTATTGCCTATTAAAATGTGGCATAACTTGCTTGTCAGCAAAACTAGATGGAACATAATCATTTGAGGAGAAGGATAATTGGCACTTTTGCAGATGGCTTTTATTGCAAGCCTGGTTTGTTGTTATAGAAGAGGTTTCTTGCCAGGTTTCCTTGCAGTCTTTGCAGACCGGTCAGTGTTACAAGTGAGTTGCTGCAACCCAGCTCAGACTTTCAAATGTGGCACATCAAGAATTCAGGCTGGACGTGGTTTTCTGGCATAAAAGCTGCTGTTGTGCACGGAGAGTTTCTTCCCTCCACCCTTTTCCTTTTAAGAACCTTTGTGGTTTTTAGTACTGCGCTGCAAATTACCCTGGTTACTAGAAATAGCAAAATAGGAGAATTTGTTTGGCTAACCGATTAATGGAGGTAGGTGAAACCGGGGCGAGGGGGTTGCCTTGCAATTTTTTTGGTGCGATCAGAAATGCATGTGCGCTTCTGGCTGAGCTCTGTATATAGCTTACGCAGCGAGCGCGTACACAGACACGCTGGGCATCCTGCAGAATTTGCCCTAAAGTTTGAGAGCTTTAGACAAATAATTGGAAGGTTAACTCGGTTTACGAGTGGCTAGAAAACGTGAAGGAGCTGCCAGGGCCAGGGGCCAGGGACGCTGCAGGGCCCTCGGGAGCGGTCGCTGCGGGGCCGAGGGGCCGGAGCAGCCCGGGGGCAGCTGCGGGCGTTGCGGTGGGGACCCGTGGGCCGGGCGCTGCTCGAGGGTCGCCGGTACCAGGACAAGCGCCCGTCTCAGTGTCCCCTCAGCTTTCCAGCAGCCAGGCTTCCCAGGGTGACCTTTGAATTCCTGTCTGTTCCTTCTAAGGGAACGACTGTGTTGTATAGGAGGGAGATCTGGTTTATGTTTATTTTAAATTAAATGAAGAAGAGACTGGAATGGGCTGTTTCTTATTAAATCCTTCTGCAGTTAAATTCTCCTTTTTTTATTATTATTTTTTTCCCTCCTGGGGAATGCTTTTGTTTATAAAAAAGTGTTCCCTTTTCTGTCACTGTTTTCGTTTCGTGTACAATGAACTGGTCTTGTTTGGGGAAAGTTTTTTTTTTCAGCCTTGCACTCATGGCAGATCCTGCTTCAGGACTATGCTAGCATCGTAGTCATTCCCTGCCCACTAATTCAGGTTATTCCTCCCCTCTAATGGCGTCACTGCAAGTTAGAGCAGTCTTTCTATTGCCTGAACCAGAGCTCTAAAGTGAGCATTAGACTTATTCTTTGGAGAAATGTTAGAAATTCAGGGATGGTGATGTGCGTTTCTTCAGAACAGCAGAAGTACGTAATATGTGTGAACTCTGTAGCTCACATTACATGGTCAAAAGTAGTTGAAATTAAATGGCGTGTGTGAGATTTGGTGTCTTGGTGAATGTTTTTCATAATCTCTCCAAATTGTCTCTCTTCATCATGGCAGTCAAAGAATAGAATCAGAGATGCTGATGTTCTTGCCCACAGCAATTACTTGTGAAGTGAGTGCTATGCAATCAGCCCCTTATGGAATAGAGTGCCACTCACTCTTAATACAGGTACCAGAAACCGGTCCTTAACGGAGATGACTAATTTCCCCGGAAGACGTTTCTGTTTCATTCGTGATGACAGTCCTGGAGCTGCCTGTTTCAGAAAGCACTTGCTCCGGGAGGCAGCCAGCTCTCAGCATGGGTTCAGTGGCACTGGCAAATTGACTGCTCAAGTCTTGAATAGATGGCCGTGGTACAGGTAAGAACAGGTGGCCAGGATGGAAAAACAGTTTTCATGAGCATTAGTGCCTCTTGATTATTTAAATATGAACAAGTACATCCACGAAGTAGCCGTCTTTATAGGGTTTTAGCTGCACATGCTAATGAGGCAAACAGCATCTCTTGGGGTCAACAGAAATCTCTTGTTGTGATTGTAATAGACTCACTGTGCATGTAGACAAGATGGAAAATTGATCCAGTACACTTCAGTGAGAGTTAAATGAACAAAGCCCTGTTAACTTGACAGCATTTTGGAGAATTCAGATGTGAGGTCTTTGCTTTAATGTTATATATTGAAAACTCACTGTCAGATCTGGCTTAAAGTTTCTTTGTGGTATAGGCAAATTTAAATTTTAATTCCCCTAAGATGAGGAGCAGGTACTTGAATCTGTCCTTCATCTTCAGCAAGTGCAAAATTCGGTTTCATGGGTGTGGCTGGTGAGCCTTCAGAGAAGGTGGCAGGCAGTCGAGTTTCGGATGCAATGGGGAAGGGAGCAGAAGGACACAGGGGCCTGCAGCCAGGCTGGGCTGATCACTGGGTTTCAGAGGCCTCCTGTTGATGGTATCTTTCTTTCCCTTGTCTGTCTGCTCCCTATCCCATGCTTGCTACTTCCCGTTACTAATGTTTTGATGTTGCTGGGCCTCTGTAATGGGGAGTTCATGCTACAGTGATGATGCAGTGAGGGTTGGCCCAGTCCCAACATTAAAATGAAAACTTGGGGGAAAGCATCTCTCTTCTGCCGGGCGTGAAAGATGTGTATTGCCTGCCTTCAGCCCATTCCCTCTGTTATACACTGATGGGGACTCCTCCTCCACCATTAAGATAAGTACCTCATTCTCGATGGTGATTCACTCTACCTTTCCCTTTCCAATGATTGCAGAAGGAACCTCAAGATGATCTAGGCTAAACACTATTAGATGGCTAATGTTAGATGGGGAAATCTCCTTCCTGGCAACTGGAAATGAGCTTATAGCTTCTGGAACAGCAGCAGCCCAAAGAAAACGGATCAGAAAAGTCATAGATGTGTTCAACAGGACAGGCACGATCAGTAAACCAGTGCAGTACCGGGAAGTAACTTGGCTGGATGCACTGGGTAAGGATCTGGGGATCTGGCTGTGGGGTGAAGTGCCAGAATCAGTGCATGCTTTGGATTCCTGTGAAGTACACACTTTCTGGTTTCACTGACATACAGTGGAAAAAAAAGGAGTGATTAAAAAGAATCCTTAATGATCATGGTGCTGTCATTAAAATACCTGTTGTAGACAGCCCTTTAACAAAAAGTGTTTCTGTTGCCTTCATTTGTATTAGTGAGGAGGGTTATTAAGCCTTGTGATTGTATCCTCTGCACCTTCAGGAAGGGTTGTGGTAGCGGCCATGCGAACAAAGCACAGGAGCAGATGTGCCTTCCACAGACAGATCTGCAGACCTTCTATACTAACATGGATCGTGTCATTTATTTTAATGAGCGTTCCCAGTTTACAGGAGCCAGGATGCATTCCTGAGCCTTATGGGGCAATGTGAAAGGTAGATGCACCCCATTCACAAAGTTGTGGAAGCAGTGTCAATGGTAGGTAGCAAAGAGGGAAGAGAAGCTCGTGGGTCTCTTGTTTTGCTGCCCACCTCTTCTGCATTATTTTCACAGCAGTACTCATTATATTCTGGAAGTACAGCACGATACACAGTCATCCTCTAGGTTGAGGCGTGCAGAATTTCACTGCATTGTCTCTGAGTGCACACTGACTGCTTCAAGAACACAGATCAGCAAAGTTGCTGGGTTTGGAGCTTTTCTTTTTACTGGGAGACAAACATTTTTCTTAAACTAGTCTAGTGAAGGTGATGTTTGAGAATAGAAATGCAAGTGTAAAAATGTACGTGGCTTTTAGAAAAAAGCCAAAATATGCTTAATTGAGTCAAGATACAATGACAAGTGGTTGAGGTTTAGCAACATGTAGTATCTGTTAGAAACACTGGTTGACAGACAATAGGAAACAGCACTCAAGTGCCCGAGTGACATTTTTTATACAATGGAAGACAAGTACTTGGCAGCATCTTCACTTTAACATGGCTCTGTATACACTGATACTTAAGCAAACAGTTCAATTAACCGTGGTCGCCCTTCATCTGGTGGAGCATTGTTAGTGCTATTTCCTGTTTAGTTAATCTGAAAATTTTCTTCCAAAATCCCAGACTAATTAGGCAGACTATCCAAACATTTGGCTTTAAAGTAAATCAAAGAACGTGAAGTGGCTTTTTGTGCTAATTTTTGATTCTAGGTCAGGCAGGTTTTTGCTGGGCTTTTGTAAGTTTTGAGATGCGTTCAAAATCACCAGCGGAGCTTGTAGGCCTATGCAGCATCTCTCATAAACTGATGCCTCCCTTGAGCTACGTGCTGGGAACGGCAGCCACGTTCTGCATCACGCTTGTGTCAAACCAAGCCAAGGGAAGCAACGCTTATTTTGTATTTGGAAGATGTGGGTTTGGCAATGAAGTTGGAGGTGTATTCGGATTCTCAGGGGAACGGGTACAGATTTTAGTTCTCTAACGGTGCTTGAAACAGTCAATCCATGGAGCAAGTGGAGGTCAGATGTCAAGACAGGCGGCCACCAAGAGGCAAGGAAAAGAAATAATAGGAGGGAGGAAAAAAAACCACCATCAGAGTGAACTGATTCACCATGTGAAGTTAAGTGAACTCTACATTATAACACATACGCTGTCTGGAGGAACTAATTGCTCATGTGGTTAAGTAACTGAGGTCTACCTGAGACCTTCTTGACTCCGGAAGCTATTAAATAGAACAGAACTTGCTAAAAGCAGAGAACTTCAAAAACATGAACTTTACTACTTTACTTTGAGATAATTTTTTTTTCCCTCCCCATCCTGCCCCTCCACCCCCCACTTCCTTAAAGGAGACGTTACTGATTTACAGCAATTTTAACGGCTTTTTGGCAATACCAAAGACTGTTTTGTAGTCTCAAGTGATAATTGTGGAAGCCTTGCTGATCTTTTCCTAAAGAGTCCAGAACCGCAGAAAATTTTTAGCATACTAAAAAAAGAAGACAATCTATGTGTTGTGCAAGCTTTGAATCTGCTCCATAAAACATTTTCTTCGTTATTATCACAGACATGACTCACTGCTTGTAATACAACATTTGACATTTATGTTGGTGACAATTGAAAACGGGTGAAGCAGTTCTGGCAAAAAGAACCAGGCTGAAAGTATGTAGTGATCAGAGCATATTCCTTTTAGTATTCAGAATACAAAATCTGAGTAACTTTGGAGCAAGTGGGGAATGGGACAAAAATAGATGTTCATCTGTACGTGTACTTTGACTCAGATTGGAAACAGATGTCATGCTCACACCTATAGATTTCCTCGTAAATAAAAAAGCACAAGTCATGCAATTCTATTTTCCTTGACTTGAATGGGTTTTCTGAAAGTATCGCACTTGTAATCGTGTCATTTACACTCAAGTGACTAAGTGTATAAATGTAGGAATCAAAATTTCAGCATCGATGTCCAACCAGAAACACTCTGACATAGCAAGAATTATGCCAAGGACATTTCTATTTATAACATGACGTGGTAATGCTAAGTGCTCTTGTGAATGGCCACTTGTAATTTTCCAGTCCAAAAATAAGCTAATAAGAATACCGGAATAAGGGGGGCAGGAAGGAACAGAGCAAAATGGCGAACTTCAAAGGCTTAATGAAATTATTCGGTTTAGACAAATTGGTGGGGACTAAGTTTGATTTCTTGCCAGGTATTTGTATATAACCTGAGTATGAAAATTCCAGTAAACTCTCCTTTACTTATTTTTACTCTTTGACATGAGGGAAACATTTTGTTTCATGGAGGTTAATGAGTGTACCAGAGTTATGCTCAGCTCTTGTCAAAGGAGAGACAACAGATAGGGGTGTTTTGCTGTGATTTCGAGGGATAAGATAATCGAAGTGAGGATTTTGGATATTCCCAGCCCTTTATTAATGCATCTAGTAGGTTGCTCTTGAACAAAGTTTTCCACAAAGTGGCATGTTATTGATTTAAAAAAATCTACCTTTCTTTACGTGAGGGATACTTTCTGTGAGTATTCAGAAGTTTAGAAAGCAGTGTCTTAAAGTACATATACGAAAAGAGTGAAAACTTTTTCTGTTATGTGACTTTGGGTTTGTTAGGCATCCTGGGAACATAAGCAGGTTTTATTTCCGTTTCAGCTCAGAGAAGAGGATTTTGCTAACTATGTAGACTTTGAACAGTAAAATTGAGGTTACAAGCAAAAAAATAATAAATACACTTAAAACTTTTTCTGGTTTTCAGTTCATGGAAGCTTTAGAGATTACGGAGACTTTGTTGTACAGTTGTAAACTGTACTGAATCAAATAGCTGCACTAGTCATCAGTGCAAAGAAAAAAAATAAACTGTGAAGTTCACACAGAACAATGGAGTTTCAAAATGTCAAAGTCCATAACTGAATAAGGAAGATAAAAGTCATCCAGGTTTTTCCTGGAAAATACAATGTGTGATTTCCTTTTGGCATTGAACATCTCTAGACACAGGTTGAGTGGATGATTTGCTGGTGGTTCACTCTGTAAATAGTCCTTTTATTGAAGTGATCAAGTTCTCTTGACACGACATTGAGAGACAAAACGAATAACATGGGATGTCTTATGGTAGTGCAAGTAAATATATTTTGTGTGTGAATTTCTATTCTTTCTACCTAACCGTGACAGAACATTAAAATTCTCGGTTAAAATTATCTTGTACTGAAGCACATCTTTGTCTCAAAAAAGGATTAACATTCTGGATTTTATGACTATTTTTATTATTAAGGTAGTGAATTGATATCCAATTTAGATATCTGATATTATAGTTTGGTCATTAAAGGTAATGTTTTGTTTTGTTTAATCATATTTTGTGATGCAGTCCCAAAGGCTAGGAGGAAATAGGACAGATAATCCTGAAATACAAATAAAAGAGTAAAAGCTGAAATCTTCAGGCATGTATAAAATATGTATGGCATATAACCCACCAAAGCAGAGAGAAAACAAGAGAAAAGGAAGATATTAGATTGTATCCAATCATCATCGTCAAAAAAAAAAAAAGTAAATAACTTTTAGTCAGTCATGGGATCATTAACATTCAAATAAAATAGGGAAAACTTTGGTTCTTTTTTTAAAAATGAAATAATGTATACGCACATGGATTTTCTGTTTTGTTCATTAAAAAATTCTGGTAAAGGTAGAGCTAAGGCTAAAAAAATTCTTGAAGCACTGAAGAGCTTAGGTGTTTATAAGTGGTGTCCTCAGCATCAGCAAAAGGAAGAGGTGGGGTAATTACCTTTATTCATTCCATGCATCAGCAGACTTTCATCAGCAGGTGCTTAATGGTGCTATGTACTCTTAATTATTGATCTTACCATTTAAGTAATAAGACATGTGGAAGTGGTCACTATTATCTGGTAATTGACCATGTTGGAGAGTTGACAAGATGCTAGAAGTGTTTAACATATAGATAAGATCAATTATAAGATAATGCTTGCTACTGTAATGAACTGTTGTAAGTAGGAAACTTGTCCGGAGTTATTCATCAGGCAAGAATCCTAGGCCAGAACCGTGAGTGTTTTTCTGTGGATAGATTTAGGATAAATATCACTTCACAGGGACTGGATATCTAAAAAAGGTGGCATGATGGGACTGATACAGTTTCCACAGGTAATATAAAGTAATTAGCTTACAAGAGAGTGAATGAAGAAAACAAAAGTTCCTGGTTTTGAGAAACGTGTTTCTTTTGTGATCCAAGTTAATTCTTGGAAGCTCCAATTCAACAAATGCTAAATGCTTTCCGAGTTGGTAGTTCTTAAATATGCCAAATACATGTTTTAGCTTCTTTCACAAATCAAGGCTTAAAGTTAGTTTCAAAAGTAAACCTAGCAAGTAATGATTGAGGCAAGCTAAAAAAATTTCTGTAAAGGAAAGTGAAGGAAGATCATCTCTTTATCAGAAGACTGGTGAAAAAGGTGTCAAGCTCTTAAAAAAGAAAAGGCAAAGCCGTCATCCAAATGAGCAACTGTGGCAATAATGTGTAGCTTCAGCCTGCAGTATTCCTGAGCGCTGGAAGCCCTTGCCCAGAGCACTGCCAATTTCGTGAGAGCATTCCAGGTGTGTAGCTTTTAGTGCATTGCAAACTTTCATCATTGGGAGTTAGGGTGTTGAATTTTAGATTCTTTCATACGGGATCAAGGAGAACTGGAGATGACAGGTACAACCCCCCAGAATGGAGGTGAATTAGGGAAAGCAAGGAAGATCAATAGAAAAACTCAGATTAATGTATACAGAAAACTGTGTTCTCAGGGAACTGTCATTTTGGATGCCACATCTTAATTCCCTTCATTTTCTCAATGCCTTTCAGAAAGAAAAGCTACTAAGTGAATGCTGTTAGAAATAAAGCCCTGCTTCCTGGGCCTGAAATGAAAATACCTCCAGCT
Organism: Anseranas semipalmata; assembly: GCA_013399115.1. Lineage (NCBI taxonomy): Eukaryota > Metazoa > Chordata > Aves > Anseriformes > Anseranatidae > Anseranas > Anseranas semipalmata. The sequence goes on along the minus strand of VXAA01005063.1, from coordinate 47,493 downwards.
GTCTAGCCAACACAGAATTTACAATCATGGCATGACTTGAATCAGTAAAAATGAATCCTGTAAGGTGGTTTTCTTTCTGTCTCACATACACGTTCTATGAATGAGGATTTGGGAGTGTACAAAGGTTGTTACCCATGTTTAGTTTTATTTCCCTTTCAAAAGTAGTTTCACTGTATCTTCAAAGCGATTTAATTTATACAAAGTTATCATATACAACTTTTAAGATGTGAAAATTGGGGGATAAAAACATATTAAGGCAATGTATTTTCATGAGTTTATATATGAGTTACTCTGTTCTGCTTATATTCTCTTTCTTCTTGTAATATATGAACCAAAAAATGGCTCTTGCTTTGGTTCTCATTTCCCATTTTATACAGAACATTTGGAACAAAGCTACTCTGCCATCTTTGGTTAGCACTCACAGGCATAAAGACAGCTTCTGAACAGAGTGATCTCTTCTTTCCTGAAGCGCGTCTGCTGCTGTGCCTTGAGTCCTGCGCAGAGGGATGCTCGTGGCTCCAAACTCCTGCTCTCCCTCTGGTCCTCCAAGGCTGGACATTGCTGCTCGTCCCCTCTCTGTAACAGTGAACAGAACTGTTCCGAGTGTCTAAGTTGTTTCATTTTGCAGGAAATGTGTTGTTTAAAACTCTCTTTCAGGTTAAGAATGAGATATCATTGTCATTTTTTTTTTCTCCAAATGGAATGTTTCAAATACCAAAACTGGAAATCCACAAGCAGGAAATGAGTATCTTTGATTGCAACAGAACATTGGCTATTCTAAAAGCTGTCTTTTGCCTTTCCTTCATCACTCCATTAGAAAGTAGGATAATATCACTCTAATGGCTGTTTTCCTGTGGCCAGCTTTTGTTAGGACTGATGGCTTTTAGTGATGGACCACTTCACTTCATCTCGGGTTATTATTGTAAGAGAAGGGAACAGAGACTTGGCCTACACCTTGCTGCACCACTATTTTGTAACCCTTCCACATGTGGAACGGGAGGATCCCGTCGATGCTACCATCTCTGCTATATGCAGTCCCCTTTGACGGCAGGCAGTATGTCCTTCATTCTCTTCCACAGGAATCTGACTGTAATTAAGCTGTAATTTAGGATGATGTGAGAATGCCAGATCAAATTGGGATGGTGGAGTGTGCGTTGTCAGTGCAGTGACTGGCTAGATTAGTGGAGTCTCTGCTGGCCACAGAAGAACCTTTCCCAGGGAATGGGGAGTGAGAATAAGCAGCTAACAGTGATGATTACTTCTCTCTTACTGCATTCGCTCTAATCATTCCGCCAGATAAGGCATGCCACCGTTACCCCCGTCGTACAGATAAGGGAAATGGCTTGCTTATGATGGTCCATCAACCAAGTAGCATGGGTAAGAAGGAAATCAAGATGTTTCCATTCCTTAAGATTTTAGCTAGGTATGGCTTAAATTTCCCTGGTTAAATATTGACTTTGACTGTATTGCTTTCATTTTTTTGAGGTTCTCCCCTGGTGTTTCTGACTGTGAGTTCAGAACCTGAGTTAATGGTGCTTTTGTAATTAACCCATGAAGATTAAAATTGGTGTCATTATCAGTGTAAAAGCTAATCTGTGCCTGGCTTATTCAGTAGTCCAGCAGTGAGCAATTTAGGCAGATGTCCAGTCTTGCTACACTGATGCACCGGGTAATCCTAAATGTCTTTATTGGAAGGGTTTTATTTTTCTGTAGCAATTGAATGTATTGTGTTCTTATTTTTGTGAGAAATTAGTGACTTCATTTACGAAATGTAATTTGTCACTTACGTTGCTGTTGCTTAGTTGTAAAAATTCAGTAATGGGTGTCTCCAGAAGGGGAAGGCCCCCTTGGCCCCCTTTCCCGCTGTACAAACCTAATCTGAGCCTGTTAGTAACTAACACACTGAGTGCCTATGCAGCATTGTGAGACCCAGGGGATTAATCTGCTGGATATAGACTGGCTTGTCCTCTGAGAAATACTACATTAAAAAAAAAAAAGAGGAATAAAGAAAGAAAAAGCCTCTGCTGATGAAAGTAGCTGTCAAATTAGCAGGTCTAGAAGTTGTGTGTATTGTTACGAGCTGCTCAAGTTCACACCAGAGCGACCCAACCCCATCCGTCTTTCTCAGTTTACATTTTAATTGGCTTGTAGTTAAGCTTTTTAAACACTGTGAGACTGCTGACATACACTGTAATATCATGTGAATAATTTATAGGAGCTGTTCGAGATGAGCTTTTCTTTTTTTTTTTTTTTTTTTTGATTTGAGAATTGGATAAAAGGGGAGAGAATTGGAGGGGGAAGAGCAAAGGAGAGGAGCAACAACAATCCAGTAGCATGTTGCTTGCTGGGTGTTAAATGTTTTTGCTAGTGCATCTGACTGCATTTGGGATTTCACGGAGGTTTGTACAATGCAATCTTATTAATAACTATTCTGTCAGGAGAGCACCCAATTAAATTGAATTGGGTTTATCGTTCCCTTTAGGTTTCTTAAAATGTGTGGATATAAAGCCTCTCCAATGTGAGGACTGGCTAACAAGGATTGTGGGGGCTGGGGTTCAGTTTGTTTTTCTCCTTTTTCTCTCTCTTATTTAGGAACTGCCTGTTTGCAAATTCATAAGCTGGCACTCCAGCCCCTCCAGCAGGGCTTTACCTTCCCCTTGTGGAGGCTGCAAGGAGCGGACAGGCTCCCAGAAAGAACTCCCAGCCTGTTTGGAGACTTACCGCTGGAAATGAGGAGTGCTGGTCATGTAATTAAGACTTAAGGGAGCATCCCTTTCCTTTCCTAGGGAGCTCAAAGTTTGCTGGGGCATCTTGAATGCACAAAGAATACATTTTGGTAAGGTTTTATAAACTGCAAGGATCCATTATTAAAAAAAAAAAATTGTGAGATAGCTTCTGCTTTGGTGTCCACGTTTACAGAGAGTGCAGCCAGTTGTTATGTCTTGGGGGCACGTGGGAAAGAAACAGAAGTTCAGCCCCGGTTCTCTCCCTGCTTCTGCTCCCTGCTCACAGGGCAGCACGTACCACTCTTTCTTTCAGAAGTCAATTATTTCACCTGTCTCCTGCCTCAAGAAGCACACACCAGTTGCAATGCTCTACCTGGCTACCGAAGGTGAAATTTAGATTCTGTCCATCTCCTGCTGCAGGTTGGTTGTAAGAAATACACGGCTTAGCTTTCCCTGTGGGCAGGTCTGCTGGGCAGGCCATGGTGCAGGGTTACGTTTGCTGGCTTAGGTGGAAGCTCCATGTCAGAAATTGGCCCTTGATGTTCGATTTCATTCTGTTTTGATTTAATCTCAGAGGATCAGTTTAACTGTTCGAATCTGCCTTTTGTGCACAATTTTGATCACAGCTTGTGATTCGGAGAGTTACTTGTTTATATATTCCAGTTATTGATACCATAGTTATAACAGATTTAAGCTGTTGAAAGACTGTTGAAATGGATTTTGACCCAGAGGTGAAGAAGTGCTTGTCATTTTAAATGTGCAGCCTTTGTCCTTAATATGAAATTTATGAAGACTTGCACTTTGTTAGCTCATAGCTTCTGATAACTGCCAGTAATCTTGCAGAAGAAGGGCTATACGTGGAATTCTGCTCATTTTCACCCCGGACTTTCATTTTCCCCCTGTAATTTCCTTTAGAATTTGCACAACACATTACTCTTTATGTTCTGCTTGCTTGAAAAGTCTTTTGTCTCCTCTGCAAGATAAAAAATGAGCTTATGCAAATGCTTTGTGTGCCATTCTGCACCTGGCTAAGAAGAGCAGAGATCTGGGGGATCTCAACGTGTTCGTGATACCTAGAATGCACAGATTGTTCTAAAAATAAAGGCAACAAATAAAAATAAAGGCAAGCTGAGGCAAAGTTGCGTAATTCAGTGTTCAGGCAAGCCAGATGCACAAGTCCAATGACCACAATGCTCCTGCCTGCAAATCTGAGGGAAGTAACAAAAGCCTAAATCCATAGAGATGTACCATTTCAGGTCTGTGAGCTTTACCTTGATAAGAGTGCCCAAAGCCTTAACCCTCCGTTCTTAACACGTCCTGTGGTGCCTCGCTTTTGCAGCATATGCCGTGTGACATCCACATTAATCTGAGAGCCCTGCAGTACCAAAGCACAGCAGGACGAGTTAAGGACAGGCTGTTGGCCTTAACTTTCATTTTTTTGCTTTTGTTGCTGTGTGTCATGGATAAAGGTGACCTGGAAGGGAGGGAAAAAAAGCAGCCTGCTTCTGTCCCATTTGCTTCTTTAGGTTGTACAAAATGCTTTGAAAGGATGTTTGTTTAGTTCTTAGCTTTTTCGTTCTTTTTTTTTTTTCTTCCCTGTTTTCTGTTAGAAATATCAGATCCAGACTTCTCTGCTTTTCCTTGGAGACATAGTAGAAAACTGAAGAGCTCTTGGGATTAAAAGTCTAAAGCTCAAGCAGCTGAAAGGGGAAGAGGATTTTAGTTGTACCATTTTTTAACCTTTCTGTGCTTTGTTTCCATTTGTTATTACCAGCTCTGTACCACTCCTGCTTAATGTCTTTCACATTCAAGTTCTTTGGTTAAGATGTGAAGATCTCTCGTTCCCACTCTCTGATCCTCCAGAGAACTCCAGCAAATACAGATTTTAAAAAAACACCCTTCTCAGCCACCACATATATCCACAAACTCTCTGCCTTTTTTCAGACATAAGAAAACAAAACCCAACCTCTTTTTGTTGTCATTGCTTCTACTTCACCCTTAATGTTTCCCAAATGATAAAGCACAGTCTAATGTATAGAGAGGTACAGGAGCGGGATGTGCGTTTTGTGTCTGCTCCTAAACTTCATGAAGTGTAGGGTGCTCCCCTTAAACTCTGCATATCTTATTGTCTCAAAAGAAAAATCACATCATAACATCTACTTACTTCAAAGAGAAAGCACAATCATGCATATTGAATGTAGTATATATTTCTTCTATTTTTCCTTAATAGAAGGACTAGTTTTGGACTACTTTTTTATTATAGTTATTTTGTTAGTGGGGTTCTAATGATGAGGTTTAACACAGATAAAAGACTGGAAGAGGAATTAATAATTGATCTTAATAATCTCTTTGGAGCTGCTGAACTCTTCTCCAATTAATTTGAGGCATTACAAGAGCTCTTGTAGAATGAAGGGGGCAAGTCTATGTCTTAATAATCTGTAGAGCTTTGGCATATATGACGGTACCATGGGGACGCTCCCTTTATATCCCTGCACATGTTCCTTTTATAAGTAGTGACTTCAAGAAGTCTGGTTAAATCAACTGAAAGGCCTTTTAGTGACTGCCAGTGCTTGGTGAGGTCACAGCAGCCACTTCCATCTCTGAAAGTTGCAAAGCTTTCTTTTTTTCCTCAACTATAGGTAGAATGTAATTGTAACTAACCAGATCCTCTGATGTTTTGTTAAGGGTGTCCAAATACACAAATTCTGAGGGAGCTGCAAAAGCAGATGAGAAATTGAACAATTGAATGCATTCTACGTACTTGAACTGTGTGATTTATAAAGCTTGACTCTGTCTTTAACTGTGCCTAGTATGATGACGCTATTAGTGATTTCTGTTCTGAAATACAGCGATGGGTCTAGGTATTGACCAACAACAAAAAAATCAAACATCTAATAGCTGATCTGGCTTCTTTCACGTACCTGGACTTGTGTCTTGTTTCACGTCAGGCTGCAAGTATTTGTGGCACAATTTCACGATACCAGGACTGATAGCTCTGCCTGGAGGGGTGGCAGTTGTGCTGCTGGACAGTTTACAAGATTTCAAAGTTTGTATTTGTTCCATGTTATACTGTTCCTCAGTACAAAATCTTCTATGTGAAAATGAAATTGCATTCAAATACCAGATTTCAGACCAGAGGTGTGCTGTGAGTGAGTATGTGTGGCTGTGTTTGAGTGTGGCTTGTGTGTAAGAAGAACCAGTGGTGTGTGCGGTGGGATTCAGATGTTGGTCCTCGCTCTGCCTGAACAGAGCAGAGCATCCCGTAACTGTCTCAAATAAAAGAGGGGTTTGAATCAAAGCAGAATCAAATTTGAGTGGGGAAAAAAACCAAACCAAACCAAACCAAACCAAACAAGAAAAAAACTGGCTGCCTCCTGAGCAACCTGGAGAGCATCCCTTCTTGAACTGAAGTAGGGTAACTGATGGTGAGAGCCTCCCAAGTCTGTCCAAGTACAAAGTCAGCGTTAGGTGACTGTTATTACTGACAGGCTTCCAGGCCAGTAAAGCCAATAAAGGAAAAGCAAAACTCTCCATTTTTTCTCCAGGGCTTGTCAACATTTTTCTCAACTGTGTTGTGATGCTTCTTTGAAAAATGTTTACTTCGAAATAGCAGCAAATTTTGGCAAATACGAAGTTAACCAAAACCCTTGTAACCATGTTTATAAACAGAGTTTTGACAACGAATGCAGTTTGTTTAACTGTGGGCTTTGGCCCTTTGACATATACCGACCGCAGGCATTAACAAGTCTCAGTGATAAGCACACCCTTTGTTGGACCCACAAAGTCTTTTTTGAGCCAGAAGCACTGCTTTCAGAGTGTGCCTTGAGCTCACTGACTTGTCCAGACTTGGCTGGTTTTTAGCCATCCTTACGGTACTTGATACATTATGGTTAATATATAAGCACCAAATGTGTATGCTTTCTGCAGGTTACAGAAATATTCTCAAACTAACATTTTTCCCTGTCCCTTTTCTCTTCACTGTTCTGCTGTGAAATGTATCAAATGTGTTTTCTTGAAGAGAAGCACAATAAGGGAACCACTTGAGTTATTGTGGCAAAAAATAACAGCTGATACCAAGGCGTTATGAACACCAGTCGTGGTAATTCATTTCAGGGGAAAGCAGATGTTAAAAGCTCTCAAGACCGGACCTTTCCCTTGTGACGGACACCTTCCCACGCGATTCCATCTTTGTCCTTCTGTCTCCCCCAGGAACGCCTCTCTGGGAGCTGCTGTTCATGTGTGGTATCAGAAGGCGGCTAAATGTCGAACCAAAACACCCAGATTGCCAAGCCGCTCTCCCGGCTCCGTTGCTCGTACGGCATTTCTGTGCTTCTTGTGATGCTGAGCGGCTTTTGTGTCTTTGCTGTGGGAGTGTCAGGACAGGTTTAATTACTGTCAGTTACTTCCCATTCTAGGCTGATCACTTACAACAGGGTTTTATAGCGACTAATACTAGGTGCCTTTCTGTGTTAGCAGCATTTTCTGTCTCTGGCCTTTTTGACACAAGTGTCAAATCCTGCTTTACCCAGCTGTTGGCCAAGTTTTGATGGTCTGGGGCTTAGGACAAGTGCACACATGTTTAGATGCTTTTCCCAAATACCATCCAAGTCTCTCAGGCCTGACAGATGGCTTGGCAGGACTAATTACACTTCCTGATTTTGTTACAGATTAGCCGTGTCCGTAAGTCTTTAACATGTGAGGGCTGTTCAGGAACCGATGGGGAGTAAGCTCGTTTCATTTTACAGCGTACTAAACAAGGGGCTCCAAAGAAGAAATGATCAGAATTGCTTTTGTTCCCATAATTTAAAAAGCCCAAACCTTGCAATCAGAGGACAGTCCGTCTAGCTCAGCATGAAGCCAGCTTGTTCAAGGAGAGCTTTCAGGGCCGCTGTCCATCAGGTATCGCCTCCCTGGAGCAGTGAGGGGCTTCTGGTTCTCCACCGTGGTCACTCAGATCCTCTGCCTTTCCTATGGCTGATGTTTTAAGAGATGTCAAGTTTGTTTCTGTGTGTCAGTGAATGTCACTGGGATGTCAGCTCTTACCAAGTTGCCTTTGAAAATCTCTACTTAGCTGAATATGAGAATATTCACATTTGTATTAAATAGGACGTTTATATATGTACTCTTCAGCTGTACAGTACCAAGGACAAAAAAAAAGCCCCAGGCTGTGTAAAGCTTGCTGCTAAGGCAGTAAAATGCCATCTGCATTGGACATAAGAAACTGGACTAAGGCTGATCGTTGGGCTGTTAGCACATCTCTGACGCGGTTCCTTACCGACATGTTCATTGCTCTGCCGCTGTCACAAAACTTGTAGACGTGCTGCATGGACATGTTAGTAAATGAATAAAACTGGAAACAGAACTTTTAAATGTTTCAGTATCAAAACCTGGAAACATTTAAACGTTCTGATAGCATTGCTTTCTGGATTTACCCGTTGCACTATGTAAATCACGTCAGGAAAAATAACTGTAGGAGTGACAGGACTCTGTTGTCCGTATTCCATGGCCATCCTTTCATGAAGCTTACTCCATTTTTTCACGTGAAGAAATATCCATAACTATGTATTAGTTTGGATTAATTTTATAATACAACTTAATGTAGCCAGCAATTAACGAATAAACTTTGCAATGCCTGTCAAAATTCAGAAGAATCTGTTTTATAGGAAATCTGGCACGGCAAAAGTCTACTGCTGTGTGGCTGAAGCTCCATAATTGTTCTGTTGTATTATGATACACAAGGTGCAGTTCTAAAGCATGAGGCTCTTGCTCCAAGTGAAGTTGGTGTGAGAGGAAGAAGTAGATGCAACACTAGACTATTTCATCGTAGTGGCACAGCAGTAAAGAAGCCCCAAGTTCTTCTGCTCTTTGGAAGTATTATTTTCTGTGAAACGGGAGGGTTGCATGTATTTAGTCTAAAACTATTAATTATGGCATTTAATGTGACCTGCAGAGAGCTTGCTCACCAGATGGGATAGAGCTCATCCTTTTCCATTTGTTATGTGTGTTGAGAGTTGGGAACTACTTTGCTTCTCTGAGGTACCATGGCACATGCCGTGTTCACAGGCAGCAGTAACGCATGAATGAGCAAGAAACTCATCTGCATTCAACCTGCTAGTGCTTCCAGAGGCACCATAAAAATGCACACCTCCCCTCCTCAAAAAAGGATGTGTCCTGGTTCCGTGCCCTGCTAATTCCTGTCTGTGATGAGAAAACTACAGGTGGTACAGAGTGATGGCGTCGATCAATTCAGGAAGAAATGAGTGTCGCCGTGTGAGCTCTCGTGGCAGGCAGAGAGCAACCTCCCGTGTATTAGCCTGAACTGTGATCTCCACCAACGTTTAGGAGAGCCTCCTGCTGCACTTACAAATAAATAAACAAGGATATTTCTATCTTCTCTCTCTCTTTTTGGCTTGCGACAGGAGCTCATGAATCAATCGTCAACAAGCCAACTTCTCCGCCAATTGTGGTAATGATGTATGCGAGCAGCAGGCTGTGATTCTTTCAGTTCTTTCTTTTTCCCCTTTTTTCCTTTTTTTTTTTTTTTGTAAATAAGTAAGAGGGAGTTGTTTTCTTGTCACAGCAAGCACAAGGAGGGGGCTCTGTTCTGTGGCACGTCCCCCCGTACGCGAGCACGTGATGTGTATCACTGCCGTGCCATGTGCTGGGTGGGAGGAAGTTTTTCCTAGCCGAGCGGCACACAGCTCAGCCTGAGGGATTGAGAACATATTGCTCGGCAGGTGGGGCCCGCTCAGACGCATTTAGTGTTATTTCAGCATTGACAGCAAACATACATCACACAGGCCCGTAATGCCAGCGCACGCTCCAGAGTAACCTGATCAGAAGGACTGCAACCCAGAGCAGAGCGCTCGGCCTTAATATCAGATTTTGACCCAATAACTGGGTGATGGGAAGTCGCAGCAGTGTCTTTGCAGTGTGGAGGGACCGGGCCTTCTTGGTGTGGGTCTCGCTGGAAGTTGCTGTGAGTGTGAGCCCTAGTGATGCTTTCCCTTCCAACCCGCTGGCTACTACTGCCCTGCTCAAGGCATGACAGATCCGGCTCAGCCACAAAAACCCTGAATGGTGAGGGTCCTCTGGAGATGCGAGCTTGGGCATTTTTTTACCTGCTCATTTATTAGAAGGTAATATCGTTTGTCTGCTAGCTGGTGAGGTATATATAGACCTCTGTAGGAGATATTGTGGTCCAGGTGTCTTAATAACAAAGCTAAAGGTAAGGGTTACACAGTAAAAGAACCTGCCCAGGTTTTGGCGGGTGCTCTGCATCCTGCTTTCTGACAGTATTTGATGGGTGCATGAGTGAGAACTAATATCCTGCTTTAAAAAGGAGAGCTGGAGGGGAGGACAAAAAGCTGGGGGTTCACTAGGACAAGCAACCACTGAGGCTTTTCCAGGTAGCACGGCTGCACGGGAGTCATTTGGGTCTGGGCAAAGCAACAACAGTCAGTGCAGGGCTGGAGAAATCCAGACATGGAAAGGTCCTTAGAAGAGATAGGAACGAGTGAATGGAGGATTTACTAGCCAGGAATCAGTGTCCATTTCTTAATTACAGAGGTTAAAATCTTACCTCTGTGGTAGTGGTGTTTTTTTTTTTTTTTTTTTCTGAGTCCTACAGTGGATGACGTAAAAGAACTGCACAGATGAACTCCCAGCAGAGACTGTCTAAGACTTACTCTGTTCTTCTGTACATTGATTTATTTATCTACAAATGTACTCTGGGCAGCAGTTAGCAGTAGAAGCCAGTTTGGGCATTGCTTTTATGTACAGCACACAGTGCAAGCCAAGGGTGACTATCAGATAGTTCATTTTGTACAGCCGTAGGTACCACCAGACTGGCAGTAAGATGGAGCACCTAGGAAAGTTCCAGTGCTCTATGAGAATGGAAAATTTTATCTTTAAATTTGTCCAGAGGCATTATTCTGTGATGGGATTTACCCATGTAAATCCCTCATGAGGAAAGATTGAGAAATGTCTCTGCTTTCTGTTTTGGTGTTTTGAATTGGCAACCAAGCGAGAATTAAATAATGGGAGCAGCTCCAGATGCCTCAGCTAACATGTGGAGAACTTCCTGTGGTCGCTTCAAGAGTCTGTTTGATTTCATTGACGTAAGTAAGCAGAGTAGATGAAGCCTCGGTAACTCCCCGAGATGGATGAGATGCGTCAGGACACAGGCAGACAGACTTTTTTGTCATCCTCAAGCCTAATTTTAAGCTTGTGGTTACCTCAGGAGACTGATATTTCCTGAAGTCTGTACCACAGTTCGTTTGTGTGTATGTGCATTTGTGTTGCAGAAGCGATTGATTTTGTGAGCAATTGCCTTCTGGAGCCAAAAGATACAACATGCCAGGGTCAGGGCCGGCTCTGTTCCGTCGCTGCCTGAACACCGCTTTTACGGACACCTTGGTTCGGTCTCCCGTTATTTCGTTCTCCCGGTATTCACCCTTGAAAAGAAACACAGTGAGTCTGACTGAGCCTTCCCTGCGAGGAGGAGGCAGGTTCCCCACCCCGCCTGGCTTCCAGCGGGCGACGATCGCAGGCTTGGCTGCGCGCTCCCCGGCAGGAGCTGGCAGGGCCGAGGCCGAGCTGCGAGTCCCGCGTCCCGCTGGCAGCGCTCGGGGCGCCCCGGTGGGCTCCGGCAACGCGCACCCGGCCCGATCGGCAGCACTTGGAGGCCAGCAGTGTGCGAGCTCGCTTTCCACCTGCAGAGCCCCTAGGAAAATGCCAGCCTGGCGTTTCAGGGCCGCTGCAGAATGGGGCTCTGCGAGTCGGAGTGCTTTGAAAAGCCTGTCAGACCTGTCTGCAGCTGCACTGGTAAACTTCTGGTTTGTTTGTTTCTGCAGGTTCATAGGCACTGTGAGTAGCTGTCATTTTGCTTGCAGAATGATACTAATTTAAAAATAGGAAGTCTGCTAAAGTATTAATGATACCAGATGTGGCTGTTACATTTTTTTATTTACCTGTCATGTACGGTAGTGATGAATGTTATTTTTGCAACTGCTGTGCTGAGATGGGAAGAAAACTATGAGAGGATCAAGATCTCTTCCTTTGCAATATTGTCCTGAACTGTATTTCTTTGGGTAGAGATTGTGAGTTTTTTGTTTTGAAATGAGCATCACTTAATCAGTCCTGTACAACCATATTGCACCTCATTTTCCTCACATTGCTAAAACAAGCTGTTCTGCGAGCACGGAGAGTAATGAAGTCGAACTGCCTTAGATTCATTCCTACATCACACAACCATCTTCTCTTCCCTCTGCCCAGCACACGTTACGTACTTCTTGCTCAGTTGCGTATTCCTTCTCCGTTTGGCCAACCAATGTACCCTCGGTTTTCCTATTTGCTGGTTGGTCAGCCGTCTCTTAAAAGGGCTGAGCTCTGTCTGTCTTTCCCGTCCTAGAGCTACTGACTTGAGTAAAACTCCTCATAACGTGATGTTTTTTAGATCTCTGTCAAATTTAATTGAAAGGGAACAAGGGGGTTGAAAATTATTAGGACTGGGTGGACTGACAGCCTGTTTGCATAAACATTGTTTTCTTGGAAAGCCGGGCAAAAAAATAAGTAACATATGCCTCTCAACAGTGTGCTTTGTGCCGTTGTTATCAGATATAACAAAGGCACTAGCTTCTACTTTCTCCCTGAAGGGTTGGTCAAAAAATTACAATTTCAGGTTAATGTTATTTCACAGATATTTTGTAGGCTGCTTAAGTGACTATACAAGGCACAAGACCATGGATAATCAAGCTTTCTGCCCTTTGTGGTACCTACCAGTTGTTAGTGCTGTGTAATATTATTCATACAGGAAAATCAGATAAAGTACTGCTGAAAGGGAAAAACTAGTGGTGTCCATAGCTTTATNAAAAAAAAAAAAAAAAGAACGTGCATGCTACTGGTCAGATCCTATCCATGATTTTCTCAAAGTAAAGTAAGATCCCATAACAGTTCTGAAATGTGACAAGGCTGTGTTCAATTTTATCTACCTAAGTAATCATTTGTGCTGCACATCAGGGCAATTTATAACTCCACAGCAAACATTAAGAATGAACTTTGAGCCCTTGTTCCTGAAGAGCAGGGGCTTGGTGGTATGGAAGAAGATTTTGAATATTTTTTCAACAGATGGAGTCCCTTAAGCTTTTATCAATGGAATTAGGGACCCGATACACTAAAACAAACCAAATCAGTTTTTACAGACCCTCATACAAAGAGTACATGAATCCCTTGGGTTCACAGACCACAGATTGAAAAGCACTGAGCTAAAGAAAACATTCTGTTAGCAGTTAGCAGCACAGGAGATATGACGTACAGTTCAGCAATACTAATCCTATCCATTCGAGCGGAGGGGAGCGCATGCACATGTGCACACTCGCACACGTACACGCATTATTGCATTACTGGGGGGGTTGGGGTTAATTTAAAAACGCTGTTTCTTAGGCTTAATTGAGACTTCTTGGAGGCCTGTTTTTGCACATACAAGGGATCATTACCAGGAAATCGTAGTTTACAGTGTTTATCTAGTGAGTTATGAAAATACCAGATAATAAGACTAATGACTCAACACAGCATTTTCCAAATTGTGAAGTAATCTTTGGATTTTCCAAGATTATTATTGTATTAGTTGCACTTTTTAGTCTGTCAGAAAAGAAATAAATAAAAGGCCTGTATTTTCCCATTAACATTCGGAGAACATCTGTTGCGTATTGTAAATAACATACTTATAAAGCAAACTGATAATAACTACTCAGACTATTTTCCTGTTCTGACTATAGCGTTCAGCGCCATACAATATGTTATATACTACACTCTTTATTTGGCCACGAATAAAATGGAATTCTTTTGATAGTACCAGTCAATTACATGTAGAAAACAATCCAAATAGGTTGCAAAAAAACCCCTAATGCTAAAAACGTACACTTCAGATTGTGTTAATGAAGAATAATGACAGACCAGAGTGGCGAGGTCTAGGCTGATGCAGGTCTGCGTTTGGAAGGGCATGTGCCACTGAGATTATGCTGTGGTTGAAGCGGTTAAATCAGGGAGGTATGGGAGAGTTTTATAAATCGCTTTTCCTCTGAATCTCTCTCAAAACGCAAACCAACCCTAGGATAAACTATTTCTGAATGCTAATCACACTAATAGGAAAATAGCCCCATAGAGTTCTCCTTTGAAATTCCACCCCTAAAATGCTGCACTTTGTCCTCCTGAAGTATCTAACTCAGTTTTATAAAATGGAAGGTGTAGATAGATTTAGATAATTTTTTTTTTTGCTTCTTGGGAGGCTGTAGGCCACAACTGACTTGAAAGTCCTTCGAAGCTGATCTTTTGCTAACATTACTGTGTTTAACTGCTAAAATAAACACGGTCTTATTGCAATAATATGAGTAGCATGGTAAATACAGAACAACTTCACATTTGCCGCAATTGTGTCAATCTAAAATTGTCATAGCTATTACAAGAATAAGCCCCATGCTATTGGAAGTTTTCAGCAGTGTAGAGTGTGTCCTTGATGTACAAGTTTGATGTACACAGCTATTTCCTAGGAGCCAAGAATCAATAGCTCTTCGATTGATCAGTAGGAGCATGTCAGAAGTAGAAGTTCCTTCTCGTAATAGTCTCTTCCCCACTGAAGTCCCCTAAGACAGTCAGAATTATGTCTATAAATGTGTGACTACTGTCAATCTCTTTCCTTCCCACTGACCAGGAGGAAGAATAGTTATAAAAGGGAACTTTGTCTTTTCCGATCATGGAATGTTCACTTGAATTTCTGGGTGTGTCCCTCATTTTCTGCATATTTAGTTTCCTTTACTTTTGCTTCATCCTTTCTGTATTTGGTTATTTCTCTTTATTTGTCTATGCCATTTGGCATCACAAATGCCATGCCTTGAAGATGATTGCTGGTGCATAAAGGCCTGAACCTTACTTTATTTTCACCTTGACATATCCTTAGAATAATAATAAAAAGAAAAAAGCAGAAGGGAGAAGAGTGGGAGTTGGCTAGAAAAGCTTTGTCTTGTAAAGCAGCAGTATCGTGAATGCCATCTGTTACAGCTATCCATAATATTATCTGAATCAGAAGCAAAGTAGTTAGAATGCCTGAACGCACTCCTGTGTCACAGAGCTGCTAGGACAAGATTAAATGCATTGACAAAATACTTAAATTTCTAGAAGTCATATGGCAGTGTTTCTAATAATACATTGAAGGTTTCCCTAGAAATCCCGCTCTGGGTAACCTCCGTAGTTCCAGATTCAGCGTACCTCCAGTTATTTGAATGTCTTTCCTGTAGTCTAATGGGCCATGGCTGAATTCCCAACTAATGCGTATTTTTTAGACCATACACCAACACCTACCTTGGCATGACAAAATAAAAAATAAACTAATTAGTGTGAGCATTTGAATCTCTCCTCCCTCTGTCGTGCACAGTGATTTCAGGGGAAGTAAAAAAAATTAGATCAGACTATGAAAATCTGTTTTTCTGGGTACTACCGCAGTCTTCCTCAAACTGAAGCTAAGAAGACAGCTAGCTCTGTATATACAGGTAACGCAGTCCTCTAAATCTGCATCTACGTGGTGCTTGCTGCAGTCTTTCATTATATTTCATTTATTAAGTAATTCAGGTTTCATGTCCGCCTCCTATAAATGCACACAGCCCAGGCTATCCTTTCATTTTGTATTTGGTCTTACTGCAGTTGGTGAAATTACAGGCCAGCAAAAACAGTTTGGGTTGTTGCCTCACCTGCCTGTCAGGAAGAGTTTGCATCGCCGTGTGTAATGTGAAGGAGTCATGGTTTTAGTAAGTTTGGAAGCTTTTAGCAGTTCGCAAGGTTTTTTGAATTGTTCATCCCTAAAAATGTTCTTTGGAAGATGTAGAGTTTTCTAGTAAATTTATAGCTACCAGCTGTTGGTTTGCTATTCTTGCTTATGATTTAGATATCTTTTGGAGGACATTTGTGGAATTTCAAAATTCAACAAATCGCAGGTTGAAAACTGCTGCGTTATAGAATACGATGGAATAAGGACCAACATGTGCCTTAGACTGGCGAATGCGAGCCCATCCACGCAGGCGTACTTAAGTGGGATTAACTGCTTGGAGATTGAAGTCTGGGGTCAGGATTTGTGTACGATTCAAATGAGTTTCTGAAAACTGTAATTGTGTGTGTGTCACTGAGTATGTTCAGTGGGGTAATATAGATGCTTATTTGTCAAACGAGCAAATATGAAAATATAACATACTCAACGAGATCTCCATTTGGCCACAGCATTACAAGATAATATTTTACAGACTGTAAAGTCAATGGATCTATTTCCTATAGCTGCTGTCATTAGGAGGTGGGATCAACTTGACAATGGTGCTATCAGAAGCTAATGTGCATCTGTGCTGGGCTGCTGATAGAATAACTCTGTTCATGTTTTCCTAAGACTCAAGGTCTTTCTCTTTTGCCCACCTATCTAAAACTGTAGTGATGAGCATGGAGGGTTAATGCTTAGTTTTAAAAGATGCGTATTTTTTCCAGCAACAGGAAATTATAAACCTGTTCAGCCAGCATGAATACATTTAACTTAAAAAAAAAAGCACTGAAAGTGGCATTGTATGCCATAAAAATATTCATCATGTGCCAAGACAAGCAATTGATGCTCTCCTATAAAATACAGTAAACACCTCCTCCCTGCCCTTCCTGTGACTGTCAATCAGATTTCAGAATCATGAAATTTTACAGTATTACTGGTTAGAAGGGCTCCCCACTGGGAGCAGATGCCATCTCTGTCTTCATAGACTCAGAGAAAGTCCTGACATGTTTCATGGCGTTCATACGTGGAAGTCTGTGAAATGGAAAGGAAAACAGCTTTTTCTGTCAACCTGTCACTGATATAAGCTCTTACATTTCATCAGAATGACTAAACTTTAAAGCTGTTTCTTCAGTGCTGAGTATATTTGAGAACTCCCAAGTGTTATCAGATTTATAGAGTCCCAGCATATGATAGAAGACCAAAGCATTTTGTGGCATGATATTAAAAATTCATTCAGATACTCGATAAAGCGTGGATGACAAAAGTGTGAAATGGAATAAGGTAGAGTGAATTTCTCCATGGTTTATTGACCTTGATTCCTCTACACAAAATAAATAGACAGAATGGACTAAAATCTCTTCTTTATGAAGGCGAAATCCAGGCAGTCAAAGACTGGCTCATAAAAATGCTCTCTATGGCACATACCTTGGCAGTGTTAGAAGTTGGAGGCAATGGAAATTTATTGCTGGTGCTGCTATGTATGTGTCTGTATTTCAGAAAGGAGAAAGCAGGGGCTGCTTTATGAGGTTACTGGTGTTATTCTGTGGAGAACAGAGAAAGAAAACACACTCGCTTTTGTCATTTTGTGTTCTTTCCCTGGAGGTGTAATAGGATAAAACACTTTCCTTTGCATACCCATTTTTTATTTGTTTGAAAAAGAAGGAGAAAAAGCAAGTCTTTCAGAATGAGAAGTTTGACATCTTTCCCTGCTGAAAAAGGCTGGGGCTCCACACTGCTCCGAGAGGTTTTCCTGCCTTGCTGCAGTCGGAGTGCAGAATGCCTCATTGGTTTCAGATATTAACTTTTGCGCTGAAAGCCCAGTTGGAGCTGGTGTGACAAATGGATTTTACCTGCTGCCGAAAAACACAACCCCCACCTCCCTACACCTCCCATCTTGCCTAACCTAACCCCCAAGAGCACTGAAACAGAAAGCTGCCCTTAGGCACCATCTGTTTCTGCCAGCTTCTACTTTGGGCCCTGCCTTTACATCTGTTAAGTAGAGGCAGCTTACTTGATGAGTTGTTTTGAAGGAATATCTGGTCTCCCCACCACGTTCATTAACTATTGCAGATCTGTTAAAGAGAGGCTCTGTGATGCAATTTAACTGTAGTTAACTAAATTCATTGAAGTCACAGTCACAGATTATTTTTGCATCCCGCAGGGATAGAGAGCAATGCTGGTTTAGCAACGCTGTTTTCTCTTCCCTTTGAAAATAAAATTCTTCTCTGTTTGTCTTTGGAAACACCATTTCAAGCAGTGATGAAATCTATAGGGGATTTAAAGTGACTAGTTGGTGGCTGATAATTTGTTACTCCTCCTTGTAAAATCCAATGATGTAAGCCAAGCTGCATGCATAGCACATGCTAGGACAAATATGTTAGTCATGTATCCCTTCCAGTATAGCAAAGCAACTGTTTTACTCCTAACACCTCCTTAAGTACCCCAAAGCTACTGATTTGCTAAGTTGACACTTTACTTATGGACAAAACCAGCTTTCTGAAGTCATTGGAATTTGTTTGTGGCCAGTGATCAAGAACTAAAAGAAACAAAACAAAAATCCACTTAAAATACTTCAGAAAAAATGGATTCAGTATGTTTGTGTTTGGATTTGTTAGAATTAGAAAACAAAGTTTAATAGGCATTCAGAGGAAAGCAGGCATCAGTTTATATAGAAGACAGTATAAGAAAAATAGAAGGGAATGGCAAAGTTGAGGGGAAGGGGCAAACAGTTGTTTTAAAGATGAAGGACACAAAGAGATTGAGGGTCTTTTTTTTTTTTTTTAACCCAAAGTTGCTAAAGAAGAGTATGTCACAGGTAGGAATTAAACCCATGGTTTTAATAATCTTATGGCCGTGAGCATGGGCTGTACTTTCTGTGCTGCTGGACAGGCGGCTTACCAACTTCTCCATGTATACAGGCTCACTCTAAAAGCAAAATCTGGTCATGAAACAAATGGAATTTTCTTTTATTGTGCGTATTACATTTTCATCTAAAATGGTGCCCTGAAGCTATAATTATGCATTATAATATACGCTATACAGAGATGTCCCTGTTGGTTTCAAGGATGAAGATAATTTATATATTAGTTAAAAGCTGGCACCTCTGAATCTGAGTCATATGTCGTAAAATAAATATGAGTAGTTCCATGAGCAAAAAAACTTATCAAAGCCTGGTTTCCCATAGAGAGTTAATTGAAAGCTCTGATTGATGCTTTTTCCTTGGAGTTCTTATAACATTTCTCTTCTGTGTGCGTTTTCTGGTATCAAGCGAGGTGTGATCACACACTGCAGCCTTTCTTTCAGGCTTATCGGGTCTCTATACCAACTGGCTGCCTTTTTTTTTTTTCCTCAGAAAACTCACAGGAGTTTAATTATCTTTGAAATCTCTTGTCAAATGTGGGTGAAATTGGCCAGTGGGTTCAAAAATTTTGAGAAGGAAGGACAGAGAGAGGAGCTTCATGGAATGATCACACAAGCTTTGTTCTATCAGGAAAGCACACTGCAAGGAAGTCTTTGTGGTTTTTTTTTTTGTTGTTTGTTTGTTTTGTTTTGTTTTCTGTGTATAATAATGCCAACAGACAGATCAGATATCATGAAACTCAACTTGACATGTTGACTGAAAAGATGACACTTGTGCAGTTTATTCAAATTGCCTAAACAGAGCAAATAAAAAGCTCAGTTCTGCTTCCATTACTTGTACAAGTAGTTACGTCGCGTTGGCATAATTCATAATCTGCTCATTATCATTTGACTCCCCTCTTATACAGAGAGTCAGATAGTGAGAAAAGGTAACAAGTATTGTCTAAGTTGGAAATGATTTATAATATATATACTGAGATATGTGTAAGGACACTGTCCTGCACTGCGGTGGCTTTCTAAGCGTAGAGCTCTGGTGACATCAGGAATATTCTGCAATTTTCTTGTCTAAACATGCCACTTGGAAAACACATGACATGCATAAGAATTAGCAATTTGCACAATCTAAAGAGAATTATCTGTTTGTCTCTAGGCGATTCACAAAAATATGCCCATAGCAATTTGAGGCATTATAAATCCATCCAGGTTGGTTCTGACCATGTTGCAGAAGTAATTTCGACTGGCACATCAGATGAAAGAACAGATTTGAAAACAGTAGCGTGCATGGCCCTGAAGGTTTTATCTTGGCTAATATTCCAGGCACCTTATGGCACTACTTCGGGTTTCTGTGAAGACTCCAAATAAAGTGTCTGTAGCCTGATGAAAGATTTAACACATTTTTTTCCTGAACAAGCTTTATAAATGTTACACTAAAGATAAAGAACACACTTGCTGATGGGAAGCAGCTTATTTTTCAGTGTGCTCTTCACTAAGAGCACCCTTTACACGTGGTGCTTTTATATTTCCAACGTGCAGCAGTCGAGGTTCTGTAACAACAGCTGTGGCGGGTGCAAAATTGCCACCCTTCACTTTTCAATAATGGCCATGAAAATTCCTTAATTTACCTTTAGCAAAGTATCTTTGTAGCTGCAGATAGAAGCAGCCAGAACAAATATGTCCACTGAAGGCGCTGCACGAAGGGGCAATAATACAAATAAGTAGATTATGTTTAGCAGCGCAACTTGTATTATGTGTGACCTGAATTAGCTTCAGATGGCCTCAAAGAAAGGCTAGTTTGCTTTTCATGTGAAAAATTAAGAGGCTTTCTCAGTGTTTTCTCTTCTTTCCTATTTATATTCTGTCTTGTTTTCCATTTGCTTGTACTAAGTGCCAAGGAGGGATTTCGGCACCTAGTTTAGGTGTCTCAGGGAGCCAGGCAGAAGAACATTCAAGACAATCTTCAGTCTGTGGGCAGTAATCTGCTTGGGCTTTCTGCAGTGCGGGACAAGAGATCATCTCCTCCGGGATGTGATACTGAAGGCTTCAGAGCTGCTGTGTGCCAAAGATGGCGGCTCTCTTCGTGGTCCCCAGGTATTTTAGGAACACTTGCTCCTTCTGAGGCAACACTGTAGGGCAGGAAAAGGGAGATGGAGAAATACCTGGGGATAAAGATGAGCTCTTTGCTACTTCTGCTGTGGAGCTGGTAAATGTTTCCTTTATTATCTCCTCCTGGTCGTACGCTTGGCTGACCTTTTGTTCTGAGCAGGTCTGCTAGCTTCTGTGGCCTTTCAGGGCTCCTGTGCCTCGGGAGGCTGCCTCATTTTCCAGCTGGATAAGGTCTTAAATGCTGTAGGGCACTCACTCTTGTTTCTTTGCGATTTATTTCTGTGGGTTAGAAATCATAGTGAAGGGCCACGTGTGGTCTGCCTGAGCAGGCACTGAACAAGTACAGTGAGGGGTTCAGGATGAGGCCTGTCTGTTGTGCTGGGAGTTTTGCTTCAGCCAGAACACTGCAGTTCTTATCAAGGATTAAAAATACCATTTGTCCCTTCATTTAGGCATTTCCAGTGGAGAGAGCTTACCAAAGAGAATATATATAGTAATTTCGTTCAGCCAAAGGAGAAATAACACTTGACAAAGTTATGTATCTGGTCCTGAAGAAGCGTAGTCTTGTAGA
Organism: Anseranas semipalmata; assembly: GCA_013399115.1. Lineage (NCBI taxonomy): Eukaryota > Metazoa > Chordata > Aves > Anseriformes > Anseranatidae > Anseranas > Anseranas semipalmata. The sequence goes on along the minus strand of VXAA01005063.1, from coordinate 26,438 downwards.
CTCAGTCCCTTGTCATTTTTTCCCCCAACATGCCTTCGAGGAGAGGAGTGGCCATGCAAAATCACCGTTGTTCTCCTTGGTAAACACCAAATACTCAGCAATGAAAAAAGTGTTATTTTCCCAAGTGGAATAGGGACAGAAGGGATGGGCACAGAACGGCTGGCCTTAAGGGACAGAGGGGAATATGTATTGCATTCTTTCCTATCCCAGATATAATCAAAATATTCCTTAAATGTAGTGACTAAGAGAGCTAAAGTATGGCTGTTTCTTATTCTGGTGATTTTAATCAGATGTTCTGTCGTTGCCCAAATTACAGCCCCCCCCAATCTTTGTACTGCGAATAATGAAGACCAGTGCCACTACTAGAGGCCCAACCCCATTTGAAAGACCTTGAAGATCTGTCAGGGCACGCTAGGATTGTCCTGTGGCTTTGTCTGTGTTTTCGTGGCGACTGGCTGCTACCCACATCTGGAGAAGGGCTGTGCTGCACGGTGCCTTGTGCAGCAGCAATGCTGAAGCAGTGGGTCTGCACCAGCGAGGGAGTAAGGGCGTCGTGCTGTGCACGGATGGGCTGTGTCTGCCGGACGCTGCCCTGTATTTCACAGGCGTGCGGGAGTAAGCTGGCTTATTTCCAGGGGCTGAAGGCTGCCGGCCAGCACAGTTCCCCAGATGTCCCGAGGTTTCGTTGTGACCCACTCACAATACTCTTTTTACTGGGGGCCTGGGGGAAAGTAAGGTGGTTTTTGTGAACAAAATGGGACGCTAGTATTTCCGCGTTGCACACATAACAAAGAGTGCAGAATAGTGTATCAGTGATACTACTTGACTTTGCTAGCTTGGTCTGTGAGTTTGTCTGCTCTGTTGCTTCCGTGGGGCAGAGTCCTCTGAAAATGCCCCAAACCTTTGTCACAGCAGCTGAAATCCTGGCCAGCTGACGTGGTCCCGGTGGGCGCACGTGCTGACGCACTTGCTGCAGGAAGAGCTTACTTCAGAAGTGCAGTTGGGGGTGGTTAGAACTACTGGAGCCATCCTGCAAACAAAAATATACTTATCCCTTATTTAAAAGGCAAAAAGAAAATTAAATGTGCTGAATGAAAACTATGTCTTATTTACTTAAAATAATCATATTTTTTTGTATAATATTCTGTTAAAATAGCCAAAAAGGATTAGATCATTTAAATTTAAAGCTCTCAAGTTAAAAAGGAACAAAAATGTTCTAGTAAGCCTATTAAAATAAACTAATCGACTGTTTGTCTTAAAGCATATCATCCAGATTTTAATTTCCAGTTTCTCCCACCCTTGGAACTTGGATATTAAGTTTTATCCTAGAACATGTGTCTAACTTAGCTTTTTGTTTCGGATTCAGTCTGTGCGATGCAGCTGTATGACAGGACACCATAGCTTCTCTCTATGGTATTTGCAAACCCTTATCATTATT